>OY751341.1:18366914-18756914 GCA_963564715.1 Catocala sponsa | reverse complement strand
AGTCCTACGGGCGCTCTTGAAGTTCCACCCTAGCCAACCAGTGACGGCAAACTGGGGACGAGGCCCTCACCGACTCTCTGAGGCATTCAGGACCGCAGTGTCGCCACTCACATTTAGCTCGCCACAAGCTGCCCTGCGGTTTGTGCGCTTTTATTTAACCTGGTGATACATTTTTTGTTTATATCACAAGGCGAAGGTGTTAGGTTAAAAGCTAAGTATACTATGCCCTCCGGTATCGCGTTAGTCTAATAAGGAGATAACGACTGTCCCAGAGGGGTTATTATTATTATTATTATTAAACAGTGCTTACGTCAAAGTTTGTATCGTGCATGGTTTTGTCATTTGATAATACTACCCGATTTGATTCTATATTTTTGAGTAGATTTCAATCTCTCTGTGTTTTAGCGTATACGTAATGTAGCTAGGTAACTTAAATAATAAATAATGTGAATTATATAGAAGCTAACATGGTACCTTATTCCAGAAACTCTGAAAGTCAGTTACAAGCCAACTGGTCTAAAGCACAGCCCTCCGCATCTCCGGCACAGATCGCAGAAGCAAATTATACACAAATTAAAAACATGACTGTTAGCAATTACAACAGTACTAATACACAATATACGATCTCCAACATCACTGCAACGAAGAACTTGACTGCAATCAACAATATGACGATGCGAGATATCCCTGCGTATAATAGCACTCCAATCTCGCCGATGATGACGAAACTACTCGAAGGTATAAAGAATATGGCTAGTACTGATGAAGAGTTAAAGAATGTGGAGCTTGATTTGCATCTGTGTGAACCTTCGCCACCTGATTTTGGTAAGTGTAAACCTTCGATTAACCTTTTGAGTCGCATCGGCACGCCGATTATACAGGTTGTCCGGTAATTAATGGATAACCTTAATATGTCTTATAGTAGATCTGATGGTACTTTTGACTGTCTATCTATAAGCATAATTAGTGTTTAATAATAAAACAACAAAAACCGATGGAATTCATTCATTTATGGTCGTAGTGTACAAGAAAGTTAAATGGTAAAAATTTACTTAAAAGAAATCATATCTCAGGTGGTAGTTTTTTTTATGATATAGGGGGCAAACGAGCAGGCGGATCGCCTGATGGTAAGCGATTACCGCCGCTCATGAACACCCGCAACACCAGAGGAGTTACAAATGCGTTGCCGCCCTTTCAAAAAGGAGTACGCTCTTTTCTTGAATGTTTGTAGGTCGTATTGGTTCGGAAATGCCGCAGGCGACAGTTCATTCCACAGTTTAGTCGTGAGAGGCAAAAAAATTCTGGTAAAACGCACAGTTGGGGACTGACAACCATCTAAATGATGGGGATGGAAATTCTGTCGCGTAGGAAGATTGGGAGATTTTTATTTTTTTTCTGAACAGCTGTCAGTTTTACTATAAGATATTTCAAGGTTATCGTAAAGAATCCACTTATTGTCACATGTCACAGTTCGATCCAATATTCCTTCATTTCACTCGTGAGAACAGCTTATAGACATGGCTCAGGAGCGAGATGGGTCTATAATTTTTAAGGAGGGTTTTATCACCCTTCTTAAAAAAGAGCACCACCAAACTCCCGCTCCACGCCTTTGGAGTTCTCCCACTGTGAAGGACGGTGTTGAAGAGGTTCTGTAATTCCTGTATAACAGGGGCTCCTCCAGCTTTTAGAAGCTCTGATGTTACTCCGTCCTCACCGGGGGCTTTTCCATTTTTAAGCTGCCTCAGAGCTAACACGATCTCGTCTTGACTGATGTCTGGCAGTTCGTCGGTGTGGTGGCGTATCAGGGTGGCTCTGGAATCGTGGTCGTCTCGTCTGGAATGAGGGGCATGTGCAGCATATAATTGGCCATAGGAATCCTCTATCTTGCCGGAGATCTCCGGCTTCGACGATACGGTCCTCCCGTCGTGCGTTTTAAGCTTCGTCAGGTGGCTCCTGCCAAGCTGCTGAGTGAATACTTTGGACCCTTGGTTTCGCTCTATCGCCTCTTTATTGAGGCGCGTGTTGGAGCTCCGAAGGTCGCGACGTACCATCTTCGCAATCTGCTTGTTCAGGTCTGACCTCTCAGACGAAGTCGCTTGGGTGGTTTTCCGTCTTTTTGTCATCAACCCGAGAGTCTCAGCCGAGAGTTTGGATTTCTTGCCAGTCCGCTGCGTTCTGCAGAATTTTATGCCCTCGTCCCTCAAAGTTTCGACCAGATTGTGTAGGGTCTCGTCAGCGTCATCGGTGGGTTCCAAGGCAACAAATCTATCCCCGAGAAGCTCCTGGAACTTCTCGGTACCCGCCATGGTTTGGATTGGGTTAGGTCGGAGCGTGGACTTCATCAGGCGGTTTCTTTCAAGCTTTAAGTTGATATTCAGAGAGCCTCGGAGGAGTCGATGATCAGAACCGGTATTGAACCTGTTGATCACTATCCCTGAATATGTGCTTGCTATCCGTCATGATGAAGTCGATCTCATTTTTAGTCACAGTGTCGGGGCTTTGCCATGTCCACTTCCTTTGAGGCTGTTTCTTAAAGAAGAAGTTCATTAAGAATAATCCTTCTTTCTCAAGGAAGTTGACAAGCATTTGCCCCCTGTGATTCCTAACTCCATAACCATGCGGGCCTATCCGGGATTTGTTGCCAGTCTGGGATCCCACTTTGCCGTTACAGTCCCCCATAACAACATTGAAGTGAGCCTTAGTGGTGTTGTGCAAGGCTTTGGATATGTCATCGTACATATCCTCCACTTCGTTATCCGAGTGTGTCGAGGTCGGTGCGTAAACCTGTATGACCTTCATGCTGTAGCGCTTGGACAGCCGAAGGATCAGGTACGCTACCCTGGTCGACACACTGGAGATTTCTTCAACGTTGTTAGAGAGGGCCTTATTTACGAGGAAACCTATGCCACCCTGGGATGTTTTAACACCCTCGCGAAAGTAGAGAAGATGGCCCGAGTCTAGGGTTATGGTGTCCTCCCCCTCTCTACGGACTTCACATAACCCCAGAACATGCCATTTAATGTTCTCTAACTCCACTTCTAACTGCGCTAGATGGTGGTCAAGCCTCAGAGTGCGTCCGTTAAACGTAGCCAGGGTCAAATTTTGTAATGAATGGCAGCCTAATGTAGCCCGGGGATTCTTAGCACCCCCTGCCCCGCCGTTACCGTGGCCGCTGCCATGGCCAGGAATAGCAAGGCGGCCGTGAACTGGGGGCCATTTTCTTTTGGCGTGTACAATCATTAGGGGGTAGTGCCCATAATCCCCACGCTGGGCATGCAGGTTGGGGATCGCAGTTCAGTGGTGGTTTTGTATTGCAGGGAACGCTGCTGCCCGCTCCCTGGTTTGTGTCCCTTAGTCGCCTTTTACAACACCAACGGGAAGAGTTGGGTTGGTGCTATTCTATTTGGCCGACACCACATAGCCAAAACATCCTCAACATAAATATAAAAATGCGATTAAAAGGTTGTGGGAAGAAATTTCGCTTTATTTTTTACTAGCTTTTGTCCTCGGCTTCGCTCGCGTTAATTTAGAATTTGACAATCAATTCGGGTTGTACTCTGCTTTTATTAATAATATAATTCAATCATGATTCGAAAGACACGTGGCGCCATCTATTATTATAAGAACATTATTGTTGTTTTCCTCGGGAACAGTATTTTTTTTCGGGATGAAAGGTAGCCTATGTCCGTTTCTGTACCCCTGACAACGTGTATGCAAAATTTCATGGTGATCGGTTGAGTAGTTAAGGCGTGAAAGCGTAACAAACAAACAAACAAACAAACTCATTTTCGCATTTATAATATTAGTTAGGAAGTTAGGATTAGGATTCAGTTCGTGCACTCCTTCCCTCATATTAAAAATATCTTGTTTTAAAAATATACTTATTGCTTTCAAAACAGAGATTGGATAATTTAGATAACGCTATGATTTTGGGTATATTCCGACTATCAAAATACGTCCATCTCGGCCGCTGCTGCTAACCGCTACTGAGGGTACGTGGCGTGCACAACGCTCCGCCGCCCCGCTCGCCGCTAAGACCGAAGTCGTGACCGGGCCGGGGCGAAGACTCCGCTGTCAGTCCGTCTTTTTTTTATTATTTTTGTTATTGCCGTTGGTGGCAGACGAGCAAGTGGCCCATCTAATGGAAAGTGGTAACCGCTGCTCATGGACTTCAGCAATGTCAGGACACAGCAAAGCCGCTGCCTACCGTGAAAGAAGAACTCTCTTTAAATCTCGTTTGAAGAAGGACATATCATAGCGCTCGGGAAACACTGAAGCAGGCAGTTCATTCCAGAGCTTGTACGTACGTGGGAGAAATTATCGCTGAAAGCGTACCGTCTTGGATTTGAACGCTTCCAGGTGATATGGAGGCACCCTGCTTCGTTGTCGAGTGGTACGGTGATAGAAAGGGGCCGCTGGTACCAAATCAAACAGTTCTTCAGAGCACTCCACGTGGAAGAGTCGGTAGAATACGCAGAGAGACCCAAAGTCTGTCTGTTGCCCCAACGACTCCAATCTATCCGTGAGATTGGAATCATCGACGATTCGAACTGCCCGTCTTTGTAGGGAGTCAAGTGGGTCGAGCTGGTATTTGGGGGCCCCTGCCCAGAGATGTGAGCAGTACTCCTCGTGCGGCCGGACCTGTGCTTTGTAAAGCACAATACATTGACCTGATGTGAAGTACCGCCTCGCTCTGTTCAGTACAACCACCTTTTTACTCGCTAATTTAGCTTTGTCCTCCAAGTGACTCCCAAACTGGACTTTATTTGAGATTTCCAAGCCGAGGATCCCAATACTTTCGGAGATACGGAGAGTAAGTCCTTGGAACTGTGGTGCCATGATAAAAGGGTCCTTCTTGGCAGTGAACGCACACACTTGTGTCTTCGAGGGGTTGAATCGAACTAAGTTCTGTCCATCTGTCACCAGGCTTGTATCTCATGAACCGTGATAGTTAGACAGTTGAAATTTTCACAAATGATGTATTTCTATTGCCGCTATAACAACAAATACTAAAAAACAGAATAAAATGAATATTTAAGGAGGCTCCGATACAACAAACGTGATTTTTTTGCTCGATATTGATAACGGCAATAGGTAGACGCTTGAAATATTCACAGAATATTTAGTTATATTATTCACTTTAAAAATAAATAATTAAATTAAAATAAAATTAATATTTAAAATTTCACAGGTGATGTATTTCTGTTGCTGCTATAACAACATATACTAATACAGAATAAAAAAATATTTAAGTGGGGCTCCCATACACAGACATGATATTTTTGCCGTTTTTATAGATAATGTTACGAAACCTTTCGTGCGCGAGTCCGACTCGCACTTGGCCGGTTTTTTATCTTATTGATTTGATGCAAATGAGCCAATATTGTAGGTAGGGTAACGTTAAACCATGCCGTTAATTCTTGGGTAGTTTGGCTCGGATCGGCTTCCACCATCTCCTTCGATTCAGCGTTATTCACCTGTGTGGGTGGTCTTCAACGTGGTTCGTTTTTCAAGTCGAAGTTTCCATTATGAAAACGTTTAAACCAAAAATGCACCGCACCGTGCGTTCATTAGCAGTCTCCTCTCCAAACGCAGCGTTGATATTGCGAGCCGTTTCTGCCGCGTTAGTTCCGCGTCGGAAATCGTAATTCAAAAATGACTCCGATTTTTGAAGTATCCATCTTTCCCGTCTAAGCTGAATAAAAAAACAATGGAGAGTCGAAAATCGAATTTGAACATTTTTTAAAAGAAGAATCTTCTAGGTATCATGTGAAAAAAGTTTCACTCGAAAATCTCACACCATGAAGGTTCTATGTCTATTCAAAGTATTCTTTAATCCTAATTATTATTTTATTTTATTTATTGTATTATCGATTAAATAAATTAGTAGATAATCGGGTCCACGCTTCAAAGGCAAATAAGAAATCACATAAGAGTATTGTTTGCGCTCTAATAAGTTAGAGCGCAAACAATACTGAACATTATGTTTCAAAATGTAGGGTTTACTTTGATTGTTTACCTACGTCTTTAAATCTATCTATAACAATATTCCTATGGCTCGTTGCTAATAGTTGAAAGGATTACCGAATGAGCCATGACCATTTTGTACGAGTATGTTGGCGAAAGTTTATGATAAATAATATTTAACATTGAACATTCATATTTATTTAATAAATATAAATTTCGTCTACATAAAGGATCTACAATCGATGGTAAAAAGTATAAATAAAATATCGAAGCTATCGCAATACACTAATTCTTACACAAAATAAAATTATGCAAAAAAATAGTATTGTTTTATATTTCAACTTTAATTTTCCAGGACCGGTTAATAAAACCGAGTTGGAGCTAGATTTTGTGGAAGCAAAATACCCCGAGGTTCAATGGGGTGGACGCTACAAGCCGCCAAACTGCACTGCCAGACATAAAGTAGCCATTATAGTACCGTACAGGTAAGATCATACACTACATACGTCACCCACCTCTGGAGCTTACTAATGCACGCTAGAAAGAGCCAGCTTGTAAGTACTAGGTTTATAGCTTTGATTTGTTCTGGCGTATGCGATAACAATGCTTTAAAAGACGATGTTTTTTGAAGCGGTTATTGTAACGTAAGAACATTTGTGTACCGAGGGTACTCGATAGTTGCCAGGCCTGCAAAGAAGAAAGGTGCTGGGTTGCCAACTCAAAAGACATTCACTACAAATTCTCTTTTGTCATAAATAATACATAAAAGGAGTAAAGCGAAGGCGTCACTTCCTTATATTTTGTATGTATGAAAATCTTTTGAAGCACCATGTCTTTGCTGCCCCGGCGTCGCGGTTTCGCCTTATGACTTGATAAGCCCTAGGATTCTGCGCTACAGCACAAGGTTATATAGCTGCGATCGTCTGTAGAGTTGTTCCATTCGGTGTGCTCTATATATTAACGAGTTAAGACACCCACAGTGCCACCTTTCTACATCCGTACAATAATATAAAAGTGTAAAAATTGTGAATAAGTATCTCCATCTTCCACCTGTAGGTGTGCAAATACCAACCTTCTTGCTAAATATTAAGCTATATATCTACGACTAGATGTTCCCGCGGTTTCACTCGCGTTTATCGTTACTGCGCCGCCCCCGTGGATCGTAGCGTGATGTTGTATAACTTATAGCCTTCCTCGATAAATAGGCTATCCAACACTAAAATAATTTTTCAAATCGAACCGGTAGTTCCTGAGATTAGCGCGTTCAAACCAACAAATAAACAAACAAACTCTTCAGGTTTATAATACTAGTATAGATAGCTGACCCGCGCAACTTCGTCTGCATCACATAAGAGAGAGAGTGGGTCGTAGGCACCTATAATACAATTTTAAAGGAACTGAAACTTTCTTTGTTAAATCCACGAACAAAATTTAAGAACCATTGAACAAAATTTTATAAATATACCTACAGTGCTAATTTAAAATTATGCAGAATAAACCAGGAGAAACATCGTTTGTATGTCTGTAATGGGTAATTATTTTGCTGCGATGTTGTTTTAAAACTGCGATATCTCCTAAGATATTCATTGAAATCGAATGATGTAAAGGGCAATTTTGTTTTAAATTAAATACTTGTGATGAATAATGTATTTATTTGGATAAGGATTAATATCATGTTTATAAAAATACCTTCGCAAATAATGCATTATTTTAGAACAAATTTGGTTAGCATAAAAAAGATTATAGTGAGCCAAAGATAGACATATGCTGTCCCGGACTTTTTTTTAAAACTTTTTAAGGGAAACAAATCTCTGATACATGATTTTTGCGAAACTTTAACTGTTTATGCAGCGCACGCAGCGGAAGCTCTCAAAAGGAAAAAAAACCCTCCGATTTTGAAACATTCTTCATTGGTGCTCCGCTCCTATTGATCTTAGCGTGATGATATATAGCCTATCGCCTTCCTCGATAAATGAATTTTTCAAATCGGACCATTAGTTCCTGAGATTAGCGCGTTCAAGCAAACAAACAAACTCTTCAGCTTTATAATATTAGTATAGATTAATGTGATGAAGCTATGCCAACAGGCTATCAGACCAAAAGCTATTATAATGTATATAATTTGTATATTGTTTATTACAGAAATCGTCAACAGCATTTAACAATATTCTTGAACCATATGCATCCATTTTTGATGAAGCAACAGATAGAATATGGGATATTTATAGTGGAACAAGAAGGTATGTTGTACGTCAATGTCGGCTTGTGTCGAGACAATAATTCATCACAGACAATATTCAGATTTATACCCGCAAAGCGGGGTATATTCTAAAAATATAGGGTCAAGTGATCTATTTGATAGCTACAGGGTCAGTATTGATAAGCAGTCAATTGATTGCTGCATTCTTTCGAATTATTCTTTTCATATTGTTATTAGGTTTTTGATAAAGATATTTAACACATTTTTTTGTTACAAATATTTCGCCAAAATATATTTTAAAATACGAAATGAGATTAATATTAGTCATAGGAGACAATGGTGCTAATTCTGTTGTAATTTTCACTTAACTAAAATAAGTCAAAAATTCTCTAATTTTAGTTAAGAGATTTCGTGTAGGGCATTCTGCTGTTACATCGAACTAAATTTAGATTTCATTTAGATAGCATGTAATTCGAGTTTGATAATCCTAAATTGAATTGAGGCGGTGTTACACGTATTTAAACTACATAAATTTAAAGAATGAATTTGAGCGATTGAATGACAAAAAACCCTCATAAAATAATATTTTTATTTTTGTTAAATGCGTGTAATTGTTTGTGAACACTTCTTAGAGAATAAACGGTAAGTACGAGTAAAATGATATTTTAGTCGCTCTAAGTTAAGTAAATACTGCACAACTGAGAGAATGTACCTGGCAGCCTATCAAATCTTTTTTAATTATTTTTTTAAGAGTACCTTATCCTTAAATAAGTAGTTAAAAATGTCAATTTCTTTTATTAAGTAGTTAAAAGCTTTAAAATAAATACTTTTAACCAATGTTTTTATGAACACACGAAAACGCTGTTCCGCCATGATGTTTTATGTTTGTTTGTGAAATACCTATCTAATTATTCTTTATCATTTTATTTTTACATATACTGATTGAAGAAAACGAGCCTTCATATGTCTTTCCTCCTCCTGAAGGGACATTTTTTGATAAAGCAGTACAGGCTGTTCCACATCAGGAATATAAAGCTACTCAAGTACATGTTACACAATACAGAAGTAAAATGGTTCAGATTCGTGCAAATATGAGAGATGTTAAATTATCACCAATTAAGTTTAACATCTCCATCTCACAAAATGACTAAAGGAATTACACAGAAACCATCAACATCTGGGCAATTATCTTTCAAACGAAAGTTAAACTTTATATTAGAAGAACAATAATTATGATAGTGATGTGACATATCCCCCATCATTAGCAGGATCGTCACTTGATTCCTCTCCCATGAAACCGCCCAGTCAGGATACTTCAGATAGCTACTACCAATAAGTTTCAAGTAAAGATCAAGTAATCAATCTACAAAGTACTATGTCAAAGATAAAGAAAATCCACGCTTGTATATAGGAATAACAAAAGAACTGTTTAAAATTATTGATTTAATTTGTAAAAATACAAATATATCTGAGCAGTATGTTTTATTAAGCTTAAGTTAGATTAAATCGAACATTTTCACAACTAGCTGATGACTTTGATATGTCAAAGCTAATAGATGTTTTTATCATACAATGCCTTGTATAGTAGAAGTACTTTTACCTTTTGTAAAAACATTTGCTACAAATACAATTAAAAATGTCTACCCATAGCCTTTCGACATAAATACAATAAAATAACATGCATAATTGACTGTCTTGAAATAGAGATTAAAAAACCAAGTATAGCAATGCATCAATCACTAACATAGTCAGAGTATAAAAAAACGAACACTATTAAATATCTAGTGGCATGTACAACGGATGTATACTTTATATCGAAAGGCTATGGCGGTAGGATTAGTAATATTAATTTAGTAGGAGAAAGCAAGTTTTTGGATACTTTAAAATCAGGCAGTTGTATTTTAGCTGATAGGGGATTTAAACACATAGAGGTGTTTTTAACTCAAAGAGGTTTTACATTACCTCCTAGTGTTGCGGCTGGTGTTAAAATGAGCAACGATCAAACCAAACAAACAAATCAAATAGCTAGTCTGCGTATACATGTGGAGAGAGTCATTAGGAGAATCAGAGAGTTTGGAATGCTGAAGATGCACTTGGTCATTAACTTAAATTTATGGGTTCTGGACTTAGTTGCTACTACAGCCTGTGCTTTAGTAAATTTACAAGATGCACTGATGTTGTGAAATTGTGTGATAATGCAAGAAATAAAGAAAGCTGTGGGATAATCCTTGTAAAATATTATATTTTATGTAAGTAATTAATTAGAATTAATAGGTAAAATAATTGACACAGAATGTTTAGGTACCAGATTTTTTTAATATCAGATTTTTAAATATGAATAAAATATTGTCGGGATGCACTCGTCAATTTCTTCTGTGTTCAGGTGTTGCGGCATTCAGGAACAAAAAACCCAAATTAGTTCCGTCCGTGAATCTCCACTTGATCATGTTCTCCTTGCTCCGGCTTACCTGAGTCTGACATAGTTTAAAGACTTCCACATCACCTCAGGTGATCCATAATCAAGCGTTTCAGGTGACCCAAATAGGTTTGGTAGAGATATTCCTTCCTTTCAAAGGCCACAGGCTTCACTTTTGGTGGCTCCAAGGTTAATGGCACAATTGACAAAACTTTTACTAATATTAGTTTGATACATCTAATGTTAGATCATTTTTGACGTTTAAGCCGTACAGCAGAATGCAGGACTAAATTGAGTAACAAAACCAATTTTAATCCTGTCAAACTAAAATATGTTTAGTCATGTCACTTTTAACGATTTCAGAATACGAAATGTCATTTGACAGGACTAAACTAAATTTTAGTGATTTTTAGTTAAGTTTAGAGAATTTTGTGACAACAGAATCGGCAGCAATAACTTTATTCTATAACTCACAAGCTTTTAAAAAAGGACTTAAATCACATTAAACTTCAACATCCAATTTTTTTGCAAGTAATCAGACCGAACGCTTTGTGGCGTAAAATGATAAAGGCTTATCTCCAGCCTATCGCAGTCCTATGACTGTGATAGGCTGATTAATTGAATGACACCATGACACTTACGTAGTATTATCTATATGACGTTTACGCAAATATTAACATTGTAATTAAACTACTTTATAATCGAGGCGAACGCTATCTTAGTCTTTCTGCGACTATGGTTGCTTAAAAGCACCCAAACCTCGACGAAAGTGTAAATATAAACAATTAAATAATTGCTCAAAATTTGTTAATAAATTTAACCGCGATAACAACCCCTGAATGTTCTTTACGCTTCGTCATCCTTCAATTGCTGGAATACCAAACAAAATTAATAAACAATCATGTCAGAACACTAAACGTTAATATATGTAAGACCATCTCACTAAAGCATAATTATATAAAACAATTATTTACAGGTAACAAAGACTTCAACCGCGCAAAGCTCATGAACGTGGGCTTCGTGGAGAGCCAGAAACTGGAGCCGGGCGGCTGGCAGTGCTTCGTCTTCCACGACATCGACTTACTGCCTCTCGACACTCGTAACATGTACTCCTGCCCACGGCAGCCTCGACACATGTCCGCTTCTATAGATAGACATAATTTCAGGTATATCTACACTAATATTATAAAGAGGAAAGATTTGTATTTTTGTATGTTTGTAACGAATAAACTCAAAAACGACTGGTCTGATTTCAAAAATTATTTCACCATTAGAATACTATATTATCCCTGAGTAACATAGGCTATATTTATTAAAAGAAAAAATAGGGATCCCTACTAAAACTTCAATAATGTAACCCAAGGTGTAAAAAAATTTGCTATAAAATGGTTTTCATCGCATGCGCTGCGGAAACTAATGATGATAAAACATAAAAATGTTCTACAATATTAAAGTACATATCAATATCTACAAAAAACTTCGCGATACCATATGCCCAACTATTGTAGTTATGTAACTATAACTTCTTTTTACATTTTAAAAGTTGATAGAAATGCCGACTAAAATCAGACTATGTTATCCATACCTTTATATTAATCCTTATCCAAATAAATCATTTCCTAATCAAGACTGTTTCAATACCTGTACATTACATTATTTGAATTATTGAAATCGGACATTCTATTCAAAATATATTACGAATTTAAAAATGACAATCTAAACAAAATACTAAGGCCCGTCGCCGCGTCGCCCCCACGAGCTGGAGTCGAGATGGCGTCGAAGCGCGGGCGCACGAGCGGGGCGCCGCTTTTATGTTTCCTTCAGGAAAAAAATGGCAATGCGCTTACACACTAGGGTCGTGTCATAGGCGCAGGCGCGGCGGCGGCGTGGCGGCGGCGTGGCGGCGGCGCGGCGGTGGCGCGGCGAGGGTGGTGTGCTCGAACATGCCGCGACTCCACCGCCATTTTGTCATTTTGTTTCTCTTAAGTTTATGTAAAATGTGTGAAGGAAGCATAGCCGCCCTCGCCTCGACTCTACATAAACGTCACGCTTCGACCGTACCACGACGTCACCGCGACCGTGCCTCGACTTATGGGCTAGAGAATTTAGCGCCGAACATTCGCAGCGCCTTGCTGAAACTAGAGACAGAAACTCACGAGCACGCGCAAGGGAATGTAGTGCCGATCGTTCAACTCTTTTAGCAGAACAAAATGCAAGATCATCGCAATCGCAGCTATACGAACGACGGATGAGCGCCTAGCGCTCGCAGCGACTTGCTAATAATAGAGGTAAAAACTCGCAAGCACAGGCAAGGGAATGTACCCAAGTTGGTGGCAGATCAAAAAATAGCGTTCAATGCTATAATTGAAAGTGTGGAAAATAACAGTAGTCGACAATTTTTTTTGGACGCGCTCGGTGGAACAGGTAAAACCTTTCTTGCCAATTTAGTATTGGCAAAAGTACGACAATCTGGAAGAAAAGCACTGGCAGTAGCGTCTTCCGGAATTGCTGCAACATTATTAAATGATGGGAAAACAGCTCACTCTACCTTTAAATTACCGTTGGCTATGTCTTGAGAACACCAGTCTGTATGCTTAATTCGTAAAAATGGTCGACTGGGAAAGTTCTTACAGGACACGCGGCTGATTATTTGGGATGAGTGCACCATGAGCCATAGAGCTCATGTAGAAGCAGTGGGCCGCACAATAAAGGACATTAGAAACTCAGGCAATATGATGTGGGCGTAACTTTTGTTTTAGCTGGAGACTTTCGCCAAACGCTATTTACTCTACATTTATCCGAAATTGTTTAAAAAATAAATGTCCACCTGTGCGAAGCCGCCTGTGCGAAGCCGGGATGGGCCGCTAGTATGTTATGTTTTAGGAAGGTAGTCTTACACATTGTAGCCTGCATTATAGAGTCTGGGGATGCTAGAGTCCTCCAATGGCACTATCGGTATGACTGAGTTCCCAGTAATTGTCCTGTACCCCAGGGTAGTGGTGTAGCGTAATGGCTTAAGTAGTCGCCTGGCCGCTCCACTGCGCCGTTACTACTACATTATGGGTTCGATTTCCACACTCAACAAACATTCGTGTGATCCACGAAAAAAATAGTTGTTTCGAGTCTGGGTGTTCTTTGTGTCCGTTGTTTGAATGTTTGTGAAGTCCGCCGCGACACAGGCATTATTCGTAGCGCGGGAGTTGTCTTTGTGTCGTTGTTGAACACACTAATTTTGTCCCGTGTGGGGATCGAACCCATAACACTCGGCACAGTGGCAGTGGCGAGGTGATAACTACGACATCCGTACAGTCTAGTAGACTATCTCGGTTAAGCTCCACTCTCTTACTGACAACCGCCATAAAAGTACCTTCTTAATTTGTATTAAGTAGGTACTTTTATGCCTTTATTGCTGTGTTTCTCCCGGCGACTTCTCTCCAATGCCCTTACTAACATCCTATCTGGAATACCCTGGTAGAGCATAATAGGTACCATTAGTTAAGAGATGGCCACCCTCATTATAAATGTCGTGTCACGTCGAAAGATATCCTCTGCTGGACGTAGCCCTTCACCTTTGTTTTTCACACAGACCGATCTGTTCCGCCCGCATCCAACCACTTACCGCGACATTGCAGCATAAAAATTACGATTAGCCCTCATGATGCACAATCAATGCTTCAGAGTGACTTATTTATGATATGTGACTCATTTTTCATAGAGATATTCTGCTGTATCCAGGTTACCATACGAGGATATATTCGGCGGAGTGTCAGCGGTCACTCAGGAGCAGTTCACGAAGGTCAACGGTTTCTCCAACAAGTACTGGGGCTGGGGCGGTGAAGACGATGATATGTCCAATAGGTAAGTTACTTACATTTATTTAATTTAATAAATGTTTCGATCGATTGCGTCCACTGGTACCTTCGGCTCCTCCCAACGTCGCGCTCTCGGTGCAATAGCCAGATCAGTCAACATTATATAAATCTGTAGCAGTCTGGCAATTTATTAATAAAAATTCGCCTCAACTATTCGCATTAGATTCGATATGAGGTCATGTATCACCACTGTTTATGTGATTGAGAGTTAGATTCACTTACTAAAAAGATTCTTTGCCATTGGCGAAAGTTATCTAGTGTTCCGTTTAGTTTTTACTCGGTAGGTATTGAAACATATTTGATCATTCTAAAATCTACCATATTACTAATATCCTAAGGTTAAAATTTATAGGTGTACTGGCATGTTTTTTACTTTCTAGCAGTTATACTACCAATAATATTTATAATATATTTCATTGTTATTTCTTTTCAGATTGAAGATAATGAATTATCACATAGCAAGATACAAGATGTCAATAGCGCGGTATGCCTCGTTAGGTCATAAGGAGTCTGCTCCCAATCCTAAAAGGTAAAGTAACTAGGTACTTACCTATGTTACAGGCACATAGCACAGCACATGTGTTTTTTAAAAAGCAACCTTATGATGTGTATTTAAGATCGAATCTGTGTTAAGCAAATCGCAAATAAAAAGGAATCACTACTTCTTTATTCTGTTGCATAAAGCAACACAAATCCTAAACATGATGAACCTTAATTTTACGACGAGACTTAAGTTACAGCTTTTCACAGACTATCTACAAGATAGGTACCAATGTATCAAGATAGATAACGTCGTCAGTGCCGATTTGAAATTACCCCAATTCGGTATTCCTCAAGGAAGCGTCCTCGGAGGTACCCTCTTTCTGGTGTACATTAACGATCTCTGTAATCTAAGTCTACATCATGGCAAAATTGTTTCATACGCAGATGATACTGCGCTCCTTTTTTCCGCCGATACCATTGCGGAAGTCTAAGAATATTCACAGTCCGGTTTTAAAATAGTAAACAAATAGCTTCAATATAACCTGCTCACCTTAAATACCGAAAAAACGATTTTTTTTTAAATTTTGTATGCGTAGACACCAACCTTATTTAAGTCACATAAATTTATATTAATGTGACTTAAATGATGTTGGTGTGGCATTACTGTAATAACATTAGCGCTTGCACTTGCCCTGTTATCTGTAACTCTACTAACATTAAATATTTAGGTGTTATATTAGTCGACACACTCTCCTTTAAAGAACACATAACTGCTGTAACTAACAGAGTACGCAAATTATTATTTATTTTCAAAAAATTGCGCCTTATTGCAGATCACAAACTCATCATACAGATCTATAAGGCATTGTGCCAGTCTTTAATTCAATATCGCATCACTTCATGGGGCGGTAGCGCAAAATCCTTCATGTTAAATATTGAGCGAGCACAAAGAGTGCTTCTAAAAGTTGCAATCCGCCGACCCTACCACTTTTCCACACATCTTTTGTATGAAAATTGTAACGTATTAACTGTCCGACAGCTTTTTATAATGTACACAGCACTTAAACAGCACGCAACGCTTACGTATAACATCAACCTTACTAACACTAAAAGACGGAAATATATTGTCTGTACCACACTTTCTGAATCAAGGTTTGTTTTTACAAATAGAGTTTTCACATTCCTAGGGCCTTTTCTTTATAACAAGATAAATAAACAAACAGCTAGGTATACATGATTTAAGTTATGTAAGATCTAAGCGGATAGTCTGTCGGTACTTACAAACTTTAAATTATGAGGATACTGAAGATTTGTTGATTGTTGTTAAATAAGTTCCATGATAATATTGGCCTATTTTTGCATATATTTATATAATAACCATACTAATTGTATGTAACTTAGTTCCTAGTAGTATATTGTAAGTGCCCTTAACGCGTGGGGCACAGGTTTACCCTAGTACAGGCACCGTATTAAGTACTTTATGGACTGTATTCATGTTTTACCACTGTAATCAATAAATAAATAATAATTATTATAAAGAAATCAAAATGTTTCGTTGCTATCCTCTTTGTCTATACAACGAATTCCTCTTAAAATCCAGGTGTAAGTCAATACTTTACGAGGCAGATCAACACAAGAATTCTTTAACAGTATCTCAAACACATGTCGACGATTGTGTCAAAATACTTGACATGAGTTTGATCACATCGTTGAATACCTTTTAGCCATTAAGTAAACGTAAAGGCTAAAAGGTAATCAACAATAATTAATCTATATCTACGTCATAGGTACTATAAATACATAAAATTGAAACGTCTGTTTGTAATGTCAAAATAACAGCTTTTTACTGAATTCATAATTGTTATGTAGTAGGTATATCAAAAAATCAATATTAAAATTTTTCGTGTGTCCCTCCGTCTGTTTCTGGCTAATCTCTGAAACGGTTAAACCTATTTTGACGAGACTTTTACTGGCAGATAGCTGATGTTATAAGGAGTAACTTAGGCTACTTCTATGTTAGAAAGGACTGTGGAAAATAACACCTTAGAAATAAAAATTCTAGGCGGATGAAGTCGCGGATAACAGCTAATACTATACTAAAACTTATAACGATCATTTCCAGGTACCAGCTCCTGTTACGAACAAGCGAAGCATTCCAGAAGGATGGTCTGTCTAGCCTCGAGTACGAACTGATCCAGATAGTGCGATACCACCTGTATACTTACGTACTAGTCAATATAGACGAGCGAGGTATGTCCATAAGCTTATGGACATACCTCGCCAATCTAATAATAATAATGATAATAATAGTCGTTTTATCATCCATAGTTACCAATATACCAGTCCATCAAACACTCATACCCATTGCCCATATATTAGAATCCATACGTAGCAATAGTCCTACGCCTGCTGCGGCTAGTGCCGCTGTAGGTGTTCCATCCCACCTTTGATTAAAACTCTCGAAGGGCCTCTTCACGTTCGACCCATGTCTCCGTATAAGCCTCCCAAAGGGCCGGGTATTTTCCTAACGTATTAGGAATATACCCGTGAAAGAGAAACAAATAATAATTTATTTCTTAAAAAGATTACAAATAGTATGAACACAGAGAAAACTTATAATCTATAAACAAGTTACGGCATACATTTGTTGAAACACTGGTACTCAAGGTAAGAGTTAACTTAGTTTTGGGTACCATGGCTCTCGCTGGATATTAAAACTTTATTTTAGTGTATGTGTGTATGTTTTTATGTTGAGTGTGTATGGTGTGTGTGTCTAAGAAAACACTAACACACTCAACTGCTGTTTGGCGATGAACGGTAACAGTGCAGAGACTCAACGACATAAACCCGAGGGTGAACGTGCTTGTGAATAACCCTCTCTGGTATAAATACGAGCGACCGCAGTGTGACTCCACAGTGTAAATACTAAGCAGTAGTCCAACTTATTGAAAATATGTTATCTAACGTTTTTTTTTTGGTCTGTCGGTCTTTGTCATGGACAATTGTATATCCTATTCATTGTCGATGCTGTATACTACGCAGGGTTAGAGTCAGATAGTCGGGATAGTAAAAAGTCTGAGTGAACAATATGTCTAGATTGCTAAAAGAATAAATTGCAGAATGTCCGTGTAGACAAAACGTCTAAATTTCAAAAAGTCTAGATTGCAGATTGACTATGTAGATAAATAAAATATTAGTTGCACAAAGTCTAGGTTGTAGAATGTATAGGCATAAACAAACTACACTTGGCCTGTCTTATGTTCGGCATTATTAATACTCACGAGCCATCGTACCTATACCGCAAATTGAGCTGGGTGAATAGCAAACGTGACTGCGCGTGAAGACAGTGCCCACTACAGCTCTCTATATTGCCACACAGAACTTCTGCATTTAGGAGCAGTTTCCGCTACGCTGCATCAAAAATATGAAACAATTTACCACCGCCTATCAGATTACAAACTACTATTGGGTCATTTAAAATATGTTTGCGTCGTTACTTAATTGATGCTCAGCGGAGCTTAGGCATGACGAACATAAAATGAGTCCTTCGTTTAATGCAATGCCTTACATTGATGGCGCATTGTATTAAATGAATGACCTTCTAGCCTCATATTGGTAGTATCGTTGCTCTACATAATATAATTATATTTATCGGCGTGTGTGCCTGTTACGCTCGTCGTGTGAGCGCGTGATATAATATATTTTTAGGTTAGAAGCGGAAATAACTTTAAAAAAAAATACAAGTCGAGAACACAATACTTTTATATTTTTCACCAATAAACAAAATAAATTAAGTTATTGGTTTGCTAATTATAATTACACAATGATAATTGATACCGCACTGAATTTAATAAAATAACTATAAAATGACTCACGACACCCAACGTACAGAGCTCCGACCGTTGTGACCGCTCGCAAGCAACTGAACTCGATATAAAACTACACTTCCTTTTATAGTAACTCGTAGGTAGTTCAACAAAATAAGTGGGGGTTTTGCTTATAATATTATAATTAATTTTATTCAGTCTTCATTATTATTATTTTTTATATATTTTTGTGTTACGTGATCTGTGTATTAGGTATATTATGTGTGTCTGTGTGTAAAGTTGATATTATTCTGTTTTTATACATATAAATATATTATATTATATATAGTTTATATCCGTGAGTCACTAAAGGACCCAATTGAAAACCAGCGTCAGGCTTTCGTCTGACACATGCTGAACTGGGCCCTATTTGACACTACTTTATAATGTATTTTGTAATTGTTTTGTTTTCGTTTCGCTAAGTTTATTTTTGTATCTATTTCTTTTTATTTAAAGCCTTGTGCAGGTGCAGATGCGCCGACATATTTTATACTTGTTACCTATTATGTGTTTGTGGGACCTATGTGTCAAATAAATAATTTTCTTTCTTTCTTTCTTTCAATATAGTACATACAACAATTAGTCGTAATATAAATATGCGCTCAGAACCCCACGTGTGGTTTTTTTCATAAAGCAAACTCAATCTATAAAGTTGTTACTAACAAATTTTAACGCATTACCAGCCGGCGGGCATAAGCCAGGTCCGTAGCTGGTAACCGTTAGGGTTGTATTGAAACACGTACACTGATTCAACTGAGAATATATTTACAATTTTTAAGCCTTCTTATATCCCATTTATTATTTATGCAAGTAACGCTAGCACTAATGTGTACAATAATCATTTACACCAACCAGCGACAAGTAAACAAAATTCTAACATTTACGAGGGAATTGTTGGCCGTGTGTGCGTGCGTATAAATACTGCCATTATAATAACAGATGGCCTCTTCGCACGTCGCTAGTTCGTCAGTTGGTTTCATCGTGGCTAGACGTATGATGCTCTGTTTGATCGCCTTCGCGCGTCGCTTGGTTTCGGCACGGCTAGACGTATGATGCTCCGTTCGATTCCAGGTTCCTAATAAACTTATATGTTGATTGTGCGTATATATATACGCCACAAAATGTATAGTAACTTACAAAACGCCCCTGGTGGAGATTATTGTAACTAAAACGAGCGAGTGTGAAATTGTTTGCACTACTACAATAGCGGTGTCGCTGGAAGTGACGTAAATATTATCGGGTCGGACGCGGTATTGATGATAGTTTCGGCAAACTTATTTCAAGATTATGCGAGTGTGACTGTGAGGTGATCTAAAATTTGACATTTACAATCGTCTCGAAACGGTAACGCGGTCGTGCAGTAAACTCACATGTTGTTGGGCTAGTGAGACGTTGTTGATATTGAATACGATATTAATAACTGTGTCATTTTGTGTTTATTTTTGAGTGAAAATGACGGCTCGTAGTTTTTTCGGTGGAAACTGATGATGGCCGCTCATTACCAAGATGCCAAGATGAAAGGAATTCTTGAGAAAAAAGAGAGCTGATTTTCGTGCCTCATTTAATCCGGTTGAGGACCTCAGTGATATTAAATTTAGAAATAGGTATCGCTTATCTAAGGAATCCTTCCTGTTTCTGTGTATATACTCAGAAGAACTAACTTTTACAACCAACCAATCGAGTTAATCTTCAAACCAAGGTAATGTGCACTTTAAATTATGTACCAAAATGTACCTATATATTGTCTATTGTGTGGTATATTAGCACTTACGTTATAACAATATTTTTAGGTACTTGTCGCCCTGTTCTTTTATGCAACAGGTTCTTATTAACGTCCTATAGGAGTTGCCAAGAACCTGTCGCAAAAGATATGCAGTATGTACATACATGAAGTGACCCAAGCTTTGAATCATAATGCAGTTCTTGATAAATTTATAACATTTCCACAATCTCATTTAGCTCGGCAGGCTGTGAGTCAAAGGTAGGTAGAAGGTATATTTTATGTTAAACATAAGACTTGTTAAGTTATGGGCAGTTACATTGCATACTCATGGTATTTAAAAAAATGGCAGTTTTTGGGGGCTGCCGATAGAAGTGACAACTTTAATCCTTGACCATAAACACTTCTTTATAAACCAAAAATAATTCAAAAATGGAAAGCGTTCGGTGACGATGACGCGAGTTGCATGATTTTTGTTCACCTAAGAAGTCGTAGACGGCGTAAGAAGTACTCAACGCGCCTAAAGAAGTTGTCACTTCATAAACCTAATTATTTCAGATACTTCTTAAAATTTGGATTACCCGGTGTAGTCGGTTGTATTGATGGCAGTCAGTTTAGGATATAATATGATCCACCAAAACAAGAGAAGCACCTGTACTTGTAGAAAGCATTATCATTCCTTCCTTCCAGATGGTATGCATTACTAATATTTATTTTGCATGTGTATCAAGTCAAGCTTAATTTTAATTAATATTATATAATCATTATTTTAGGTGTATGACAGCAATTGCAGAATAATTAATGTAAATGCAAAATTTGGTGATGCTAACCATGATGCATTCATATGGGCAAACAGTAAACTTAATAATTACATGCAATCTTTGTGAAATATGTTGACTATTGGGTTTGTAATTTGCTAATTTTAATTAATACAGCTACCCTGTTTACTGAGCTAAGGGGTTGATTTTAGTACAGATCAAATACTTGTATGACATTCCAGTTATATTTGTTTCAAGTTTGTTTGTTGTTCATAAACAGAGGAAAGTATCGTTATGGGTACCACCCATACTGATATTTTCGTCTATTTATGTACTAGTTTTAACACATACTTATATAATTGTGTTGTATACTTTAGCCGTTCGATTATTTATTTAAAGCGATTCCGGATATGCATTGCGTCCATGGTTAATGACACCATATTTAGGAGAAGCAACTGCAGAATCTTGTGAAGAAATATTTAATCGAAAGCATATATGAGCAAGAGTCTTAATAGAAAACACATTTGGCAGACTGAAGAACCGTTGGCGTTGCCTGATAGAGTATTGCATTACAAATCTCTAAAATGCGCACAAATTATTCAGGCCTGTGTGTACTCTACAATATTGCATTAGATTAAAGTGTACCTGAACCAGATGATTTAGGTAAGAATATCATAAATGGCTCATTATATTAACATTAAGGATTTACTAAAACAAATCCCCTTTATTTTAGATCTAAGAGAACATGATCAAGCTACAACAGATCATGTATAGCATATGGAAGAGCAACAAGCAACCACTGAGTTGATTCGAGGAAGAGCACTGAGTGATCAAATAGCCAGACGATTACGCCACAATTTTTTATTATTACTAGTTCTTTTTGTATATTTTGTTCTCAATTGATGTAATAATCATTACATTCGCTTTTCTCACTGGAATATTCTTGTCATATTCTCATTTTCTATATAATGTTTTTGGAATTATATAAATATGATTTAATATGTTTGTTTTTATTAAGAATATATATAAAAACTGTGCCACTGTGGCTTTGTAAATAACCCTACTGACACCATATTACATTGTTTTTATTTCCTTAAAGAAGACAGTCTTATCTTATGTGGGGCCAGTCAGTGCAGACCGGCGACACTTCGACCCAGTGGGATCTTTTGTGTCGACACTCTGCCAATAACGACTGCCATAGATGTTCATGGCAGCCGGGACCAACGGCTTAACGTGCTTTCCGAGGCACGGAGCAGGTGATAATTGTCAATCAATACGCACATAATTTCGAAAAGTCATATAACTTCCGAAAATCAGAGGTGCGCGACGTGGGTTCGAACCCGAGACCCTCTGCATTGCAGTCTGTTGGTCTGCCCACTGAGCTATCGCTGCTTAAAGAAGACAGTCACTATAACATATAAAAATAATGTTACTCTATTATTGAATGAACAACAACTGCAACATCTGTCACAGAAATTATTCTCATTTTCTTTATCCACAATTAAAGTCAAAAATCATGTACATATACGTTACAAAGTAACACTTGTTACATCATACATAGTCTCACGACTGTATCCCCGAAGGGGTAGGCAGAGGTGTATGACACACCCACATTTCGCCAACTATGTTTTAGGTCTCACGTAAAGGGGGCGAGCCTATCGCCGACTACGGGCACATTTCCACACTCCGTGCTGCTACTGAGCATTTCCTAACAGAAAAACCCAATAACACCGACCCGGGAATCGAACCCGGGACTTCACGATCCACAGTCGTATACAGTACCACCTTTTTTTTAAATTTTTTTGTTCTTGGATATGTGCAGTTCGCATTCTCCATTGCCGGTTTTGGGGCGGGCGATGGGGATATGTCGGGTTCCAGCCCAAGATGGAAATTTGGGCTGAACCGACTAAAACCACCGCGGTGTTCCAAGACGTCTTTATGGCGGGGCCGCGCGGATCGCTCTCGCATTCCAATCGCGACTCCGCCAAAGGTTCGTCCCGCCGATGGACGTGGCGGGTCCCACACGACCATCACACACAAATTGGGGGACCTAGTCCCCGCCGACAAAGCGGGAGACCTATTCTCCCTTCCGACATCGAGAGGCGTGCGCGGAAAACGAACGCGGCCTACTCTGACCTGCGCTGATCGGGCGGTGGACGGCCCTAATGGGTCCACCGCCCGCAGGCTTCTACTTAAGGTGGCTGGAGGTCGTCTCGCGCCCTCCTGCGCCTGGCTCTGCAGTTAGGGAGAGGGATTGAACGTTCCCTCTCCGCCGCCTCCTTCACTAACATCACCTCCTCACAGAAGAAGGCGACAGCATTCGAAGACCTCTCACTCGAAACCATGGGCACAACCATAGCCTTGAGCGAGAGGACGACCCTACCGACTGCCGCGTGCATGACACGGCGTTGCGTGGCCCAAGCAGGGCAACCTACCCATGTGTGCAACGCCGTGTCTCGGACAACGACGCGGCAGTCACCACAGTGATGACAACCGGGCATCTCCTGTTTGCCTATTCGACACAGGTACCGACCGAAACAACCGTGGTCAGTCAGCACCTGCGTCAGACGAAACGCGAGGGCGCCATGACGCCTCTCCAGCCACTCTCTAAGTACGGGTCTTACCGCCACGATTGTGGCGTGCCCGGTACACTACCACTAGATTAACGAGGCAGAACACTTATGAACGTCAACATAATTGTATATGTCGGAGTGGCAACGTTTATCCCGTCCTTATCAGCCATTTTATAGGATCAAAGCACGTGGGCGTGCAGTGGGAAATGTTGGTTTCAATCAATAGAAAACACGTAGGCAGTCAGATAACTTGTGTTCGAATTCAACTAACAACTACTTCACACTAAGAGCACTTATTATCACTATGAAACGCGAGACAGTTCCTACGAGGGTGCACTCCTCGCGCCGCCTCGTAGACTCCGTCTAGCGCCGCTAGATGGCGCTGGCGTTCCGTCTTAATGCGTTTCTGTGTCACTAGATGGCGTTAGTGTCCCAACTAACAGTATTGCCGTTCCGACATATATGTTAGTTAGAGTAATAAGTTACTGAATCTACATTTATGTCGGTTAGTTGCTAGGTTCAGGTAAACGATCGATCTTATAAGAAGAAACCTGCAAGAAACTCACAGCAGCTCTTTTTAATCGCCAATTAAATATACTTTCGGCATAAGAACGACACACTTACACTTCGTAACAATACAAAGGCAGTCCGTGACTTAATGCGGTTGTGCATTTTATATTTTTACTAGCTGACCCGCTCAACTTCATTTGCATTATTATAGTGTAAATAAATTATGCTCATTTCCCCTTGTTATTCCCAATGGCGACATAAGTAGGTATCAATAACATCATCTGAATTTAGACGGAACTTTTATCAACGTTTAAAATGTAAAAAGTTACTTGTAGTGACATAACTATAATAGTTCGACATATGGTATCGCGGACTTTTTTGTAGATATTGATACGTTATATAATATTGTAGAACATTGTTTTGTTCTATCATCAATAGTTGCCGCAGCGCATGCGATGACAGACATTTTATGACTCAGTTTTTCAAACGTTGGGTTACATTATTTCAATTTTAGTAGGGATTTACTCAGTGAAGATGTAGCTTTCTAATGGTGAAAGAATTTTGGAAATCAGTTCAGTAGTTTCGGAGCCTATTCAATACAAACAAACAAACAAAAAAATCTTTCCTCTTTATAAAGGGATTAGAAGGCGTCCACATTACCAACTACCGGCGAGAAATATTAGTGTAGATGCACAGCAAAGAGACCACAGATTACAGAGAGTGAGACGTTTACAATTTACATTTCAAGTGACATTTTACCACAGACAATTTACATTTTACCATAGAAAAGTTATTTTTGAGTAATGTTACCATCGTATAAATATTGACAAATATTCACATTAATATTTATACGACACTAACGTCACTCAATTGTTTTGCCTTCCCGGAACCTCTCTACTAACACTTAAACTTTATGGTATGGTATTAAAATTTAAATTTGACTTTTAAGTATTATTACGAATCGATTATATGGGAGTATAAAAAAGTGTAGTTTTTAGACCTTTTCGAGCAATTTTTTAAATTTTTCTCTCCGTAAGAACCATCCTCGTACTTCAAGGAATACTCTAAAAAACGAATTATAAAATCGGTTTAGCTGCTCTCGAGATTTGCGCTTAGCAACACATTTAGCGATTCATTTTTATATTATAGATTTTATAATAATAATCTAAATGGGGAGCCAGAGAGGTACCTATACATTACTAAATTGACTATTCGCTCTACTATGGGACAGACAAATAAGAAAATTAAATGTGTGAAAACAACACATTTATATTCTTATCTGTGACACTATACAAGATATTAAATTGACTGCACGGATGGCGTAGTGGTTTAAGAGGTCGCCTTGCCACTGGCATTGCGCCGAGTGTTGTGGGCAGGGTTGCCAACTCAGATTTTTAACAAGACGTAGGCCAGACTAAATAAATACGTAGAATTAGTACAAATTTTCATGTAAAGTTAGTAGATCTACGTACTTTTTTGTGAAATGCAGAGGGTAACACAAGTGTATTGTTATGTAATTTATTGAAATTAATCATTTTCAGTACTATTTTCAGGTAAATTAAATTTATATGTAATTTTATATGTTCTTGTAAAGGCTCGTGGTCTTTTTTATCACATTTTGTGAAAAGTAAGCCTGTTAATGTTTCTGTGGCAAGCATATATTTGATGTTGGTCTTCATTAAATTGATCGCAGAAAAAAGACGTTCAACATTTGCACTGCTATGTGGCTATGTTAACAAACTGGGCCAACAGAGGAAACATTTGAGAAGAATCGCCTTTCTTTATTTTTGAAATATAATGCCAAGAATATTTTTGATCGTAGTGCAGCTTTCTTTTTTTTATAGGAGTAACCACAGATTAATATATTATGTAGCAAGCTAGGAGTAACGTTCCGCGTTTCGTCACCGTTACCGTCACTGTCACTGCTTACTTCCATACTTGTATCAAACACGTAAAACAAGGAACAACAAAATCTTCAAAACTATGAAATATTTCTAAGTTATGTTATGACACCTATGACAAAAAAACTAGCCGAGATGTTTCGTTTTATACAGTCACAACTCTATGGAATCGGCAACATGGCACATTTATTTGTTTCTTTAAGGTGTAGCGCGGTGAGCGCGCGTTATTTTAATGAAATGGAACGATAATTAACTATTTTTCGTGAAAGAAAGCGGAAATTTGCCATTAAATCTTAGGAGTTATGTTATTTTGCAAGTTTGTATATTTAACTGAAAATACGTAGATTCTGGGACTGAAGTTCGTAGGTTTGCAAGAAAGGCCTAAAGTACGTAGATCTTCGTAAAAAGGCGTAGAGTTGGCAACGCTGGTTGTGGGTTCGAATCCCACACGAGACAAAACTGTGATCCACAAATGGTTGTTCAGAGTCTGTGTATTCTTTGTGTCCGTTATTTGGATGTTTGTAAAGTCTCTCGCGAGATAGCATTTATTCCTATAGCCTAATATTAATAAATCTTTATTGCCACACTTATTACAAGTAATATATTAATTAATATACAGATACAATACTCTAACAGGGATTGGCACAAGGCAAAATACACCATTTTAAGGATTGCTGGTTCGGCAACATATCGTAGGTTTGTGAAAACAAAAATGAGTTTGCGAATCCTACCCGTTAGTATTTAAATATGTGGTTGGAAATTTAATATCTCGTCAATAATCACGCCCAAATATTTAGTGTTAGCAGCATCATTTAATATGGAGCACCTGCATGTCAGGGCAGTCACTTCCATGGTTATGAGCGGTGATAGATCTATTTATATTTAAGTCATTAGATTTTTTTATATAGAATTTAATGTTTTTGTTTTAGCAACATTAAGTGATAATGTGTTGTCTGCTAGCAATTCTGTTACTATATTTAATCCAGTTTGTGCCGCATCGAAAACCTGGTCCCACGTTTTTCCTGTAAAAATAAGTATATTATTAGCAAATGCTAACAGTTTACCATTCGTTATGTTCAACTTGAAGCGTGGGTCCAAAAATACTTCCCTGCGGTACACCGAATTCAATAGGCAGATCTTTACCGACATGTTTACCAATTTTGACGCGCTGAGTCCGGTTTGTCAGATAGCTTTCGAATAGTTTTAACTGTTGGGCCCTTACACCGATATGTTCTAATTTAGCGATAAGTTTGGGGATGGAGACCGCGTCAAATGCCTTGGCCTTGGCCTAAAAAAATTGCAACGCTCTTCTTACCTCTATCCAAAGCCTGAGCAATATGGTGTAAGTTAAAAACTGCGTCATTAGTGGATCTGTCATTTCTGAAGCCGTATTTATTGTTTGAAATTAGGTTATTGTCTTTTAAACTTTTGTTCATTATTTTCTCAAGAACTTTGGACAAGGAAGGTAATACAGATATTGGCCTGTAATTATTAACACGATCTGCATCCCTAGTCTTATATATAGGACTAGATGTTCCCGCAGTTTCACCCGCGTTTATGTAATGTGTCGTGTGTCATAGCGTGATGTTATATAGCTTATAGCCTTCCTCGATAAATAGGCTATCCTGAGATTAGCGCGTTCAAACCAACAAACAAACTCTTCAGCTTTATAATATTAGTATAGAGCTGACCCGCGCAACTTTGTCTGCGTCACATAAGAAGGAGAGTGGGTCATAAGTACCTATAATACAATTTTAAAGGAGCTGAAACTTTCTTTGTTAAATCCACGAACCAAATAAGAACCATTGAACAAAATTTTATAAATATACGTAGGTATATTTATAAAATTTGTGCTAATTTAAAATCACGCAGAATAAACCAGGAGAAACATCGTTTGTATGTCTGTAATAGGTAATTATTTTGCTGCGATGTTACATTAAAACTGCGATATCTCCTAAGATATTCATTGAATCGAATGATGTAAAGGGCAATATTGTTTAAATTTAAATACTTGTGATGAATAACGTATTTATTTGAATAAGGATTAATATCATGTTTATAAAAATACCTTCGCAAATAATGCATTATTTTAGAACAAATTTGGTTAGCATAAAAAAGGGACTTCTTCCGCGTGGTCAAACTAAGTTGACTAACTGATTTGACCACAAGGAATTTCATATTCTTCGTGGACAAACTATGTAATGAATCAAATATTAAACATGCTATATAATATCTTTAAAACAAAATTGTACAGTTAGAACCAAAAATTGGTTAACGTAATTTATTTAAAAAATAACCAACACTTATTTCACTATGTAATAATTCCATTTGACATTTAATTATAAATTCGTCTCGCAAAACTTGTTCCTGACGCCGAGGGGATGGTCTTGGATCACTGTTTTCTTTCTTTAACAAAGTGCACAGTAATCGAGCAACCGTGATCGGATGATATCGTTTCATAGATTTGTTTAATTCCTTATTGAATGATTCGACTATATTGTTTGTTCGATGTCTCTGCCCGAAAACTGACCAGTCTTTCCTGAATATTTTATTCTTTAACCACGTTTTCTCAAAATATTTTAAATATTTTTCAATTTTTGTAGTGTAACTGCAGTCAGAATTAATATACTGCCATCCTTCCTCTATTTTATCTGCAGGTAATAAAGCAAGTGCGGCACATAAACCAACAACTCTCTTTCCGTCCTTACTTTTTATTTTTAATTTCTTTGCTCTTCGCCATTGACTGTTTGTGAAATGATAAAAACAGTGTACAATTTGAGCTTCAGGGCAAGTTTGTAGTAGTGCTTTACTTGCAGCTGTTTCAAAGTCCACGTGAAATATTTTCGGTGACCAACCCAATCTTGATTTTATCATAGAGAATAATATGTAGTACGATTCTTCCGTTTTGTCAGTCATTAAGGCATACGCAACAGGTGCAGCGTATGTTGTAGAAATCGATTTTGATAAATCAGCAAAAATACAATATAACTGTTTGAATGGAGTTGGGCAACTGTAATATGTACCATCGCCAAAAAATTCATCGGATTTTTTAACAATTTCGTAGTTGTTTTCGGAGCAAAAAACTATAATACGACGTTTCTCTGTATTATAATCTGCCAAAATAAACACCTGAAATTTTTCTGGAACAGTGACGTCGTTGAAATGATTAAAGCAAGTTTTTTTTCTGGTTGTATATAATACAGTTTTGACGCTATCAAAAGACGGAACTTTGTTTTCCAAATTCGGGTCCTTGTTTACTAATGACGTTTTCATTTCGGTATACATCTCTGGAATGGTGTTTACAGTATCTTTAACTTTATGCTTTAACTCGTCAACGGCAATATCAACTTCATTCTTATAGTTGTCAGCAGTACATAAATGATCAGTACATTTAAATATTTTATTTTCCTAAAAGCAAACAAACAGAGCTGTAGCTGTATGATATAGATTTATAAGCGGCCGTAGTCCAATGGTTAAGGTATCGGATTCGCGATCGGTCGCAGGTTCGAATCCCACTCATTGCACTACTAACGTGAACCCGCTCCTAATACAAGAATATTGGCTTAGCTAAAAATAAATGACAAAAAATAATAGTAAAGTACCTTCAAAGTAATGGAACCCCGACATTTTTCTTTTTTACGACGACTGCAAGTCCAGAAAGACGATCCGTTTTTATAGGTACGCAGTTTATAATATTGGCGTCCGCTAAATAGCAAAACCGTTCCCTTTTTTCGTTTTATAAATTTTATGTCCATATTTGAAGAACAATACTAATAATACAGAACAATCTGCAAGGACTTTACATAGAATATGACGTAATATGTATTGTATAATGTCATTTTATTTTCCTGTACAGTGAGGTTGTGTCATATACAGTATGGTAAAAAGGTTATATATGTAACAGTTTGTCCACGAAGAATGTGAAATTCCTTGTAGTCAAATCAGTTTGTCAACTCAGTTTGACCACGCGGAAGAAGCCAAAAAAGGTTATAGTGAGCCAACCTTAAAAGATAGACATACGCTGTCACGGACTTCATTGGTGCTCCGCTCCTATTGATCTTAAGGTGATGATATATAGCCTATAGCCTTCCTCGATAAATGGGCTATCTAACACTGAAATAATTTTTCAAATCGGACCAGTAGTTCCTGAGATTAACGCGTTCAAGCAAACAAACAAACAAACAAACTCTTCAGCTTTATAATATTAGTATAGATAAACCAGAGTCTTTTTAAATAAATCGGGAAATACCCCTATTTTAATGCATAAGTTGAATATGCATGTCAATGGCCGAATGACAAATTTCCTATACTGTTTAATTACATTTAGGTGATATACCATCAATGCCTATAGCACAATTAGCACGCAATGTTAAAATCATTTGCTCCACTTCCAAGTCATCAGTTACCAGAATAACCAGAAAATCACGAGACTTTTATAGTTATTCTAGCTTTTGCCTGCGGCTTCGTTCGCGTTAATTTAGAATTTGACAATCAATTCGGGTCGTACTCTGCTTGTAATAATATAATTCAATCGTGATTCGAAAGACATGTGGCGCCATCTATTATCATAAGAACGTTATCGTTGTTTTCCTCGGGAACAGTAATTTTTTTCGGGATGAAAGGTAGCATATGTCCGTTTCTGTACACCTGACAACGTATATGCAAAATTTCAGGATGATCGGTTGTGGTTTAGGCGTGAAAAACAAACAAACAAACAAACTAATTTTCGCTTTTATAATATTAGTTAGGATTATTATGCTCGTTGGCACTAACGTCAGTTATCTTTGAAACCTTGTCAGCTGTGTTTTTCCAACAGCTGTAGTAAAAAACTTATTTACCTCATCGACAGACTCCTCATCCGATCATTTGATAGTTAATTAGTGGACCAAATATCGTATCTTGCTAAAAATGAAAGTAATTAAAATTCGCTCTAGAATATTATGAAGGTGAAGCACACACATTTATTATGTCTGTCACGTAACGAAGTGATTGAACCTTTTATAGCAATTTATCATTCACAATTCGAAACACTTGTCGGCTCCTTAGACTTACAATGTTATAATATTAATATTTTTATAATCAACTAGCAATGCCCCGCGGTATCACTTGCGTAGATACCGATCTCGTGGTAGTGGAAAGTCTACTAAGTCGGACTATAGATTTATTTTTGTTAACATAAAAGTTTTATTTCACTTAGTTTTCTTAGTTTTTAATTACTTCTTTTCAGATTATTAGATACACACTTACATTCATAATCTAATCAATATACAGATTTTACTTTACAACGAATATATATCTAATAGATTTTTAAATTCGTAACACATTTACGTTCGTGCTAGTAGCCGCAGCCTGTACACCGTATCGGCATAATTTAATTTTGATAGAACCAATGTCTCAACTAGTCGCACCTGTAGCTCTTTTGATAAATATGGACGCATATTATATAAAATTTTTAACCTATAAAAGCAGCTACGAACCATCTCGGTGATATGTTTCTCGTACCTAAGACTAGTGTCGATATGTAGTCCCAGGTTGCGTGCCTGTCCAACTCTTTCAATAACTTCATCCATCAACGTTATATTCAGACCTTGTAGAGAGCTTAGCTGGTGCTTATAGCCGAAATAAATATTAGACGGATTGAGAACCAGAGAATTTTCTTCCACCCGCTCAACAATGCGTTGAAGGTTCGCGTTAAGATCTGCGATAGCTCGTTCGTAGTCCGTATTTGTAAACGATATATAAACTTGTATGTCTTCGGCGTAAATGTGGTAATTCGTTTTTAATATACAGTTAGTAATATCAGCGCAGTACAGAGTAAAAAGAATAGGATCTAAAATGGATCCCTGCGGAACTCCCCTTGACAGAAAAACAGATTGTCCATCACTGAGCCGTAACTCAACATGTTGATAACGGTTAGACAGATAACTGTGAAACCACTTCACTGATCTACAGTCAAACCCGTAGTACGTTAAGAGGAGTGTTGGTTCAAAACTAGCTATTTACATCAGAATGAATTTTACAGAAAATGCCGAAAATGAATTATTAAAAACGCCCAATATATAGAATCATTTTGTGTGGTATGTTTTACAAGATATAGTTGTCTAGTCATCTTTATGAACAATTTTTTTTTAATACTTTGTCTATTATTTCTTTTTAAATTAAGAAGTTTGTAAAAATACACTTTTGATGCAGATGGTAGTAAATAGACCTCGGACCAATTATCACACAGTACAAATAGACACTTTAGTTTTGAATTAACGTCAAAACAAAAATTTTGTGTGGCAATGACAATCTATTTTTTTAGAGTACGTGTACGATAAGTAAGCATAGGAATCCAGCCATATTGCCAAGCTTAGAATATCTTTCCCGTTTTAGTCTCTAACCTCATAATAACCTACCACGCAGTATTTGGACACTTTTGTTCAACATCTCAATCATGTCAACGAAATAATAAAGTAAATAGATCATTATGATTAGAAACTCTCCTCATCCTCTGGCCCTGGTCTCAATTTATGGGTAATCGTAAAATAAAATATGTTTAAATTATGTAAATAGCAAGTTTTGAGCAAAATTGATATTTTTGAATTGTGTTTTAGCAAGCAAGTTTTGATCAAATTCAAATACGAAATTCAAAAAAATTCAGGTGTCCGAATCCGAATCGAAAACAAAAACGAAACGAGCTCAAAATGTAAATAGCTAGTTTTGAAGAAACATTTAGATAATAGTAACGAAATATTGATACTATCGAAAGCGCGGGAAAAGTCCAATAAAACCAGAACCATACACATACCTTGATCCTGTGCATACAAAATATTATCTTTTACATCAAGTAAAGCTGTTGATGTACCACGTCGTTAACGCAGATTGAAGTGTTGGTAAGATGTCATTTCTTTTTATGAAAGCCTGCTAACTGCTTGCACACTACTTTTTATATAACCTTGGACAGACACGTCAAAATACTTATTGGCCGAATAAAAATATGCACCGGGTTTGCGTTCTTAGGCAGCGGCCTAGCAGTAGCCATCTTCCATTATGTACTTGTCATTATGTACTTGTCATTATGTACTTGTCATTATGTACTTGTCATTATATAATTAAGATGGCCGTCTGTACATATATCTACATTATAACATTTCTTTTACATTTTAGTAATTATAGTTTTAATAACCTCGAAATTTTATACTCAATTTACAGTTTAATATGAGTCCAACAATAGTATCAAATCTTTTATTTAACTTATGATGACTGAGGAACTAAAGCGCGGATATTAATTAATACAGACACCAGCAAGAAGTACAAAATATATTAATGAAAATATAAACCATGGATCTAGATTAGTTACTAAAATATCCCATATACTTTTTCGTAGATATATAAAGTACCCTAGCATTTTCAACATATTTAATACTTAAAATAACGTACACTTGAAGAACTCCTATTGTTGTCGTTTTTACATTAATCTAAACTATATATTTTAATGAACAAAAATCATAATGTAGTAATATTAATGGAATGATTAGCTATATATTGATAGCAAATGCATCTTTTGGATAGTATGTAGGTATACTGGATCTTGGCATAGTTAATTAAATTAGGAAAGTTATCAAACATCCTACTAATTAAATCGAATTAGTACAACACTAGGATTGTTGAAGATATTTTAACAGAGGTCAAGAACATAGAGTTATGATCGGCTCATAATACTAAGGTTACACCTTTAGTATTAGGAGCCATGACCAAATAGACCATGACATAATACATATACATGACCAAATAATGAAACTAGTGTTTAGACCACAAAACGACGAAACTATTTCTTATTTTATATAGGAAAATAGAAGAATTGTAAAACAAGCTAATTGCGAATATAATTATAAGTTTTTACACATATCATAACAAAGTTGTTGAACACGAAAGCACATACAGTGAAACTTTAAAATAATTTAAAAATTAATTTGGAGATATTAGATCAAAAGTTATTCACAGCCAGCGTAGATCTATGTCTAAAATACAACCATTTTAAATCCATATCATAATTATACAAATTTTATTAGGGACGCCAATACAAATTAAAATAAAGAATAAACATTGGATAACATTTTTAAAACTTCTAAAAAATATTCAATAATTATATCAAAATCTGCTGGGGTTAGGGTCAGATAGTCTGGATAGTAAAAAGTCAGTTTAAACAAAATAACTTAATTGCATAATCCCTAGATTTGTAAAATATTATAATTGCAAATGTCTGGATTGTATAATGACAAGATAAGTAGGTACCTATATAAATGTAAACGTAAGATATGGATGCTTATTTTATAATAAAATAATAATTGCTAAATGGTTAATGTCTCGCCATCATCTAAAAAGGCTCAAGTTAAAAGGGTTACTCTTTCTGCATTACCTGGGTCAAGTCAAGTCGGCAGGCATCGTGAGGAAAGGAACCTCCTCCTCTCTAGGGAACTTTTTACCAACGGTAAATTGGACTCTGATCCCGATAGCGGTAGGTCTTTATAACTTTTACTTTTAAAATAGGGATTTTAAAGTCAAAACTGTAATTATTATTCAACTGTAAAATAAAAAAAATAATAAAATACCAGGCGCTAGATTCAAAATACGGCATATAGTAATATTATCAGTCCTGTATTAAACTGTCCTGGACACGGCTCTCCTTTTCTCAATGTGAGATGGCTGGACTATGCCACCACGCTGGCCCAGTTCATGTTGGCAGACACTTCGTATATCTTCGAGAACATTACGTAGAACTCTCAGTCATGCAGGTTCTCTCACAATATTTTCCATCACCGTTAAAGCAAGCGATAGGTAATTAACTATCGAATACGCACATATCTTCGAAAACTTAGAGAAGCGTGCCTTGGGATCGAACTGGAGACCTCGGCGTGACAGACCAACGGTGTTCCACTAGGCTAATGGAACTAAATAGTAAGGGTTACCATTGTTGTTATAGATATTTTTTAATCCCTGGTCCTTATCGCTATCAAGCCATTTTGTTTAAACAGACGCTATGGCACTAAGAATTTGCGCTTATTAAATTATGCCTATACATTCTGCAACTTAGACTTTGTGCAACTAAGATTTAATTTATCTACATAGTCAATCTGCAATCTAGACTTTTAGAAACTTAGACGTTTTGTCTACACGGACTTTCTGCAATTTATTCTTTTAGAAATCTAGACGTTTTGATCACTCAGACTTTTTACTATCCAGACTATCTGACTCTAACCCTGCGTAGTATACAGCATCGACAATGAATAGGATATACAATTGTCCATGACAAAGACTGATAGACCAAAAAAAAAACGTTAGGTAACATATTTTCAATAAGTTGGACTACTGCTTAGTATTTACACTGTAGAGTCACACTGCGGTCGCTCGTATTTATAACAGAGAGGGTTATTCACAAGCACGTTCACCCTCGGGTTTATGTCGTTGAGTCTATGCACTGTTACCGTTCATCGCCAAACAGCAGTTGAGTGTGTTAGTGTTTTCTTAGACACACACACCATACACACTCAACATAAAAACATACACACATACACTAAAATAAAGTTTTAATATCCAGCGAGAGCCATGGTACCCAAAACTAAGTTAACTCTTACCTTGAGTACCAGTGTTTCAACAAATGTATGCTGTAACTTGTTTCAACAAATGTTTGCTGTAACTTGTTTCAACAAATGTATGCTGTAACTTGTTTCAACAAATGTATGCAGTAACTTGTTTCAACAAATGTTTGCTGTAACTTGTTTCAACAAATGTATGCTGTAACTTGTTTCAACAAATGTATGCAGTAACTTGTTTCAACAAATGTTTGCAGTAACTTGTTTCAACAAATGTATGCTGTAACTTGTTTCAACAAATGTTTGCTGTAACTTGTTTCAACAAATGTATGCTGTAACTTGTTTCAACAAATGTATGCAGTAACTTGTTTCAACAAATGTTTGCTGTAACTTGTTTCAACAAATGTATGCTGTAACTTGTATCAACAAATGTTTGCTGTAACTTGTTTCAACAAATGTATGCTGTAACTTGTTTCAACAAATGTATGCTGTAACTTCTTTCAACAAATGTATGGTGTAACTTGTTTCAACAAATGTATGCTGTAACTTGTATCAACAAATGTATGCTGTAACTTGTTTCAACAAATGTATGCTGTAACTTCTTTCAACAAATGTATGCTGTAACTTGTTTCAACAATTGTATACTGTAACTTGTTTCAACAAATGTATGCTGTAACTTGTTTCAACAAATGTATGCTGTAACTTGTTTCAACAAATGTATGCTGTAACTTGTTTCAACAAATGTATGCTGTAACTTGTTTCAACAAATGTATGCTGTAACTTGTTTCAACAAATGTATGCTGTAACTTGTTTCAACAAATGTATACTGTAACTTGTTTATAGATTGTAAGTTTTCTCCGTGTTCATACTATTTGTAACCTTTTTGAGAAATAAATTATTATTATTTGTTTCTTTTTCACGGGTATATTCCTAATGCGTTAGGAAAATACCCGGCCCTTTGGGAGGCTTACACGGAGACATGGGTCGAACGTGAAGAGGCCCTTCGAGAGTTTTAATCAAAGGTGGGATGGAACACCTACAGCGGCACTAGCCGCAGTAGGCGTAGGACTATTGCTACGTATGGATTCTAATATATAGGCTGTGTATGGGTGTTTGATGGACTGGTATATTGGTAACTATGGATGATAAAACGGCGTCTGCCCTGAATACTCTAATAGCATCAATCGAATGGACAGACGGTGACTCGCCAACTTACTAGATGGCCCCCCTGAATAGCCACGATAGGCATACAAGCCAGCAGCAGAGGGCAACACCGGTGCGAGCGGCTAGGGGTGTCGAGCGGTGCGGCGCCGGTTTCACCATCACGGGTCTCGTGACAACGGAGACCCGGAACGGGTTTCCCCGTAGTTATGCCCTTGAAAATGACACTTCCACCCCCAAGCATGTAGCTCTAGCGGCCCCCCTCTGACCGGCCGATCAAGGCAAGCCAGAGTTGAGAGTCCTCCGGGCCTCTTGAAATTCCACCCCAGCCAACCAGCTGGGGACGAGGCCCTCACCGACTCTCTGAGGCATTCAGGACCGCAGTGTCGCCACTCACATCAGCTCGCCACAAGCTGTCCTGCGGTTTGTGCGCTTTTATTTAACCTGGTCATACATTTTTTGTTTATATCACAAGGCGAAGGTGGTAGTTTAAAAGCTTGTGTACTATGCCCTCCGGTATCGCGTTAGACTCATGAGGAGATAACGACTGTCCCAGAGGGGTTTATTATTATTATATGGGGATTGTTTTAATACTCAGCTGTAAGCCGGTGTTTTAATGACGGTTACGGGTTGACACCAAGTAGCCGCCATCTAAGATATAATAAGAGATTTTTGTTCTGTATGATGCGGTTCGGTCTCATCACTCTGTATAAATGTTCCTATTTTGTTTTCATATTTCGTATTCTGTATAAATTACATGTGTTTAATATAGCTTCTTTTTGAATGTTAATATAGGTATTTGGTGTTAGGTCGAGCAATTTATGACTATGGTGTAAATATTTTGGGATTACCCCGGTGGTGGATATTACAATAGGCACAATGTAAACTTATTATTATTATTATTAGTATTATTATTAGTTTAGCGAGGTTTGTCCATAAGCTTAACACCGTTGGGTTGGACATACCTCGCTCGTCTATATTGGCTAGTACGTAAGTAAACAGATGATATCGCACTATCTGGATCACTTCGTACTCGAGGCTAGACAGACCATCCTTCTGATATGTTTCGCTTGTTTGTGACATGAACTGGAACCTGGAAATGATCGTTATAAGTTTTAGTATAGTATTAGCTGTTATCTGCGACTTCATCCGTCTAGAATATTTATTTTTAAGTTGTTTTTCCGCAGTCTTTTCTAACATCGAAGTAGCCTAAGTTACTCCTTATAACATCAGCTATCTGCCAGTAAAAGTTTCGTCAAAATATGTCTAGCCGTTTTAGAGATTAGCCGGAACAAACAGGCAACAAGGAGAGACAACTACAAAAAATTTAAATATTGAATTTTTTATAATTATTCTTTCATATTAATTTAGTAAAAAGCTGTCTGACATTACTAACAGACGTTTTATTTTTTTTTGTTTATAGGTGACGTATAGATTTATTATTGTTGATTACCTTTTAGCCATTACGTTAATACGTTTACGTAACGGCTGAAAGGTAGTCAACGATGTGATCAAACATTTTTTTTTCTTAATTTTTTAATAGGGATTTAAGTACGCAGGTGCGACTATGTCAATCCCATCGTGCTTACACAGATTCTCTCACTATATTTAACCTAATACTTACTTATCTAATACTAGATGTTCCCGCGGTTTCACCCGCCTTTATCGTTACTGCGCCGCCCCCGTGGGTCGTAGCGTGATGTTATATAGCCTATAGCCTTCCTCGATAAATAGGCTATCCAACACTAAAATATTTTTTCAAATCGAACCGGTAGTTCCTGAGATTAGCGCGTTCAAACCAACAAATAAACAAACAAACTCTTCAGCTTTATAATATCTATATGTCGTAGACGGTAATTAGTACAGTTACGAAACGCGGTGCGAGAGTCAAGATATGGCAGCACTGTTGCGATGACGGCAACAAGCATCTCACTTCGTGCTACGACAAAGCCTACATAAGAGAGGCGCAACTTTTAAAATGTAAAAAAGTACTTGTAGTGACATAACTATAATAGTTAGACATATGGTATCGCGGACTTTTTTGTAAATATTGATACGTTATATGATATTGTAGAACATTGTTTTGTTCTATCATCAATAGTTGCCGCAGCGCATGCGAAGACAGACATTTTATGACTCAGTTTTTCAAACCTTGGGTTACATTATTTCAATTTTAGTAGGGATCCCTATTTTTTTTGAAAATATGATATAGCCTATGTTCCTGAGTGAAGATGTAGCTTTCTAATGGTGAAAGAATTTTGGAAATCGGTTCACTAGTTTTGGAGCCTATTCAATACAAACAAACAAACAAAAACAAAAATATCTTTCCTCTTTATAATATTAGTGTAGATGCACAGCAAAGAGACGTTTACATTTCAAGTGACATTTTACCACAGACAATTTACATTTTACCATAGACAATTTATTTTTGAGTAATGTTACCTTCGTATAAATATTGACAAATATTGACATTAATATTTATACGATACTAACGTCACTCAATTGTTTTGCCTTCCCGGAACCTCTCCACTAACACTTAAACTTTATGGTATGGTATTAAAGTTCAAATTGACTTTTAAGTATTATTACGAATCGATTATATGGGAGTATAAAAAAGTGTTGTTTTTAGACCTTTTCTGGCAATTTTTTAAATTTTTCTCTCCGTAAGAACCATCCTCGTACTTCAAGGAATATTCTAAAAAAGAATTAGCAAAATTGGTTCAGCTGCTCTCGAGATTTGCGCTTAGCAACACATTCAGAGATTCATTTTTATATCATAGATATGCATTATAAATATATTAAATTAATGAAAAAACACTACACGCAGACAACCATGCATTTGACACACGCAGTCAAAGCGCGTAACTATGGTTACATTTATCAATATATAATGACATAATTATATCAGCAATATCTTACATGCAAATTTTGGTCAAATTTCGAGCACTAGGCGACCGCTAGTTAGTATAGATAGCTGACCCGCGCAACTTCGTCTGCGTCACATAAGAGAAAGAGTGGGTCGTACGCACCTATAATACAAATTTAAAGGAGCTGAAACTTTCTTTGTTAAATCCACGAACCACATAAGAACCATTGAACAAAATTTTATAAATATACGTAGGTATATTTATAAAATTTGTGCTAATTTAAAATCACGCAGAATAAACCAGGAGAAATATCGTTTGTATGTCTGTAATGAGTAAATTATTTTGCTGCGATGTTATTTTATTAAACTGCGATATCTCCAAAGATATTCATTGAAATCGAATGATGTACAGGGCAATTTTGTTTTAAATTAAATACTTGTGACGAATAACGTATTTATTTGGATAAGGATTAATATCATGTTTATAAAAATACCTTCGCAAATAATGCATTATTTTAGGACAAATTTGGTTAGCATAAAAAAGGTTATAGTGAGCCAACCTTAAAAGATAGACATATGATGTCGCGGAATTTTTTTACAACTTTTTAAGAGGAACAATTCTCTAATACATAGTTTTTACGAAACTTTAACCGTTTACGCAGCGCACGTAGCGGAAGCTCTCAAAAGGAAAAAAATCTTCCGATTTTGAAACATTCTTCATTAGTGCTCCATTCCTATTGATCTTAGCGTGATGATATATAGCCTATAGCCTTCCTCGATAAATGGGCTATCTAACACTGAAAGAATTTTTTAAATCAGACCAGTAGTTCCTGAGATTAGCGCGTTCAAGCAAACAAACAAACCAACTCTTCAGCTTTATAGTATTAGGATAGATAAAGCTGTACAATATATTTGCTGATTCAGATATAGGATTGGCTAATACACCGTGGAAAACGCCTACATCTAATCGCGACAAATTTAGGGACTGCATGAGCGTTTGCCTTTTCTCACGGTACCGATCACACTCCTCTAACACATGTAGTACATCCGATCAAACTTATGTCAAGTATTTTAACACAATCGTTCATATGCGTTCGAGATACTGTAAAAGAATTCTTGTGTTGATCTGCCTCGTAAAGTCCAGGTGTAAGTATTGACTTCCAGCTGGATTTTATGAGGAATTCGTTGTATAGACAAAGAGGATAGCAACGAAACATTTTGATTTCTTTGAATAAATATAATTGGTTATATACTTAAGTCTCGTCGTAAAATTAAGGTTCATCATGTTTAGGATTTGTGTTGCTTTATGCAACAGAATAAAAAAGTTGTGATTCCTTTTTATTTGCGATTTGCTTAACACAAATTTGATCTTAAATACACATCATAAGGGTGCTTTTTAAACAAAATAATTAAAAGCTGTGCAGTTTTAAAAAAAAGTATTAACGTTTTTAGGTTACAGGTACATAGGTAAGTAGCTAAATTTACCTTGTAGGACCGGGAGCAGACTTCTTATGATTTAACATGACATACCGCGCTATTGACATCTTGTATCTTGCTATGTGATAATTCATTCCCTTCAATCTGAAAAGAAATAACAATGATATATATCTATACAAATAAATAAAATTGAAGTGTCTGTTTGTAATGTCAAAATAACAGCTTTTTATCTAATGCATATGAAAGTACATATATGTATAAGGTACCTATACGAAAACACCTATTTTAAAATTTTTTGTCTGTCTGTTTGTTCCGGCTAATCTCCGAAACGGCTGAATCGATTTTGACGGGACTTTCACTGGAATATAGCTGATGTTATAAGGAATAACATAGGCTACCTTGATTTTAGAAAAAAGAATAGGGTTCCGCGGAGACAAACACTTTATAGTGAAAATCTACGCGGACGAAGTCGCAGGTAACAGCTAGTTATACATATTATTAACAGTATAACTGCTACCGCCAGCATAGAAAGTAAAAAATATGCCAGCAACCCACAAATTTGAACTTTAGGATATTAGTAATATGGTAGATTTTAGAATGATCAAATATGTTTCAATACCTACCGAGTAAAAAGTAAACGGAACACTAGATAACTTTCGCCAATGGCAAAGTATCTTTTTAGTAAGTGAATCTAACTCTCAATCACATAAAGAGTGGCGATACATAACCTCATATCGAATCTAATGCGAATAGTTGAGGCGAATTTTTATTCATTAATTGCCAGACTGCTACAGATTTATATAATGTTGACTGATCTGGCTATTGCACCGAGAGCGCGACGTTGGGAGGAGCCGAAGGTACCAGTGGACGCAATCGATCGAAACATTTATTAAATTAAATAAATGTAAGTAACTTACCTATTGGACATATCATCGTCTTCACCGCCCCAGCCCCAGTACTTGTTGGAGAAACCGTTGACCTTCGTGAACTGCTCCTGAGTGACCGCTGATACTCCGCCGAAATTATCCTCGTATCGTAACCTGGATACAGCAGAATATCTCTATGAAAAATGAGTCACATATCATAAATAAGTCACTCTGAAGCATTGGTTGTGCATCATGAGGGCTAATCGTAATTTTTATGCTGCAATGTCGCGGTAAGTGGTTGGATGCGGGCGGAACAGATCGGTCTGTGTGAAAAACAAAGGTGAAGGGCTACGTCCAGCAGAGGATATCTTTCGATATGACATGACATTTATAATGAGGATGGCCATCTCTTAACTAATGGTACCTATTATGCTCTACTAAGGTATTCCAGATAGGATGTTAGTAAGGGCATTGGAGAGAAGTCGCCGGGAGAAACACAGCAATAAAGGCATAAAAGTACCTACTTAATACAAATTAAGAAGGTACTTTTATGGCGGTTGTCAGTAAGAGAGTGGAGCTTAACCGAGATAGTCTACTAGACTGTACGGATGTCGTAGTTATCACCTCGCCACTGCCACTGTGCCGAGTGTTATGGGTTCGATCCCCACACGGGACAAAATTAGTGTGTTCAACAACGACACAAAGACAACTCCCGCGCTACGAATAATGCCTGTGTCGCGGCGGACTTCACAAACATTCAAACAACGGACACAAAGAACACCCAGACTCGAAACAACTATTTTTTTTTGTGGATCACACGAATGTTTGTTGAGTGTGGAAATCGAACCCATAATGTAGTAGTAACGGCGCAGTGGAGCGGCCAGGCGACTACTTAAGCCATTACGCTACACCACTACCCTGGGGTACAGGACAATTACTGGGAACTCAGTCATACCGATAGTGCCATTGGAGGACTCGAGCATCCCCAGACTCTATAATGCAGGCTACAATGTGTAATATACCTTTCTAAAACATAACATATATACCTGAAATTATATTTATCTATAGCAGCGGACATGTGTCGAGGTTGCCGTGGGCAGGAGTACATGTTACGAGTGTCGAGAGGCAGTAAGTCGATGTCGTGGAAGACGAAGCACTGCCAGCCGCCCGGCTCCAGTTTCTGGCTCTCCACGAAGCCCACGTTCATGAGCTTTGCGCGGTTGAAGTCTTCGTTACCTGTAAGTAATTGTTTTATATATTATTATGCTTTAGTGAGGTGGTCTTTCATATTATATTAAAGTTTTGTGTTCTGCCATGATTGTTTATTAATTTTGTCTGGTATTCCAGCAATTGAAGGATGACGAAGCGTAAAGAACATTCAGGGGTTGTTATAGCGGTTAATTTTATTAACAGATTTTGAGCATTTATTATTTGTTTATATTTACTCTTTTGTCGAGGTTTGGGTGCTTTTAAGCAACCATGGTCGCAGAAATACTAAGATAGCGTTCGCCTCGATTATAAAGTAGTTTAATTACAATGTTAATATTTGCGTAAACGTCAGATAAATAATACTACGTAAGTGTCATGGTGTCATTCAATTAATCAGCCTATCGCAGTCCTGTGCTGGAGATAAGCCTTTATCATTTTACGCCACAAAACGTTCGAACTGATTGCTTGCAAAAAAAATCTGGATGTTGAGATCTGGTTAGTTTTTAATGTGATTTAAGTCCTTTTTTAAAAGCTTCTGAGTTATTGTCTCGTATGTTCGTATTTTAAAATATATATTGGCGAAATAGTTGTAATAAACAAATGTGTTAAATATCTTTATTAAAAAGCTAATAACAATATGAAAATAATTATTCAAATGAATGCAGCGATAAATTACAAAAGCATTAAAACAATTGTTAGATCGTAGAGATGAGCTTTTCAGGAGCTGGAAATCATGTCCCAATAATCATTATTACAAGTTAGAGTATACACGATGTAGATGTAGAAATAGAACGAACAAAACTATAATTAAAGAAAATAATAAATATAAACAAACGTAATTAAAAAAATGTCAGGGAGATATTAGAAAAGTTTGGAACTCCATTAATAGCTGGATAGGTAAATCCAAAACTAATTTAGATTATGTAATAAATCCATGAGCTCAGCAACACTACAGTGGGTTGTTCCATAGATGGACAAATTGGTAATAATATCACTTACGCCGATGATATGGTGTTGCTGAGCCCATCGATCGGTGCGTTACGTAAGCTGATAAAAATTTGTGAAAAATATGTGAGTGCACACGGGCTCTCGTACAATGTCGGGAAAAGTAAACTGTTGGTTTTTAAAGCGGGAAATTTTACACCTACCACACTGGTACACCGTTTAAGGTCACACTAGGCACGCGCCTAGTGTGACCTTAAACGGTGTACCGTTAAATAGGGTAACACAATTTAAATATCTAGGCCAATAGTAAATGAAAACCTCAGTGACGATCCCGACATTGAGCGATAGCGCAGAGGAATGGCAATTCGGTGCAATATGCTGGCTCGCAGGTTCACTAAATGCTCCATAGGAGTTAAAACCACACTGTTTCGAGCTTATGCTCAATCGTTTTACACCTGCAGTCTGTGGGCCAGTCACACGCAGCGAGCTGTCAGTGCACTTCATATATATTGATATATATTGATATATATATATATATATATATATATATATATATTGATATATATATATATATATATATATATATATATATATATATATATATATATATATATATATATATATTTTAATTCGGTTAATTCACGCATTCCCGCGGGATCCCGCTGCTTTTATTAGTCTGCTGGATTCCGCACCTTCAAAGTGTGGATCCGCGGATCCCGCAAATAAAAAATTTTGCACTAAAACTTTCGCGTAAATCGCGAGCAGCACGAGCGCGACGATGCCGTTCCGCACAGCGCGCGCCACGCCAGTGACTAGCGGACCGTTGGCGGGCTGCAGTGGTCTCTAAGCTGCCGATTGTTGGGTATTTCTACCGATTTGGCGCTTGTCCTACCGAAATGGAAAGATTTTGTCAATGTCTCCCGATTTTTCTACCGATTTCCTACAATCCCAGTTAGCATCCCAATTTTTTTTTTTTTTACGCGGATTTCGTACTGCTTAAATGTGGATCGACGGATATTTTGGCGAATACCATCGTGTTCAAAACCTAAGGAAGCTCGCTTGGGAACACCGTGGTAGGTAGGTTCAGTCGGTAGTACCAGAGCATTTCTAAAAAAAGAAAGGCCCGCCTAAAATATAGAGATTAGATGAAATTTCTTCATTTTAACCCATTTAACGACTTTTGGTCCAAATCTACCGATTTTACTCGGTAGATCTACCGATTTCGCATTTCGACTTTCGAGACCACTGGCGGGCTGTCCTGTCAGTTGTTCATAAATGGCACTGCGCTTCGCACGTCTTTCTGTATAGTAATAGCATCTAAGAGAAAGTTGTGATTTGATGGCGTAGTGGTTAGTGTAACCGACTGCCACGCCTGAGGTCGCGGGTTCGATTCCCGCACAAGTCAAACATTTGGGTGCATGAACATGGATGTTTGTCTTGGTCTGGGTGTTTCTATGTATAATATGTATGCATTTACAAATATATATATATATATATATATGTATGTTTATCCATTGTCTAGTATCCATAGTACAAGCTTTGCTTAATTTGGGCTAGATGGTGTTGTGTGTATGTGGTAGAATATTATATTATTATTATTATACTAGATGTTCCCGCGGTTTCACCCGCGTTTATCGTTACTGCGCCGCCCCCGTGGGTCGTAGCGTGATGTTATATAGCCTATAGCCTTCCTCGATAAATAGGCTATCCAACACTAAAAGAATTTTTCAAATCGAACCAGTAGTAATCACGCAGAATAAACCAGGAGAAACATCGTTTGTACTATGTCTGTAATGGGTAATTATTTTGCTGCGATGTTATTTTAAAACTGCTATATCTCCTAAGATATTCATTGAAATCGAATGATGTAAAGGGCAATTTTGTTTTAAATTAAATACTTGTGATGAATAACGTATTTATTTGGATAAGGATTAATATCATGTTTATAAAAATACCTTCGCAAATAATGCATTATTTTAGAACAAATTTCGTTAGCATAAAAATGGTTATAGTGAGCCAACCTTAAAAGATAGACATATGCTGTCGCGGATTTTTTTTAGGACTTTTAAAGGGGAACAATTTTGTCATACATGATTTTTGCGAAACTTTAACTGTTTACGCAGCGCACGCAGCGGAAGCTCTCAAAAGGAAAAAATACTCTCCGATTTTGAAACATTCTTCATTGGTGCTCCGCTCCTATTGATCTTAACGTGATGATATATAGCCTATAGCCTTCCTCGATAAATGGGCTATCTAACACTGAAAGAATTTTTTAAATCGGACCAGTAGTTCCTGAGATTAGCGCGTTCAAGTAAACAAACAAACAAACAAACAAACTCTTCAGCTTTATAATATTAGTATAGATTATTAGTAGTCATTATCTGAATAAGACTGAATTACAAATATAAAACTGTTGTTAGGAGTAAGGGTAAAATTAAACAAAACTATTAAACTAGGCCAAACATTTAAAGATGAATCTAAGGAAACAGATTACGAATTACTTATACTTAATTAATAGAAAATAAATAATTTATGTTGCTTAATGTAAGAAATGTTTAATAAAAGATGATTTTTACACAAAAATCTGTAGTTTTCAATTTGATTTTATAATTTTATAACATAATTTCAAAGATGCGGGATCCCGCGTGGGATTGAGTAATCTCGCATATCAATCCCGCGGGATTGAATGAGCTGCGGGATTGCAATCCCTAATTGGTAGATGCAATTTTGAGCTATGGTCTGAGTTGTTACGGGGGTCCATTTAAAACTTATTTAGATAAAGTTTTAAATATACAATGTAGGTTCCTAAAGAGTCTTGTAGACTCCACTAAAAAGAAATGTAATAAAAACTGTACATCAAAAGGTTCAATATATGCTAAGTGTCGAACAGTATAATAAAGAAGGGTTTACAATACCTAAAGCTCTACATTGTATGCTTAAACAAGCTATAAGAAATAAATACAAAGAGCCTGTTTCATGTAATTACTACGGTGAACGAACACGTATGTATATAATACCAAGACTACATAACAAAATACTTATCCCAGAAAATTGTTTCAGCTTAAATATATTTAAGAAAAAGTTAAAAGAAACATTTTTACAAATATTTAGTGATCAAATTGACGATTAAACAGCCTTACTATTGCTAAATGTATCTGAAAGTCAACTTAATTTCTAAAAAGTTCTATTGCATTAACAATAACCTAATCCCAAACTAATGTACCTAATCCCAAACTAATGTGTCTTAAATGTGTGTATACATAATTGTAATTTGTTAAAAGAGTTCAGTGTTTGCCAACATACTGTTGCACAGTTTGGCGAAGTTCTGTAAAAGGTAAATGTAGCACATTTATTGATTTAAATAAAAAAAAGAAAATTGACTGCTTATTAATACTGACCCTATAGCTGTCACGTAGATCATTCGACCCTATATTTGTAGAATAAACCCGCATTGCGGGTATAAATCTGAATATTGTCTGTGATGAATTATTGTCTCGACACAAGCCGACATTGACGTACAACATACCTACTTGTTCCACCATAAATATCCCATATTCTATCTGTTGCTTCATCAAAAATGGATGCATGTGGTTCAAGAATATCGGTAAATGCTGTTGACGATTTCTGTAATAAACAATATACAAATTATATACATTATAATAGCTTTTGGTCTGATAGTCTGTTGGCATCGCTTCATCACATTAATCGAAGATACATATATAGCTTAATGTTCAGCAAGAAGGTTGGTATTTGCACACCTACAGGTGGAAGATGGAGATACTTATTCACAATTTTTACACTTTTATATGTTTATATTGTACGCATATTCGCAATAAACAAATTGATTTATGGGTTAGTTAAAAGTAAGGTGGCACTGTGGGTGTCTTAACTCGTTAATATATGGAGCACACCGAATGAAACAACTCTACAGAAGATCGCAGCTATATAACCTTGTGGTGTAGCGCAGAATCCTATAGCTTCTGAAGTCATAAGGCGAAGCCGCCATGCCGGGTCAGCAGAGTCATGGTGCTTCAAAAGATTTTCATACATACAAAATGTAAGGAAGCGACGCCTTCGCTTTACGCCTTTTATGTATTATTTATGCCAAAAGAGAATTTGAGTGTATGTCTTTTGATTTGGCAACCCAGCACCTTTCTTCTTTGCAGGCCTCGCAACGATCGAGTACCCTCGGTACACAAATGTTCTTACGTTACAATAACTGCTTAATAAAACATCGTCTTTTAAAGCATTGTTATCGCATACGCCAGAACAAATCAAAGCTATAAACTTAGTACATGCTGTCTCTTTCTAGCGTGCATTAGTAAGCTCCAGAGGTGGGTGACGTATGTAGTGTATGATCTTACCTGTACGGTACTATAATGGCTACTTTATGTCTGGCAGTGCAGTTTGGCGGCTTGTAGCGTCCACCCCATTGAACCTCGGGGTATTTTGCTTCCACAAAATCTAGCTCCAACTCGGTTTTATTCACCGGTATAGGTCCTGGCAAATTAAAATAAGTTGAAAAATTAAAGAATACTATTTTTTAGTATAATTTTATTTTGTGTAAGAATTAGTGTATTGCGATAGCTTCGATATTTTATTAATACTTTTTACCATCGATTGTAGATACTTTATGTAGACCCAATTTATGTTTATGAAATAAATATGAATGTTCAATGTTAAATATTACTTATCATAACCTTTTGCCAACATACTCGTACAAAATGGTCACGGCTCATTCGTTAATCCTTTCAACTATTAGGAACGAGCCCTAGGAATATTGATATAGATAGATTTAATGACGTAGGTAAACAATCAAAATTAAAGCTTAAGTTTTAAACCATAATGTTCAATATTGTTTGCGCTCTAATAAGAGTGATTTCTTGTTTGCCTATGAAGCATTGACCCGATTATCTACTAATTTATTTAATTAATGATATAATAAATAAAATAAAATAATAATTGGGGATAAAGTATGAAGTTGCCGTTGTATAGTAATAGATACTTTGAATTGACATAAAACCTTCATCGTTTGAGATTTTCGAGTGAAACTTTTTCACATGATACCTATAACACATTCTTCTTTTAAAAAATGCTCGACATTCGATTTTCGACTTTCAGTTGCTTTTTTATTCAGCTTAGACGGGAAAGATGGACACTTTGAAAATCTGAATCATTTTTGAATACGAGTTCCGACGCGGAACTAACGCGGCTAACTAACTAGAAACGGTTCGCAATATCAACGCTGCGTTTGGAGAGGAGACTGCTAATGAACGCACCGTGCGTTTTTGGTTTAAACGCTTTTGTAATGGAAACTTCAACTTGAAGAACGAACCACATGGAAGACCGCCCACACAGGTGAGTAACGCTGAATTGAAGGAGATGGTGGAAGCCGATCCGAGTCAAACTACCCAGGAATTAGCGGCATGGTTTAACGTTATCCTACCTACAATATTGACCCGTTGGCATCAAATCAATAAGATACAAAAATATGAAAAATGGGTGCCTCATGATTTGACTGATCTGCAGAAAGGAATGCGTGTTGAAATTTTTGTTGCCTTGTTGAATAGGTACAGAAATGAAGGAATCTTCTCTGCTTCTGCTTTAGCCTTAATCGACCAAATATTTGGTGTAGGCCTCCTTCAATCGTCTCCACTTTCCTCTGTCTTGGACAATTAGGGTCCAGTTGCTGCCCGCCACTTTTTTGATGTCATCCTTCCATCTCATCTATGGTCGCCCTCGAGGTCTTTTCTGGTCCCATGGTCTCCATTCTAACACTCTTTTACACCAAGAGTTTTGCTTTCTGGCTACATGACCAGCCCACTCCCACTTTTTTGCTACCCTTTTTACAACGTCTGATACTTTGCTCTGTTTTCGAAGCCACATATTGGTTTTTCTGTCCCTTAATGTTACACCCACCATTTTTCTTTCCATTGCCCTTTGCGCTACTTGTAGTTTATACAGAATGGCTTTAGTCGAGACCCAAGTTTCCACGCCGTATGTAAGGACTGGTAGTATGCATTGGTCAAAGATCTGAGCCTTTTGTTGTGCTGACAGGTTCATTTTGAATACAAATTTGAGTTTGGAGTAGGCTGCCCACCCCAGTCTGATCCTTCAGTTAATCTCATTTTCCTGGTTCTCTTTTCCCATTTTAATTTTCTTGTCCTAGATACACGTACTTGCAAACTTGTTCAATTACTGTCCTATCCACTAATATTTCCGTCGTATCTTCTGATTCTATGGTCATCACTTTGGTCTTATCGAGATTCATCTCTAGAGCTACTTCAGAGGATACCACGTGTAGTTCCTGTATCATGCACTGGAGATCTTGTGGCATGTCAGCAAAGAGAACTATGTCGTCTGCATAATATCTTAAGTTTGTTAGACGTGTAGCCATTACAGAGACGCCTTTATCCTGCCAGTTTAGTTTTTTAAATAGGTAAAATATTTTTTTATATTTTAAAATGAAGGAATATTGGATCGAATTGTGACATGTGACAAAAAGTGGATTCTTTACGATAACCGTAAGTGAAAAATGCAATGGCTGACCCCAGGTCAAACGCCGCAACAGTAAAGCAAAGCTCACCAATAAAAAGGTAATGGTAACCGTTTGGTGGTCTCTTCATGGTGTTATTCACTATAGCTTTTTCAGGTCTGGTCAAGCAATAACAGCAGATATTTACTGTGCCGAACTTCGAACAATGATGGCGAAACTGGCAGTGAAACAGCTCCGACTCGTGAATCAATCTACACCATTATTGCTCTATGATAACGCAAGACCTCACACTGCATGAGAAACCGTTGTAACTCTACAGGAACTGCAGTTAGAAACCATACGTCATCCTCCGTACTCACCAGACCTTGTTCCAACGGACTACCATTTTTTTCGTGATTTGGACAATTTTCTACGTGATAAAAAATTTTCTTCCCAGGAGGCAGCACAAAATGCTTTCACACAGTTTTTCGAATCTAGATCCCCGGCGTTCTATCGTAAAGGTATAGATGAACTTTCGTTTAGATGGCAGCAATGTATAGATAATGAGGGTAAATATTTCGATTAAATAAATATGGTACATCTTAGAAAAGAACGAGTTTAAATTTTTCAGTATAAATCGGCAATTTCATACTTTAAACCCCTATTTAATTAAATATACAGGATGTATAATCAGCGTGCCGATGCGACTCAAAAGGTTAATCCAAGGTTTACACTTACCTAAATCAGGTGGCGTAAGTTCACATAGAGGCAAATCAGGCTCCACGTTCTTAAACCCTTCCTCAGTAGTCGCTATATTAGTGATTGCAGTCAAGTTATTCGTTGCAGTGACGTTAGAGATCGTATGTTGTGTATTAGTACTGTTGTAATTGATAACAGTCATGTTTTTAATTTGTGTATAATTTGCTTCTGCGATCTGTGCCGGAGATGCGGAGGGCTGTGCTTTAGACCAGCTGGCTTGTCTGTCAGCGTTTCTGGAATAAAGTACCATGTTAACTTCTATAGATATTACAATCTAATAGAGTATGTGACTCACATTATTTATTATTTAAGTTACATAGTTATATTAGGTATACGCTAAAACACAGAGAGATTGGTATCTACTCAAAAATATAGACACAAGCGTTCAAATCGGGTAGTATTGTCAAATGAAAAAAATATGCACGATACAAACTTGGACGTAAGCGCTATTTAAATGCAGCTGGCCAAGGAAAATACCGAGATATTCCCACTACAACCCTTACTTTCCTTATATCCAAATTAAAAATAAAAATTACTCCCTTACTTTGCAACCAATTTTGATACTGTTTGCATAAAAATATGTTTTCATTGCTATTTGCTCTTGTGTGTAAAATAATGTACAAATTAATAATACATACAATTTTAAATTTAAACCATAAGCAACAGTAACTCCATCCCTATTGCTAGAGCGGAACAATGAGGCTTCCAAGCATTATTTTGCTGCAATGTGTGGATGTTAATTGTTATATAGGTATACTGGTCGACAATCACAGCCATGTTATAAAATACACATCAATATTTTCCATATGGCTATCCAAACAATAATAACTGTAACAATGTATAGCCCGAAGCATGCATAAAGTAAAATCTATTTCTAGGTTATGATCTTGTATCCACTGTGTAACTGTTTGTAAGGTGATGGGGATAAACTGATCTGGATTTTCAGTATTTTGAAGTTTTACAAGTATTAAGATGTCGTCAACAAATAATATTGGTAGAAATTTAATTTTGTCAAACGATTTAGGTTGGACTGGTTATCCACCAATCTACTAACACTAAACACAGCCAAGACCAAAATCATCCAGTTCACACCATCTCTCTCAGCCAAACCACCAATAGATTCCAAATCCATCAAAGCCCATCAATGTCTGTCTTCCCCTTACGATAGTTCCAAATATGAAATATTTGGGAGTCCACATTGATGAGAGATTGGACTGGCGGAAACACACGCAAAATCTCTGTTCCCGGGTGCGTAAATTAATCTACGTATTTAAGGAACTTAGATTTTCGGCAGACATGGAAACAAGCGCACTCGTGTATCGTTCCCTATGCGAATCTATCATCACATATTGTATGCCAGTATGGGGAGGGACCTTTAAGACTGTGATGCTTGAGGTAGACGAAGCACAACGCGCAATCCTTAAAACAATGATTTCCGAAAAAGAGACTATCCTACCGCCCAGTTGTACTCGGATGCCCAAGCCCTGATAGTGAGGCAACTTTACATTCTCCACACCGCATTACGCCGACACTCCATGCTGCCTCTGAACACAAAGCGAGCCAATCGACGAATCGGATTTCCCATATGTGAAATAGCTGTATGCCACTCTGCTCTTGCGCGTAGACACTTATTGGCCCAGAGCTCTCGAATCTACAACAAAGTCAATAAGGCTCTTTCTATTTATAAACTTACACCGCATATGGTCAAAAGTAAACTTAAGTTACAGCTACACGCGACATGCCCCTACATACTGTATTAAAATTCATACGCTTATAGCTTGTACCAAACTCTCACCTCACTACATACACCACACTACCATTCATCGAAACCCTACACGCATACACACTCACATACGCTCTCACACACATACATACACTCACACTTACATGCATACACACTAATCACGCAGCAGTAGTTAAGGTTTTTGGTATTTATTTGTTTTTGAGTTTTTGTTTTATTTCCCTTTTTGTAATATTATGTTCATTATTAATTGTAGGTGATAGTGACTTTATTACATAACATAAATATGTCTCATTACTCTGGGAGAGGGCACTGGCTTCTGTAACACAGGTTTCACCTAGCACAGGAGCCAGGGACTTTATACAATCTGTAAACGTATTATTATGAATAAAAAAAAATAAGGAAATCTTAAATAACAGGCTAAAAAAAAGGTAAATAAATTAGGAAAAGGACACATCCTAAGACCCTGTGGAATGGACCATGTTAGAGTTCTTATTTGAGATCGTATTTTTTCTAATTTGCGTTTAAATATTATGGTATTGAATTTGTACGATTTGTCTTCTATAATTTAAATAAGATTTAGATCATTGGCATGCCCTTATAGCCGAATTGTATAAATATGTTAGGGGTATGTGATATTATGAGACTTTGTCGTATGCTTTAATCATATTCGGATGCGATTCAAATATTTGTGTGCATGGACATGGATGTTTGTCTTGGTCTGGGTGTTTCTATGTATAATATGTATGTATTTACAAAAAAAAAACTATATATGTATGTTTATCCATTGTCGAGTACCCATAGTCCAAGCTCTGCTTAGTTTGGGCTTGATTTTATTTATTTATTTAAAGGTACACCAACGACATTTTTACAAAATAATTAATATTACACATTTATTAACTGGGATGCAGAATAAAAATATCACTTAAAGGTGTGCACACCATTCACAGTTTTCAATACATGATACTACGGCAAAAATTAAAATTTAAAACTACAATTAAAAAACTAAAATTACATTAAATGAAATAAATTAAAATTACAAATTATTAATTACACTACATTACATTGCATAATATAGATAGATGGTGTTGTGTGTATGTGATAGAATATTATTATTATATCTAATAGTATGCCCAATACAGATTTTTATGATGATTGATTCATCGTTTAAGTGTTGAAGAGCTATTCGGTTATATTTACATATAGCTATAGTTATGGATCTTGTTTTTCTGAAGCCATTTTGGGAGTCGTCTAATAACCTGTTACACATTGAATTTTCAAATATTTTAGAGAATGTTTTAAGGAGAGCTTTAGCTATAGTTACTTGGGTTATTTGTATTATATTTTTATGTATTGGTTTTACCAATTATATTTTAAGCAAGCCCGGAAATTGACGATCTTGAAATTCAGTAATTTATTTGCCTCGGAAAGCACGTAACGCCGTTGCTCCTGCGTCTGATCTCACTCCGGCCGTGTCGGATTGCCGTCCCATCGGATAACGAGAATTAGGAAACAGATAGAGTATTTTTGTATTTGCGCACATACTTAAGCACTATAATATCTCCTGGGCAGTTTCCGTCTAGATTGGCTACCGTGACCAAAATGCGGTCTGGAGGTCTCTAAAATTTATTTGATCAAAGGATATAACCTGAGTGTGGGTTGCATGGCGTTGTTATTGTTCCATGGACAGATTGTCAAGAGCCTCGATCATTACTTACAGAGGCTCGCGTTAGACGGCTACGTATGCAAAAGGCCGTATTGCTTAACAGGGCTCGCATCGTGGGGAGGTTCCTGTATATCGAGCTATATAACAATATCCTCCAGACCGAATTTCGGTCACGGCGGCCAATCTTAACGGAGACTGGCCATCTTCGCAGCAGATATTATAGTAGGTATGTGCGCAAACACATGTGCACTCTCTGTTCCCTAACTCTCATGATCCGATGGGACGGTAATTCCGACAAGACCGGAGAGAGATCAGATGCAGGACCAACGGCTTTACGTGCTTTCCGAGGCACGGGGTGTCGAACACCGCCAACTTCCTAACTCCGGACTGTTATTGAGATTTCTTAACCGGTAAACCCAATAACTTTGTTGTGGTCCGACCCGGGATTTGAATCCGAGACCTCATGCACAGCTGTCTCATTCACTACCGCTGCGCTACGGAAGCAGTTACCACATGACATGCTAGTATAAATTATAATTTATACTAGCAACCCGGGGCGGCTGCGCACGGGTAATACAAAACCTTAACAAATTATACTTACACCTAAATCTACCTCATGAATCACTCTGTCTATTAGTGAAAACCGCGTAAAAATCCGTTCAGTAGTTTTCGAGTTTATCGCGAACAGACAGGCAGTATGTAGTGATGATGTAATGATAGGTTTTACCTGAGTGTGGGTTGCGTGGCGTTATACAGCGGGGTGTATTGGTTAGTCATGAGCCGTGAGGCGTCGAGTATGGAGCCGAAGAGGTACTTGACGGCTGCGAGGGTCAGCACGAACAGCAGTAGCAGGCGACAGGCGCGAGACGCCCGCCCACCGCCCGCGGTCGCGCCGCCGCCCATTACTTAACACAGTAAATGTTCGCGCGCCAACGCCGGCCTCTGCAATATAATACATAATTTACAGCATTTCTAGTCATCAGGTAAACTAACGAAGAAAATTATGTGTAGGTATCTCTTTATTTTAAGGGGTCTTTTTCACAAGTTCTAGGTAAATTCGTTAATTTAACGCGACTTTGTGAAACAGGCCTTAAGAAATTATGCCGACAATGTTTGTTTACTTAAAGACTTAATATGAACAATGAGTTAAATATAATTTCATATATACTTAATATAATGCTAGGTAACGAGTCTTACTCACGATAAAGAAGGTAAAGTCAACCCGTGACCACGATCGATGCAAGTCGGTCGAAACGTCGGGCAATCAATAGGTATTTATATATATATAGGTATTACTAGATTTCTTTTTTTTAATTTAGGGTTTTTGCTTCATGTGAACCATATCCAACCCATTGTAGGTACCTACCCAAAACAGTAATTCGCTTAAGTTAATAATAATATGTGTACGCGCCCCGCACTAGGGCGAGCAAGGCGAAGGGGAGGGACGAGGGGCGGCGACGCTCGCGCAGCACACGTCACTTCTCTATGGCTCCGACTCCGCAAACAACGATCGAGCGTGTTAAATGTTAATATTTTGTATCTCAGTCCTATTTATCAATATTATAAGTACTACTGAAAACGAAGTTTGTTTATATCCTAAACTAAAGTGGCGACCGTGACAGGACACGATAAATTACAATCAAGAAAACGCGTCGAGTTTGCTGGCGTCGCAACAAACGTGGAAGCCGCCATTTGCCAATACTTACCCAGCGAGCCACCGGTCGAGAGAAGAAAAGGATTTGTTGCTGCTGCTTCGGGAGCCTTTGGGGACGTCGTGTACCGCACGTCTAGCCCAATAAGGAGCGTAAGCCCTGTTCCTAACCTTTTCATACCTAACCAATTCTCTCGATCCTTTGTTCTCGCATTGTGTGTAATGGCCGACTTGCTACTCGAGTGTTGGGTTTATTGTCTAAGCTAGCTTTCAATGGTGTTCAGGCACAAACACAAGCATGTGCATCTCAGCGTTAGATTTAATTATCTAATCAAGCTATAAAATACGAGCACACGCCCACGCTATAAGCACGCTTTATTTCGCACAAACACGCATTTCAGATTCTGTTATAGCCATACAACCGTATTGTTATATATGATTATATCACAGCTAGCCTGCCTAACTCGTTCTATTCTCCACTAATTCGGCACACAGGGTGCCTAATAATTATAACCTATCCCGTACGCGTACGACAAAGCGTTAGTTAATGTTATTTCAAAACCACATGCCGACTATTCCAGCGGACCTCCGTGAAGTGAAGCGCACCGGTCTCGACATCATCGCCGCCCGCCCGGTTCCGTCGCGTGCGCCGCCACGTGCGGGCTGCTGGCCTAAGCTGTCTGCTCGGCGCGAGCTGCCCAGAGCATCGCGTCGTGCTATTGCACCATCGCGAGCGACTGGACCTGAGCTTCTTTGCTCTTCAAACGGGTTTGACTGCACATCTTATTGTTTTATTGTTTATTAGCCTGTGTTATTGGTGACCATAAATAATCTATAAAAATGAATGAAGCAGAGCTCAAGGTAGAAATAACTAAGTTAGTCAAACAGCGCGGTATTATTAAGGGACGGGTAACAAGATATTCAGATTATTTAGATAATTTAATGGGTTTAAAAGAAATCCCTTCCATTCAATATAAAGAATTAGAATTAAAATTGAATAAAATTCAATCGCTTATGGAAGAGTTTGAGGACATTCAAAGCAAAATAGAATTATTGCATTCTAATAGTACAGAGCAAATTAAAGAAAGAGATAGTTTAGAAGACCAGTTTATTAGTTTAATAGCAAGAAGCCAAGAAACCTTACACAATTCCCCCCAGAATAAGATTGAGAGAGGAAATTGTGATAATGAAAATAGTGACCATGCATCTAATAGCTGCTGTTTATTTAATGGCATAAAATTACCCACAATCAAACTTCCTACATTTGATGGGAATTACCTAAACTGGTTAGAATTTAAAGACACATTTCAGTCGGTGATTGATGGCAATGAAAGTATTGCATCAGTTAATAAATTCCATTATCTACGGTCTGCACTTGAAGGAAGTGCAGCTGTTGTTATTAAATCAATAGAATTTAGTTCAAAAAATTATAAGATTGCATAGGATCTATTATGTCAGAGATTTGATAATAAAAATCTATTAATAAATAATCACTTAAAAGCATTATTTAACATAGAGTCTATTCAAAAGGAATCCTATAAATCATTGAGGTTTATCGTTGACCATGTGTCAAAACTTTTGCGGGCTCTTGAGACTCTTGGCCAGCCTACTAACATGTGGGATGTTCTATTATTTTTTATGGTCTCAGCAAAACTAGATATTCATACGAGTAGAAAATGGGAAGAATACAAGTGTAATCTTGCAGATTTACCTTCACTTAGTGAATTCTATTCTTTCCTGCGCAGTCGAGCTGACATACTAGAGACTGCCTATTTTAATAGTTATAATCGTTCTGACAAGAAGGTGGATTATAAACCTAGGGTAACCACCCAATCTAAAAGTCTAATTGTATCTGTTGATAAGAAAGAAAACAATAAATAGTTGTATTTTATGCAATGAAAAACATCATTTGCATGAATGTCTAAAATTTAAAAATATGAATGTAGACGAGCGACTACATGAAGTTAGAAATTTAAAGTTATGTAAAAATTGCTTGCATAGTGGTCACAATGCCTTTCAATGTCGGCTGAGAGCTGTATGTCGCCATTGCAGAAAGAAACACAATACATTAATACATATAACGGAAAACCCTACACCTTCTATTGAAACTGAACAACCCTCTATGTCTTCCTCTTTACCTGTGTCACTGTCTGTGGCATCCAATGACCAGGTTTTGATATGTACGGCGCTAGTCCAAATTGTAATTATTAATAAGACGTACACAGCCCGTGCACTGCTCGACACAGGTAGTCAATCATCATTTATTACAGAAACCTTCAAAAGGAAGATAGGGCTAGTTATCAACCCCGGTGGTTCAGTGAATGTTTGTGGGATCAATAACACCACATGTAACATTACTGAAAGTTGTTATGTTAAAATTAAATCTAGATGTATGCCTTTAGAATTAAATGTTAGGCGTCTAGTAGTACCTAGAAGAACTGTAATCTCGCCAAATTCTACAATTAATACTAAGCACATAAAATTACCTCGAAATATCACTCTAGCCGATCCTAACTATTTTTCCCCGGCTGAGGTCGACATCCTCTTAGGAGCGGATGTGTATTGGGATATAGTTGGCTCTAATTTAATTAAGTTGGGCAGTAATAAACCGGTTCTACAGGAGTCTATGCTCGGATGGCTCATAAGTGGCCCCATACAAGGTAGTCAGTCCGTTTCAAGGGTTTATTGTAAAATCACTCAGGAGATAAAGGACTTATTAGAACATTTTTGGAAAATTTATGACTTACCTGCTACAAAAACATATTCCATTGAAGAGCAACTCTGTGAGGATCATTTTGTACAAAATGTGTCTCGCTTAACAAATGGCAGATTTTCTGTGTTAATGCTCATGAAAGAGTCGCCTGAATAGGCTCTTGGGGACTCTTACTACGTTGCTAGAAAATGTTTTGAGAGTTTGGAAAGAAAATTTATAAAATATCCTGACTTAAAGTCTAACTATAAGAAATTTATAGATGAGTATGCAAATTTAGGGCATTTAGTTAAAATTACTAGACCAGAATTCGGATACTACATGCCTCATCACGCAGTAATCCGTGAAAAGAGCGAAACCACAAAGCTCCGCGTAGTATTCAATGCCTCCTCTAAAACTGGCTCTGGCAAATCACTTAATCAAATTCAAATGATTGGTCCAGTAGTGCAGAATGATTTAATTTCTATTTTATTGCGATTTCGCAGGCATAAATTCATTCTCACAGCCGACATCGAGAAAATGTACCGGCAAATTGAAGTCGGGCAACAGCAGCGCCATCTGCAGCTTATTCTGTGGCGTGATGATAAGTCGCAATCGATAGATGTTTTACAACTCAATACAGTAACATACGGTACTGCCTCTGCACGGTTTTTAAGTACTCGATGCCTCTTACAACTGGCAAATGAGTGTAAGGATGAGTCTATTGCTTGTGTAATTCGAAACGATTTTTATGCAGACGACTTAAATACAGGGTCAAACTATAGAAGGGCTAAAACACATATATCATGAAGCTGTAAGCACACTAAATTCTGCATGCCTACCCTTAAGGAAATTTCGCACAAATTGCCCTCAATTATTTGATGATGAATGTAATTCTTCAAAACCTATTGATTTCAACAAGGAATCTAGTGTATTAGGTCTCAATTGGTGTCCCAAAGCTGATACGCTGCAGTTTTCCACAGACCTAGAGCCCTCTACTCATATTACTAAAAGGTCAATCATTTCTACTACTGCCAAGGTTTTCGATCCCTTAGGATTATTGTGTCCCTGCACTATAGTAGCTAAGATTTTACTTCAAAAATTATGGTCCTCTAAGCTAGACTGGGATGATCCAGTACCAGCTGAGTTTTGTAAAAACTGGCCTAACCTAATAAAGGAATTTTCAAATTTGACTAATATTCGTATTCCAAGGCGAGTTCTGTGTGATACACCCAGTAGAATAGAATTACATTGTTTTGTGGATGCCTCTCAACAAGCCTATGCAGCTTGTATTTACGTGCGTTTTGTCAATCATAATCAGAAAGTTAAAGTCAGGTTATTGGCAATAATAAGGCACGAGTTGCACCGATGAACCCAACCACTATACCCCGATTGGAGTTATGTGGCTTCTTATTAGGTGCACGTTTATGTTCAAAGGTATTAGAGTCATTGAATTGTAATATCAATCAAGGGTGGGTAAAGACGCCACCCAGGGATCTTAAAATATTTGTGTGTAACCGAGTGAATGAAATCAATCAACTTGCAAGTGGATTCACCTTCTGTCATGTTCCCACAGATCAAAACCCTGCAGATATTGCGTCTAGAGGTGTGACACCTAACCACTTGCAGTCCTGTCTCCTCTGGTGGGAAAGGCCTTCGTTCCTCGCTAATGACCCGTCTTGTTGGCCTACACAAACACACACACAAATCCCTAACATATTATCTGAAGTTAAACACTCGCACAACATTGAATATCATGTTGTTGTAACTAACAAAATAATTGAATTTGAGAAACATTCTAATTTAAATAGATTAAAGAGAATATACGTCTATGTACAACGTTTCCTAAATTACTGTAAAAATAAGGATTCTAAAATTAATGGCCCATTAGACATTAAGGAGTTAGATGATTCCTTGCTAATGTTAGTTAAGTTAAGTCAGTTAGAAATCTATGCAGAGGAAATAAAATTGATTAGAAATAGTAAAACTCTTAATCGTAAGTCTAAATTATTGTCGCTAAATCCCTTTATCGATTTAGATGGCATATTAAGAGTTGGGGGTCGAATTCAAAACTCTGATTTCGCCTATGATAAAAAACACCCCATTATTTTAGATGCAAAGCATCATTTAACTAAATTAATATTAAAGTATGAACATGAACGCCTATTTCACGCTGGTCCTCAACATCTTCTAGCCTCAATAAGAGAACGATTTTGGCCGATAGGTGGCAGACACTTAGCACGTATCACGACAAAGCAGTGTGTAGTTTGTATTCGCCTACGTGGGAAGACAATACAATCTTTAATGGGGAACTTACCTGCCGAAAGAAGCTATTCCATGTTTCCTTTCTACTCGTGTGGGGTCGATTTTGCTGGTCCGTTTATGATCTCTAGCCGTAAGGGTAAAGGCAATCGTATTTCAAAATGCTACCTATGTTTGTTTGTATGCCTCACGTCCAAAGCGATTCATTTAGAGTTAGTCACTGATATGAGCACTGATGCTTTTATTTTGTCTTTGCGAAGGTTTGTCTCTAGGAGAGGTAAACCTAATGTTATATATTGCGACAATGGTACCAATTTCAGGGGCGCAAACAATGAGATAAGTAGAATACTCAGATCCAGTCGTGAGTCGGCTATTAATTACGCAAATAATGAAGGCCTTAAGTTCAAGTGAGGGCGGAAGTAGGTCCAACTCACCACCTTATTCTGTATTAATTATTAAGTGACTTAGGCATACTTCCATTCTCTGCACCTGAGTCAGGAGCAGAGTCTGGCAAATGGCTTTAGGGGAGAGCGCAAGTCGTGTAGATTCCTAAGGCAAGGCTGGTGGACTATCCTTCCCGAGGTTGCCGCCTGTTATTAGTCTGGTTCCATAAGGAACAGACGTAACCAAAACGTCCAGCCGTTATACACACACACCCACACATACACAAACACACAAACACCCTCATACGCACCCACACACATAAACACACCCAAAGCGCGCGCGCGCGTGCGCACCCAGGCACAGACACACACCCACACATAGACACACACACCCACACACAGACACACCCTCCCACACACATACACACACATACACACAAATACATACACATACCACAGAGCAAAATTAAAAAAAAATCCAATACAAAATGGACAAAGTGACCCACACATTTAAACTACCCCAGGAGGGTACCAGCGTCCGCGACGCTGGAGAATCCCTCCCTGACCCTACGGGATCAGGCCGCTCCACGTATTCTGGGGGGAGCAATGGATCACCAAAGCCAATTCATCTGCGCGAGCTGGCCAACGCCATGCCCAGCGCAGAAATCATATCAAACGCCTCCTAGAGCATTGCATCGCGTCGAGGCGACGTACGCGCTAATGCGAACGCCGCCTCCGCGAAGCACGCAAGCACAGGAGTAAAGAAACAAAGTGGTAACCGGCGCAACCGACGCAATCGGCGTGCCAAATCCACTGCTGCGCAATCAGTAGGAAGCGAACCGACTACGTTGGTGTCCGCACCGCTGGATGCGCAGTTAACGAGTAGGACAAACACAGCTGAGGGGAACGCTCAGCCAGTCGACCCAACCAGGACCGGTGACACTGTGGGTTTGACTCGGATGGAACTTCCAACCGAACGCGACAGGCAAGGTGAACGCGGATGCCAAAACAGGCACGCGGGAGTCATTCAGTCAGGGAACAGTGACCCTATGATAACGGATACCGCACCCCTGACAGAACAACGCGACGCGAAAGTTGGAACAACGTCGGAGGCAGCCCAACGTGTAGATCCGGTCACGGCTGGTGTCGAAGCAGAGCCGACTCACACAGCCGTTACAAAAACAGGCTCGCGTCGCAAACGCGGGCCTCGAAAACGCGGACCACGCATCGATGCGCATCGCCCATCACATCCGGACACAGCGAGTGCGCCTACTTTACCTGCAAAGGCAAAGAGAGAGCGCCCAAATGACACGTTGTCGCCGAGAGATGGGCTGAAGCGCGCGAAGCTGGACCAGACGCCAAGGAGGGCAACGATAAGCTATGCAGATGCGACTCAATCGCACCTGCTGATAGCTGTCGCTGCCACGCCTCCCACAGACCTAACGGTGGAACAGGCACAGCAGCTCGAACTCTCCTTAGAGGAGAGGATTATCGAGGCAGCACTTGCCCCACCGCCAGACAACGAGCCAGCGCTCGCACCAGCATTCCGAGGGAAACCTCTGTCTACAGAGGGAGTACTGAAGATGTGGTGCGAGAACGACAGCACTGTAACCAGGCTCAAGAACACAGTAGCCACGCTGCAATCTCCTATTCCAGGGACCAAGCTGACCGTCATTCGGCAGTCAGACATAGTGAAGAGAGTTCGCGCTTCGCTATGGCTGCCGAAGTCAATCGGTTTGGACCTGACGAGGACCCATTGCGCAGAACCCATGGTACAGCGTCAAAACCTGGCAGCTGTACGGTGCGGCTATGCAGGAGGCTATGCATCTTCCTGACCCTGAGCATCCCAAAATTTGAAGTGGCCAAGATTTTGGAGAGAGGTCGTCGGGTCTCCTTTGTCTTAGGTAGTGTTTACATTAAGTTTCACACTGCCGGGGACGGAGACGACTCGATGACTACAGGGCCCCGGGAGGAGCCTAACACCGGCAATGAGGAGGCATCAAAACGGGCACTGCCACTTACTGGCCCAAGTACGTCAGGCACAGCCTGCTCCAAACAGGTATCCATGGTAGATAACACTACTCCCATACCTACCATGGACACCAGCGACCACCACACGTCTTCAGACGGGGAGTCCGTGAACAGCGATGATCTCGGATCCTCGTCAGATTAGTGTGGTACAAACCAGCCTCCAGCACAAACAAATTGCGACGGCTACTCTACGCAGACTGCTGGAGGTTAACCAAAGGACCATAGCCCTGATCCAGGAGCCGTGGATCAGAGGCGACAGCATATGCGGTCTGAAAAGCATCGGGGGTAAGTTGATACACAATACTTCGGTTCAAAAGCCAAGAACTTGCATCTATATCCATAGATCAATATAAGGTCTGCTATTAACAAACTTCTGTTCTAGCGACCTTACTGCGGTAGGACTCTAAACAGGGCCCAACAACCAAACGTTAGTACTAGCTTCAGTCTACATGCCCAGCGATGAGGAAATCCCATCTAAGGGGCTGGTTGAACTGGTACAACACTGTGAAGACCACGGCTGGCACATTATTATCTCAGCCGACGCAAACGCTTACCACCCACTGTGGGGAAGCCACACACCGAACAAAAGAGGTGAGTCTTTAACAGAATACATTTTCTCGACTAACCTATCTATAATGAACAATGGCTGCGAGCCCACTTTTGTCAGTTCTAGATACCAAACTATAGTAGATATCACCCTTGCATCGGATGGTGCGGCAGAACTAGTGTCAAACTGGCACGTTTCAGCCGAACCTTCGTTTGCAGACCACAGGCGTATCTGCTATACCATACAAGTGCCAGAGACGGACCAACTGCCTAAACGCAACCCCCGCAAGACGGACGTAGCAAGGTACAGGAGCCTTCTCCAACATGAGGTAGATAAAATCTGTTTTAAAGATATGTCTACCAGCACTGACAACATAGACCACAACACTAACATACTTACCAAATGCATCCAACAGAATTACCAACAAGCCTGTCCCCCCACACAACCACCAGTGGCAGGTAAGTCCCAATGGTGGGGACCAGAGCTGGAGAAACTTAGACTCAATCTGAGGAAACTGTTTAACCGAGCTAAAAACACCAGGATCGAAGAAGACTGGGAGCGATACAAACAAGCTCAATACCACTATTCCTTCCCCTCGGACCCCTGAGGCGTTCAGACGTATTTGCACTAACAGTTATAATAAATTATTTCTAAATTTTAAATAAAAGTTACATATAAAATCAGTTTAAAAAAATAGGAGCGCATAAACTACCAAGAGATCTACGCTTATTCACGCTACTACGCATCGTAGTGGTCATTACCAGCTCACTAGCTGTCAGCCAAAGTCGACGCCCACCGCTGCCGCCTATAAGAAGGGGTGGCGACGTTTCCTCGCCAATCGCAGCGCGCACGCACACGACTACAACAGCGGCCGCTACAACGTCAAGGACAAGTGGGAGGTACGTTGATAGCAACTTCGTATCGCGCTTGTGTCCTGGTAGCGGCGTACTCTCCGACGCGACGTTTAGTTAGTGCGCTGACGGCGTGTTTGTAAACAACATGCCGTTGAAACGCACACCACCTAAAATCCAGTCGCCGTCGCAACTTGACATTGATGATTCAGAACCGAACAGTGCTTCAACGGAATGTGATATTGATACGTCCAAGCTTAACATAACGAGACGCCAGAAGCGTAAGAGGGAAGATGATATCAGCGTCTTCAAACAGGAATTTATGCAAATGTTTAATGATTTTAAGTATGAACAAAATAAAAAATTTACTTGTTTGCAAGAAAGCATTGCCTCAATAGCTAAACAAAACGAAGGCATTCGTAATACTGTGGACTTTATATCGTCAAAATATGATGAAATACTAAAAAGGATAAATGAACTTGAGCATGAGAGAAAACTCAACTATAGCTATATTACCAACTTAGAATATAAAGTGGAAACGCTAGAGCGTCAGCTGAAAACGGCAAGTGTGGAAGTAAGAAACGTCCCCCAGAAGCTGACAGAAACTAAGGAGGACCTATCAGCACTTATCGTAAACTCCGGAAAAGCTCTAAATATTCCACTTCTTAAGTCTGATATCCGAGATGTTTTTCGCATAAATAAAAAATCTGAATCGAACAAGCCTATAATTGTAGAATTTTGTAGCGTTTTAGTGAAGGAGAATCTGTTAAAGGCGTTGAAAAAACACAACGTAACCAACAATGAAAATAAATTCAATACCACCCACATGAAAATAGAAGGAACCAAGCAACCAGTCTATTTCTCTGAAAATTTGACATTTAAAGCAAAAAAACTGTTTTATCTAGCTAGAGATTATGCAAAAATAAATAATTATAATTTTTGCTGGACAACCAACGGCAAAGTTTTCTTACGTAAACTAGAAGGCCAACCGCATGTAATTATCAACTCCGAAGCAGACTTAGCCAAACTCAAAACGCAAATGTGACTAGCTTTAATAGTTGCGAATCTCTTTTATGCACGCCAGATAATAAACACATTATTGCTGACTAATTCCAAACTTCTTATCTTATGTAAGCCTTACTTTTTTATGTTTCTAGTTTGTAATTTAATTGTTTATCTTTTTTATACATACAGTTACAGAAACAAAGTTACTCTCACAGATATTTACACTATCATATACAAAGTATTTCACAAACCACACAATAACAACTCAGAATATAACCTGCCTGTCAAATTGCCTAACATACCTGTAATGTTAGTATTTTTAAGCTCACTCAGTACTTGTTTATATTATTGCCTCATAAGGTCTAAACTAATAACTAGATCTACTAAACCGTACCATTGCATTTTATACCATTACATAAATGAATAATTTAAATGAATTTGCGACTTCAGTGGAATCGCTTGAAGTGTCCAAATCTTTTATATGTTCTCCTAGCCATTGTTCATTACATCTTAATTACACAAAGCCCACATTAAAGGTTCTGCATGTTAATATTAGAAGTATTAACTGTAATTTCGACGCCTTAAATGTTTTAATAACGTCTATGGACGTCATATGTGATGTTATAGTCCTCACTGAGTGTTGGTTGAGCAAGGTGTCTAATTTGCCTGATTTGCATGGTTACACTTCCATGCAGTCTACTTTTAATAACCAGAATGACGGTGTTATTATATATGTATATACGCCCTGAATTTAATTATAATATCACTAAGCCGGAATTTCAAGATGCTAACTGTATGATACTTAAATTTGCGTCGGATATAGCCATCCTTGCTATATATAGATCGCCTTCAATTAGAAATACTGAGAAGTTGCTAGACTCGTTGAATGATACTCTATCATCAGTTTCATCCTTTTGCACTGTGGCTATTGTAGGTGATTTAAACATAAACATTAATCCCAACAGTACTGACACAAATTGTGAAGATTACTTAAATCTTACTGCTTATCATGGTCTATAACCAGCTCATCTGTTTCCCACGCGCCTTGACAGATGTCTGGATCATGTTTTATTAAGAACCAATAAGAGCTCTACTACTTTGGTTTTTGATTCATATATTACGGATCATGCCCCAGTTCTACTATGTATCGACACTGTTTCCTTCACTGAAAAGCCTAGAAACTTTAAAAGGCATATTGATCTACCAAATTTAGTTAGTTTCTTGGAAAAAACGGACTTCTCTTGTATTTTAAGTAACAACGATCCCAATCACAGTACAGAACTTCTTGTTTCTACATTGTCAAGGGCGGTAAAACAACACAGCACTCTTAAGAAAATACCATACCGGAAAAGGATAATTAAACCTTGGGTCACCCCGGGCCTCTTAAGATGTATACGAAATAGAGACAAATTGCATAAAAATTCCAAACAAGACCCTCAAAACACCATAGACAAATTGATTTACACTCGATACCGTAACTTTTGTAACAACTTACTTAAAGAGGTAAAGCGTAAATTTGACAAATGTGAACTTCTGAAGGCCAAAGGTGATCCAAGGGCTACTTGGAATATCATCAAATCAATTAGTTACTTGAATAACAAATCAGAAAATGCTGCAGGAGACCTTTTGAACATGTGTGGCGACCCTTCATCCTCCGTTAATTACATTAACAATTACTTTGCCAATGTTGGTTCCAACCTGGCCCGGAATATACAACAAAATCAAAACTACATACAACATAACTTTCAACTGAATAGTTTGATTAACTTGCAAGGTAATTCCCTAGTTATGTTGGATACAGATCTTGTAGAAATTGATGTAATTATTTCAGGTCTAAAAAGTAATTGTGCTCCTGGCTACGACGAGATACCAATGTCTGTTATTAAATCTGCCCGACATATCCTGATTCCAGTAATTACTCACATTTGCAGCCTCTGTTTAGCCAATGGAGTGTTTCCAAATGTTTTTAAGAGGGCTCTTGTACTCCCAATTTTTAAGGGTGGTACTAGGGACCGTATCGAAAACTATAGGACAATATCTATTTTAAGTACCCTATCTAAAATCTTGGAGAAAGTTCTGAATAAAAGATTATTGAACTACCTTGAACACAATAACGCTCTTGCATCAAATCAATATGGTTTTAGAAAATGTAAATCGACGGAAGATGCGGTATTAGAATTGACGAACTCAATTGTTGAAAATATAGACACTAGAACCAAAACTATAGGTATTTTATTAGATTTAGCCAAGGCTTTTGATACGGTCTCTACACATATCCTTTTTCAAAGGTTGGAGGCTTTGGGTGTAAGAGACGTTCCCCTCAAAATATTCTGCGACTATCTTACTAACCGTAGCCAAAGAGTTAAAGTGCAAAACTACGTTAGTGACGATGACGAGCTAACTTTTGGTGTGCCACAAGGAAGCGTGCTTGGCCCGACCCTCTTTCTGATTTACGTAAATAACCTTTGTAAACTCTCTATTCCAAACTGCAAAATACTTGCCTATGCAGACGATACAGTACTTTTAATAAGTGGACAGTCTTGGAGCAGCGCCACTCAGTCTGCTGAAACTGCGCTTAAAATTGTAATGTCTTGGCTTAACACTAATTTACTCACACTAAATGTGTCTAAAACTAAGTTCATTACTTTTTCAGCTAACTCTGCATCTCAGCCTAAAATAATAAATATTAAAGCTCATAACTGCCAATCTATGTCTTCTGGCCCCTGTCTGTGTCCATTCATACAAAGAGCATCAGATGTTAGGTACCTGGGAGTACAAATAGATTGTACTCTTAGCTGGGACAAGCACATAACCTTGACAACAGCTCGTATACGCAAACTAATATTTCCCCTGAAAAAACTTAGACAAGTTATTGACATGCCTCTCTTAAATACCATTTACTTGGCGTTGGTACAGTCTCTTATAACGTACTGTATAGTAGTTTGGGGAGGCACATATAAGACCTCTATGATTCGCCTGGAGAGAGCCCAGCGGGCCGTCCTGAAGGTATTACTAAATAAACCCTTTCGCTACCCCACAACACAGGTATACAAAGACATTTCTGTTCTAACTGTCCGGCAGCTGTATGTACTTCAAGCTATTCTACGAAAGCATCGTTTACTCTCCTATGATCGATCCCTAGTAAATAGGCGTCGTATGTACAACAAAATCAATAAAAAAATTAACATCTTTCCCCTGCCTAGACATGAATGTAAAAAAGTCCTAGTAGAAGAACTAAAATCGTTAACTTGTCAATTAACAGAAAAACTTCTTGTAAACGAAATCTAAGTTGTCAACTTCTCTGTAGGCACACACACACACACACACACACACACACACACACACACACACACACACTAATTGTAAAATTGCATGCTTTAAATAATCTTTAAATGGTCTCTAACATTTAAAAAATAAAAAATTGTTATTGTACTTATTGTGATAAAACCTACCTTAAATTTAATTGTACAATGTCTTAAATATAAAAATACGAAGTTGGGAGGGCGTTGATGTCTGTCACACAGTTTATACTAGTTCAGACACCATCGTACTATCTATCTTTAAATTGTGAATTAAATATTATGTACATTTTTTATTTGTTTGAGATAGATTAACTGTGCTATGTTTTATGTGCAAATAAAGTTTTATTATATTTATTATTATTATTACTATAAGAAACGCATAAGATACCGCAGAGGGGAATCTTGGCGGCGTTTCTGTAACAACATTAACACCGCTAATGAAGCAGCCAGGGTGAAAAAGGTCCAATCGCAAGATAACAACAGAACCCTAGGCACCATTAGAAAACAAGATGGTACCTACGCGATTTCAGACAATGAAATAAGTCAGGTACTTCTCGAAACACACTTCCCTGGGTGCGAAGTGACGGTAAACCCAAACTGGGAAGACACGCCGTACAATCAACCAACCCAGATTGACTGGACAGTGGCCAAATCCATGGTCACTGCTGACCGAATATCGTGGGCGATAGATAGCTTCCAGCCCTTCAAATCTGCGGGCCTGGACGAGATATTCCCAGCTCTCTTGAAATGGGGACAAACAACAGTTGTGCCACACCTGCTTAACATATACAGAGCATCGATAGCGCATAACTACATACCTCGCCAGTGGAGAGAAGTCAAAGTTATCTTTCTACCCAAACCGGGTAAGTCAGACTACACACACGCGAAATCATACAGACCGATCAGCCTAACCTCTTTTCTGCTGAAGACTTTAGAGAGACTAGCTGATCGGTATTTAAGGGAAGGTGCTCTAAGACTCAAGCCACTACACCGCCAGCAACAAGCCTATAGGCAAGGCAGATCAACGGAATCAGCGCTGCACTCTGTTGTAGGAACAATAGAAACAGCACTATCTGACAAATTAATGACACTAGGGGCTTTCATTGATATAGAAGGAGCTTTTGATAAGACAAAATTCAATAGTATCAGCCAGTCACTCAGCACATTTGGAGTTGATAGAACCACTAGTGGCTGGATCGATCAACTTCTAAAGATGCGGGCCATACAATTCACGGTGAACTCTACCACGAGAGGCATAGTAGCGAAGGGCTGTCCCCAAGGAGGAGTACTCTCGCCGCTGCTATGGAACATCGTGGTAGATGACCTGTTAGAACGCCTTAATAGCAGATGCTACTACACGGTCGACTATGCGGACGACATAACCATTCTGATCAAAGGCGACTCAGAAAACATAATCTGTAATCGCATGCAATCAACCCTCAGGATCATGGAACAATGGTGTAAACATCATGAACTGACGGTGAACCCGACTAAGACAGAACTGATCCTTTTCACACATAAAAGGAAAACTCAGTTAACTAACATGGCAAAATTATTTGGAACGAAACTTACCCTATCGCAAGAAGTCAAGTATCTGGGCGTAGTACTCGACAATAAGCTGAACTGGAGTAAGCACCTTAACACGAAAATAACCAAAGCATGCACAACATTCTGGCAATGCAGAAGATTAATAGGCAGAAAATGGGGCCTCAAACCATCTATAACCATATGGCTCTACACGGCCATAATACGCCCTATGATAACATATGGCGCCATAGTTTGGTGGCCCCGCACTCTTCTAAGCACAGTCATACACAAACTACAAAGCCTACAACGACTCGCCTGCCTGGCGACGACAGGCTGTATGAGAACAACCCCCACGGCAGCGCTGGAGGCCATACTAAATCTCAGACCCCTACACCTTATCATACAGCAAGAAGCTGTCGCAGCTGCCATACGGCTTGAAAAGGTAGGGCTCTGGAAACGAGACAATAGAATAAATCATGCGCGCCTAAAGGAGTTAGTATACAATGAAATTCCAATGATAGAGGCGACATGTAATATCATCCCAAAAATCTTTGTCTTTGACAAAAAATACCACATCCAACTTCATGAGGAATCTAAAGATAGCTCTGGCATACATGAAGTGAGAATATACACGGATGGATCCAAAACAAAATCAGGAACAGGAGTCGGAGTCTTCTCCCACGACCTAAACATCAATTACTCAACGACCCTGGGAAACCTCAACACTATCTTCCAGGCAGAATGTGTTGGAATCACCCGGGCTGCAACAGCGGTTACATCAAGGGGTATAAGCGATACAATACGCATTATCTCAAATAGTGCCGCGGTACTACAAGCTCTTAAGAGTAACTGCTTCAACAGTGGACTCATTTTGGAGTGTCACCGTGAGCTGCAAAGTATTGCAACAAAAAATCGGGTAACGTTGCAGTGGATACGCGGCCACAGCAACTCTTCTGGCAATGATGCTGCAGATCCACTGGCAAAGAGAGGATCGAACACCGAAATGGTAGGACCCGAACCAATTGTCCCAATACCCTTCTGCCAACTCAAAACATGGTTATGCGATAGAACCACGGAACTACACGAAAAACAGTGGATAGAAACAAAGGAATGTAGACAGACGAAGGAAGCCCTTCCATGCTTAGACAGACATTTGTCACGCGAACTGCTACGTTCCACAAGGAAAAACTTACGTCACCTAGTGGGTATAATAACAGGCCACTGCTCGCTCAACAGGCACCTATTCAACATCGGCATCACTGACAGTCCCTTATGTAGAGGCTGCATGGAAACCGAGGAGACACCAGCTCACGTGCTTATACATTGTAAAAGCGTGAGCAACCAACGGGCGAAATTCCTAAACAGTCCAGAAACGATGAAGGAGGTACTGCGCAACGTCGGTCCCCTATTGTCTTTCTGGATGGAGCTGGGGTGGTATGAGTAGCCGAACAGTATTTCGCGTCGGTTACTTACGCACAATGGCCCAATTGTGGGGCTAAGTGCGGATAACATACGTCCAACTAACTAACTAACTAAAGTTCAAGTTTAGCCCCGCATACTCACCTCACTTTGGAGGTATATGGGAGGCGGGCGTTAAATCAGCAAAGCACCATTTTAAACGTGTAGCGGGAAATGCTTCCCTGACATTCGAGGAGCTCGCGACGCTATTTGCACAAATCGAAGCAATTTTAAATTCTCGTCCTCTTACTCCCCTTTCATCCGACCCAACCGATCCTTCTCCTTTAATCCCAGGGCACTTTCTTATAGGGCGACCTCTGACCTCGGTGCCATCGCTGCCTATCACCTGCAAGCCCCCCACCAGATATCACTATATTGAGAAGCTGAGACAACAATTCTGGGAGAGATGGCGCAAAGAGTTTGTTGCCGAACTTCAAGAACGCACCAAGTGGAAAACGAGGCAATATCAGCTTCGTGTGGGCGATCTAGTGATCCTCAAAGAAGAAAATCTTCCCCCACTACAATGGAAACTTGGCCGCATCACCCATTTATATCCAGGGAAGGATGGAATCAACAGAGTTGCCGACGTTTTTACTTCAAAGGGCACGCTAAGGAGGGCCATCAATAAAATGTGTACATTACCGGCTACAAATGATACCAAGGATGTCGCCAGCCAAACTAATAAAGCTGATCATCAAATTTGAAAGCCACACTTTCAAGGTCCGGGAGGATGTACGCGCCCCGCACTAGGGCGAGCAAGGCGAAGGGGAGGAACGAGGGGCGGCGACGCTCGCGCAGCACACGTCACTTCTCTATGGCTCCGACTCCGCAAACAACGATCGAGCGTGTTAAATGTTAATATTTTGTATCTCAGTCCTATTTATCAATATTATAAGCACTATTGAAAACGAAGTTTGTTTATATCCTAAACAATATGTATTTATTACATTTTAAATACTTTATCGCGGGTCAAAGTCAAAGTCAAAAATCATTTATTTACTTAGGTCACAAAGTAACACTTATAAACGTGTAAGACCCGTAATCGAGCATTATATTAAGTATGTGTACAAATCGCGATAATATACAACATCTACAATTGAACCAACCAGCATAGTTCAAGGTAATACGTAATAGAAGGCGAGGTTATGGACGTGTACCGGGCACAGATTCATTTTAGGTATGTACTAAGAATTTCTTGAGAGGAAAATCCAATAACAGTCTGGAATCAAACTTGAGACCTCACTACCTCAGTGGTGTACTGAGGTAGTCCATTAACTTTATTACAAGGCCATAAGGGCTCGTTACTTACCTACTAAAAGTACTTCAGTACAAAAGGCTTCTATAGCTTATAATAATATCAGCCCTGTATTAAAGTGTCCCACTGCTGGGCACGAGCCTCTTCTCAATGTGAGAAGGGTTAGTCTACCACGCTGGCCCAGTGCTGGTTGGCAGACTTCACATATCTTCGAGAACATTATGTGGAACTCTCAAACATGCAAGTTTCCTCACGATATTTTCCTTCACCGTTAAAGTGAGCGAGATTGCTTTAGAAACGGGCCGATTTAATTAAGGGTTTAGGCTGTTTGAGGGGAAAGGGGGAGGGAGTGTTGAACGCCCCCCCCCCCTCCCCCAATTACCCCCATCGCGCGCAAATGACTAGTTCCCGAGAAAAAAAATTGAAAATTGTTCAAACTTAACCTCAAAATTATGACATTTTATATTCTGTCTTGCATAATATCTGTTGTTTTGGAAGCAACTTACAACTGGGACGTCTCCGGCGCTGCGGGAAGTGCAGCCTCTACGCCATTGCGTAACAAAGCGCAAGCATCCGCACTCGCCTACGCAGCTTCAGCTTGCTGCAGCCTCAGCCGCTGCGGCTCGCACGGCGCTTGCGCTTTGTTACAGCTGGCGGAGGCTGCCCTCCCTCCGCACCTCCGGCCTTTTATAACCACTCTAGGGGTAGGGCATAAAGTACTGGGGAGAGTCGGGGTAGGTTAATTCGATATTGTCTAAAATTTAATGAAATGGCTGTCATGTATGAGTAATTAAAAAGTTTCTGATTCTGGCGCGAAAAAAGTTACGTTTCATTTTACGTAAAAATAATATCTTTTGCCAAATTTGGTGAAATAAAATGATCATTAGACAATAAATGTTTTGTTACATATTTTAATAATTAAAAATAGTTTTTTGTATCACATTTTATCAAAGAAAGACGAAACAAATTACGTTGGTGTCATCAAAAAGCCGTTCCATTTCACGTGTTTATAAAAATGCCTAAAAATTAAATTACACGAGTGTGCGGGCTGGGTATGGTTCCGGGGGGTTGGAAAACTCACCCCCAACATATTTCAACCAGCACCAACCCCCGTTTCGATCGGCCCGTTTCTAAAGCCAACCCCGTTAGAGAGCGATAATTAACTATTTAATATGTACATAACTTAGAAAAGTCAGAGACGCGTCCCTGGATCGAACTCGAGACCTCTGCGTGACAGTCGAACGGTCTCCCACTAGACATATAGAAAAAATAAACAGGATAGGCTGAACATCACTTACTGATTATTGCAGGATCTTATCGATGAAAGTTTCATAAATGCACATAAATATATCACTGCGAATATACGGCTATCATGATACGGCTAGCATTAGAACTTACACAATCAATTACTTGACAATTTTATTTGTAAAATATAATATAAATAAATCACATCAAAATATTAAAATATATGACTGTAACTTTTCATTGTTACTAAACTTGTGTATAAAAATATAGTAAATATTATTTTATAAACTACATAATTTACTTTTAACATTCGGGACGTGAAAAAGTGACGTTATTTCACTTTTCTTTGTTTTCAGAGTCACAGATTATATATCAAATTTATTTATGTCATAGATATGCTAACTAATGTATATTTCACATATTTCACCTCGGACCAATTATCACACAGTAGGTACTGTGATACTTGGTCCGAGTTTCATCTCGGACCAATTACGAGTATTTCACCCCCGCAAGAAAGGGACAGGCGCTATTTTTGACTCGCTCGCAACTCGACTCGCACGGCCATTTTGTCACCTGAGATTGCTCATAACGTAAATCGCTATTTGTGTATCTAGTTATAACTGGCATCACAGCTATGAGTGTGCAGAGATCGCCAACCCTGCCGCTTTCATCGACGAGCACTGCAACATCAGCACGGACCAGCGAATCAGAACCACAATCACAAACCGATTTCAAGAATTTAAATAAATTTAATATGGATTCGCAAGTTACACTTCGAAAGCGGAAAAGCCGTCAGATAGCGAATGCTCATTTTCTAATGATGTAAGGGAGATGCGAACGGAAATGTCCCGTATTAGTTCCTTATTAGAAAGATATGTTGAGTCTAATGAGCAAATAATGAGTAAAATGCAGGACAGCATTACTGATATAAATATCCAAATTACTAATATGAAAACCTCAAATGAACAAACAACGAATGTTATAAATGACAAGGTCACCGGAGTTGTAACCCAGATTAATGAGCTAAAATCATCCACTAATAGCGTTCTTATGGAACAAAAAGACATTAAAGACTATATATAAAGCAGTTAGAAAAATTAATCGCTTCAGGCGAAGAGAAAATGAACTTATTACCATCTGACTGCGATAATATCAAGCATTTATTAGTTTCAAATCGATATAATTTGTATATATAGCTATGTATTTCATATTGGTATGTAAAAATGTATAAAATAATAAATAATTGATAATTAAATACAGTAAACAATATCTTCAGTAGTTAAATAAAACGTAAATCATACTTGTTTGTCGTCGCCTATAAAAACGAATGTTCCGACCGGATTAACTCTCTTTGTATCGAGTCCACCGAAACTGTGCAACGGTACAAGACAAAACGTTTTTTGATCGAATATATTAACTGGCAACGCAACTGGTGAAGCTACTTTTATACCAAGAATTCCCATGATACCCTCAGAATTGCCTTTCCAATTTAAACAGCTACAATTTCCCGTAAAAATAGCGTTTGGAATGACAATTAATAAAGCGCAGGGTCAAACATTAAAAGTTGCGGGAGTAGACTTAAGCACACAGTGCTTTTCGCACGGGCAATTGTATGTTGCCACGTGTTACTTCTAAACAAAATTTGTTCGTTTTTACACGTGATAAGGTTATTAATGACGTATATAAAGAAATACTAATTTTTTTTTTTATTTTTAAAATAATATACTTAGAAACTAATCTAAACGTTTTCTGTTTTGTTTGGCTCATAAATAATAGCCACTCAAAAAATAATCTAAATTAATATTATGTATAACGAAGAAAGATGATTGATTTTTTGTTTGTAACGATTTAACTCAAAAACTACTCAACCAATTTTACCGAAAGCTATATCATCTCCTCAGAGTAACATAGGCTATTTTATACTTTCTGTAAAGAACCCGTGCAAAGCCGGGGCAGGTTGCTAGTTAATTATAAAACATTACAAGAACAACCCACTTGTTTAGTTGATTGGTTGACTGATTGCAGTTGTAGGTCTTAGGGCACCTACCTACCTAGCCCATAATGGCCCATATTATATCCTTATTTCAAATGCGACCCGCATTGCCAAACACACTAATCAAATAAAATAATAACCTCAAAAACGGTACATAAGTATTTCAGTTAGTATGCAATATTCAGAAGTGTCCGTCCTTAACCACCTATTTATCATTTTTTTGTGGCTGTTGGTTCTTAGGCTAATAATGTATGGTAGCTGAACAATGTCCTTTGTTTGTGATCCGATAAAGCGGAATTTATTGTTGTCATGTAGAAGTTGTCGTTACTTAAATTAGAGCTAACATGGTCTAAAATTAATTGTTTTGTTGCCCAAGATCTAGTATGGTACTTTTTGCAAATTTTATTAATAATTTTGTATCCAGATTCCTTTAAGAGTTTACAGTACTGTTTAGTCCTTTTATCTTTTGTTAATAGATCGATGTTAAAATCACCAAAAACAATCGCTCTTCTTCTGCTTTCTAACTGACCCTCATACACCTCTAAGAATTCTTTAAAGTCTGTGTGACCTAGATTATACTCAACACCTACCTCCAGTGCATATTTCTCAAGCTGGATCCAAAGATAATTATTTCCTCCAGTGTATTTAGATTCAGACAAACAGTGTTTAATATCGTTATGGACATATGCAGATACTCCTTCTCCAACAGTATCAGTTCTAAGATTATAATAGTGGGTGTAATTCGCAAGTTGAAATTGTAAAGCTTGAGATTCCGTTCGAATCCAAGTCTCTGTTAAAAGGATCATGTGTAGTTTATTTGTTATTGCACGAAGAATACATTTTAGTCCATCGAATTTACCTCTTTTACATATACTTCGAGCATTTAGATAGAGGAAGGTAAAGCGTGATTTACTTATTGGGATATGTTTATAATTATTTAATATAATATTGCCTTCTGTTTACGCGAATGTTATTCATTGAAATTAAACTACTATATACGGATTTTCTCGTGTTGTTTATTTGACACTTTATTACAAAATTTTGAAAACTGTTACACTACTACTACTATTAAACTTTACTAATTAAGCTAATTAAATTATTGAAACTATTAAAACTATTTATACTATTACTGTACTATTATACTATTTATATTTATGTTTACACTTTCCCCGACGTTTCGGTTGCTTTTCAGCAGCCATGGGCACGGGGAGACCAAGATGGTAGTTGTCTCAATGTTCCAGTGTAGTTATTTCAAAGTACCCAAACATAATTTAATCATGGGTGTTTCTATTTACGCAGAATGAGCTCAAAGTATCATGAAGTCTAGCTGTGGTTTGCTTCTTCTTGGGTTTGACTATTTGAATTACTGAATCCCAAGCTGGTGGTACATTCCAACCATCTTCTCTATTGAAATTAGGATGTTCCTTGATTTCAATAGCCTCGCGAAGCATCCTTGGTAGGAATCGGTGTTCTTTAGCGAGCATCTGTGGTTTGTCAAATCTCAGGTAGTGGTTGGTCCCCTGTTGCACATATTCACACACAGCAGACTTCAACGAGCGTTGGTGTTTTACATCAGCTATGTGTTCTTTTATGCGGGTGCCTATGCTTCTCTTGGTTTGACCAATGTATGAGAGTCTGCAGTCACAATCTATTTTATAGACCCCTGCATCTTGTAACATTTTGTACTATCGTTTAATGTTTGTAGTTTTTTGGCGTAGTTTTTATAATTGACGGCGTTCTGTTTATATATTTAATAGTGATGTCCTTTTCACCGTCATTCTCGCGACGTTGCAGTTTAGTCGTTAAGCTTTTGAGATAACTCTGCTGAGATGGTGTTTGGTTGGCATAAATCTTTATTTCAACTGGCAGCTTGCTTTTGCTGCGCAGGAGTGACTTGGCAGGTTCTGGTGTGTTAAAACATAGTTTAATGCTTCTATTCTTACTTGATGGTGTCTTCCAATTCTAAAAATCCTAGCTGGTTTCGGGACATCTAAATTCAGTGATGAAATTAGATTCAATACGGTGACCTCATCTTTGAAAATTCTTTCTTCCGAATTAGAAGCAATTGGTTCTGACATTCCTACAAAAATTATATTTCTTTCTGTTATTTCGATTTTTTGCCTCTTGAATTATTTGCTCACTGAAGTATAATTGATTCTCTAAATTAAAAGGTTTGCCCGATGCTCAAAAGATGTAAAAAAGACACTTTTTAGGGCATATTGTGAGTCTTTTTATACATGCAGTCTGTGGACCAACTACACGCAGCGGGTCGTCAGTGCCCTGCGGGTCCAATATAACAATGCTTTCAGGCTGCTGATGCGATTGCCTCGCTTCTGCAGTGCGTCAGCGATGTTCGCTGAAGCACAAGTGGACGGCTTTCACGCTATTATACGTAAGAGAGCAGCATCGCTGATGCGAAGGGTGAGGGACAGTCCCAACAGCTACTTGAAAGTTATTGCTGAATACATCCATAGTCCTATTTGGAGGCACTGGATATGGATTCATATTCGGTAGGACACTTGTTTTTATTTTTATTGTATTTTATCTTTTATTTTACCTTTTTATTTTTCTGTGGTATGTCTGTGTAAATTACTAACATAGTTTTAAGTTATCATATACTATTGTACTACTAACACTCTCTGGACCGAATTAGTCTGAAAATAAATGTTTTGAATTTGAATTGAATTATTCCCAGATGAATGCTTGATAATATCGAAGTCAGATTGTAATGAGTTTATTTTCACTTCGCCTGAAGCGATTGATTTTTCTAATCGTTTTATTATAGTCTTTAATGTCTTTTTGTTCCATAAGAACGCTATTTGTACGAGCCAATAGCGCTCATACAGCACAATTCGTATTTACCAAACAACGAATGTTTAGTTACGACTAATTAATTAATTGTTTGGTAAATACGAATTGTGCTGTATGAGCGCTATTGGCTCGTACACTATTAGTGGATGATTTTAGCTCATTATCTAGGTTGTAACTGCGATGACCTTCTCATTTACCTTTATCATTCGTTGTTTGTTCATTTGAGGTTTTCATATTAGTAATTTGGATATTTATATCAGTAATGCTGTCCTGTATTTTACTCATTATTTGCTCATTAGACTCAACATATCTTTCTAATAAGGAACTAATACGGGACATTTCCGTACGCATCTCCCTTACATCATTAGAACATGGCAGCCCGGACCGATGGCTAAACATGCTCTCCGAGGCACGGAGCAGGTGATAATTGTCAATCAATACGCACATAATTTCGAAAAGTCATATAACTTTCGAAAGTCTGAGGTGCGCGACGTGGATTCGAACCCGAGACCCTCTGCATTGCAGTCTGTTGAGCCTACAAAAGGCTATAGCTTATAATAATATCAGCGTGAGCATTCGCTATCTGACGGCTTTTTCCGCTGTCGAAGTGTAACTTGCGAATCCATATTAAATTGATTTAATTTCATGAAATCGGTTTGTGATTGTGGTTCTGATTCACCGGTCCGTGCTGATATTGCAGCGCTCGTCAATGAAAGCGGCAGGGTTGGCGATCTCTGCACACTCATAGCTGTGATGCCACTATACAGAAATGACGACTTACGTTATGAGCAATCCCAGGTGACAAAGTGCGAGTCGAGGTGCGAGCGAGTCAAAAATAGCGCCTGTCCGTTTCTTGCGGGGATGAAATATACATCAGTTAACATATCTATGACATATCTTATCTTATCTTATGTGGGGGCCAGTCAGTGCAGACCGGTGACACTTCGACTCAGTGGGATCTTTTGTGTCGACACTCTCCCAATAACGACCGCCATAGATGTTCATGGCAGCCGGGACCAACGGCTTAACGTGCTTTCCGAGGCACGGAGCAGGCGATAATTGTCAATCAATACGCACATAATTTCGAAAAGTCATATAACTCCCGAAAGTCAGAGGTGCGCGACGTGGGTTCAAATCCGAGACCCTCTGCATTGCAGTCTGTTGGTCTCCCCACTGAGCTATCGCTGCTCTTTAATTCTATGACAAAAAATCTATGACATAAATAAATTTTATATAATTATATAATCTGTGACTCTGAAAACTATAAAAGTCAAGTAACGTCACTTTTCACGTTCCGAATGTTGAAAGTAATATGTAGTATACAAAACAACATTATTACATTCAATGTTAATAAATAACTATTTGTATTTTATACACAAGTTTACTAACAATGAAAATGTACAATTATATATTTTAATATTTTGATGCGATTTATTTACTAGTTTTCACCCGCGGCTTCGCTCGCGTAAATGTAGGTTACGTTAGGTTAGGTCTGCAACAGTTCTTTTTTCTGGATGAAAGGTACCCATGTCCTATTCTGTACCCCTGACAACGTGTATGCAAAATTTCATGTTGATCGGTTGAGTAGTTAAGGCGTGAAAGCGTAACAAACAAACAAACAAACTCATTTTCGCATTTATAATATTAGTAAGGATTATATTTTACAGATAAAAATACTCAAGTAATTGAGACTGTAAGTTCTAATGCTAGCCGTATCTTGATGGATATATTCGCAGTGATGTAGATGCATTTATGAAACTTTCATCTTTCATCGATAAGATCCTGCAATAATCAGTAAGTGAAGTTCAGCCTATCAATCCTGTTTTTTCTATAAGTCTAGTGGGGGAGACCGTTCGACTGCCAAGCAAAGGTCTCGAGTTCGATCCAGGGACGTGTCTCTGACTTTTCTAAGTTATGTGCGTATTAAATAGTTAATTATTTGATACTCCTTTATTTTTTGATTTATTGAGTATTTTATGTTATTATTGAGTTGTCGGCCTTGATGGCGTAGTGGTTAGTGTAACCGACTGCCACGCCTGAGGTCGCGGGTTCGATTCCCGCACAAGTCAAACATTTGTGTGCATGATTATAGATGTTTGTCTTGGTCTGGGTGTTTCTATGGATAATATGTATGTATTTACAAAAAAAAAGTTTATATGTATGTTTATCCATTGTCTAGTACCCATAGTACAAGTTCTGCTTAGTTTGGGCTAGATGGTGTCGTGTGTATGTGGTAGAATAGAATAGAGTAGAATTATCGCTCACTTTAACGGTGAAGGAAAATATCGTGAGGAAACTTGCATGTCTGAGAGTTCAACATAATGTTCTCGAAGATATGTGAAGTCTGCCAACCAGCACTGGGCCAGCGTAGTAGACTAACCCTTCTCACATTGAGAAGAGGCTCGTGCCCAGCAGTGGGACACTTTAATAAAGGGCTGATATTATTATAAGCTATAGAAGCCTTTTGTAGGCTCAGTGGGGAGACCAACAGACTGCAATGCAGAGGGTCTCGGGTTCGAAATCACGTCGCGCACCTCTGACTTTCAGAAGTTAGGTATATGACTTTTCGAAATTATGTGCGTATTGATTGACAATTACTATCGCCTGCTCCGTGCATAGGTGAGCACGTTAAGCCGTCGGTTCCGGCTGCCATGAACATTTATGGCAGTCGTTATTGGGAAATCAATGCCCTAATATCCTGACACTGGTCCAGCCTTATGGTATCGTTAGCCTTCGGGTTGCGGAGGTCAGATGGCAGTCGCTCCATGTAAAAACTGATATCCAGTCCAATCCGGTTAGACTAGAAAGCCGACCCCATGTGACTTGGGAATAATAAAGCCTAGGGAGAAGAAGGTAGAATGCCTTTACTACTAAAGTACTTTTAGTAGGTAACGAGCCCTTGTGACCTTGTAATAAAGTTAATGGACTATCTCAGTGGTGTAGTGCTAGTGAGGTCTCAAGTTTAATTCCTGGCTGTTATTAGACTTTCCTCTCAAGAAATTCTTAGTACATAAAATGAATCTATCCCGGTACACGTCCATAATCTCGCCTTCTATTACGTGGTACCTTGAAATATAGCTGGTTGGTTCAATTGTAGATGTTATATGTATATTATCACGATTTGTACACATACTTAATATAATGCTCGATAACGGGTCTTACCCGCGATAAAGTATTTAAAATATAATAAATACATATTATTAACTTAAGCAAATTACTATTTTGGGTAGGTACAATGGGTTTGATATGCTTCACATAAAGCAAAAACTCTAAATTAAAAAAACTAAAAATATTTAATTAATACCTATATTGTATACATAAATACCTATTGATTGCCCGACGCCGACGTTTCGACCGACTTGCATCGATCGTGGTCACGGGTTGACTTTAATACCTTCTTTGTCGCGAGTAAGACTCGTTACCTAGCATTATATTAAGTATATATGTAATTATACTTAACACATTGTTCATATTAAGTCATTAAGTAAACAAACATTGTCGGCATAATTTCTTAAGGCCTGTTTCACAAAGTCGCGTTAAATTAACGGATTTACCTAGAACTTGTGAAACAGACCCCTAAAAAGAAAGAGATGCCTACACATAATATCTCTTCGTTTGTTTACCTGATGACTATTACATATTATTATTTATATTTATATTGATTTAATATTGTTTGATTTCGACATAATTACTTACTTATTTTAATTTTATATACTTAATTAATATTTGCATGCCGCTATATTCTGGTCAAAATACTTGAATCTTGAATGCATTTCTTTGTAACAACATTTGTCACAGTATTTTTGCAAATAAATATTCTGATTTCTGACTAGAAATGCTGTAAATGATGTATTATATTGCAGAGGTCGGCGTTGGCGCGCGAACTTTTCATGCGTTGATGGGCGGCGGCGCGACCGCGGGCGGCGGGCGGGCGTCTCGCGCCCGTCGCCTGCTACTGCTGCTCGTGCTGGCCCTCGCAGCCGTCGAGTACCTCTTCGGCTCCATACTCGACGCCTCGCCGCTCAGGACTTACCTATACACCCCGCTGTATAACGCCACGCAACCCACACTCAGGTAAAACCTTTTATCATCACATCATCACTAGATACTGCCTGTCTGTTCGCGATAAGACATACACACAAACAAGAAGTATCCTTCCACAGTCCATACAATATTAACATTGAATATATTATCACTATCTATGTACAAAATCTAGAGTTAGCGTCTCAGGGTGGCGTCCTGGTGTCCTATAACACAGGCTTCGGCCTAGCTTAGGCTCCAGTCTCTCACAATGTTCCTTGTGTTTTATTTTAATTCTATGCAATTTGTATTTTTTGTCAACATTGTAAATATTGTGGAGAGACAAATAAACATTATTATTATTATTATTATAAACTCAAAAACTACTAAACGATTTTTTTTGCGGTTTTCACTAATAGACAGAGTGGTTCATGAGGTAGATTTAAGTGTAAGTATAATTTGTTAAGGTTTTGTATTACCCGTGCGCAGCCGGGGCGGGTTGCTAGTATAAATTATAATTAATACTAGCATGTCATGTGGTAACTGCTTCCGTAGCGCAGCAGTAGTGAATGAGACAGCTGTGCATGAGGTCTCGGATTCAAATCTCGTGTCGGACCACAACAAAGTTATTAGGTTTTTCGGTTAAGAAAGCAGCGATAGCTCAATGGGGAGACCAACAGACTGCAATGCAGAGGGTCTCGGGTTCGAACCCACTTCGCGCACCTCTGACTTTCGGAAGTTATATGATTTTTCGAAATTATGTACGTATTGATTGACAATTATCGCCTGCTCCGTGCCTCGGAGAGCACGTTAAGCCGTCGGTCCTGACTGCCATGAGCATCTATGGCAGTCGTTATTGGAAAGTCAATGCCCTAATATCCTGACACTAGTCTAGCCTCAGGATATCGTTAGCCTTCGGGTTGCGGGTGTCAGATGGCAGTCGCTCCGTGTAAAAACAGATATCCAGTCAAATCCGGTTAAACTAGAAAGCCGACCCTAAGTGACTTGGGTATAATAAAGGCTAGGGAGAAGGAGAAGGGGGGGTTAAGAAATCTCAATAGCAGCCCGGAGTTAGGAAGTTGGCGGTGTTCGACACCCGCGTACCACGGAAAACACGTAAAGCCGTTGGTCCTGCATATGATCTCCCTCCGGTCTTGCCGGATTACCATCCTATTGGATCACCATCCTATGGGATCATGGGAGTTAGGGAACAGAGAGTGCACTTGTATATGCAATGTGTAACAGGTTATTAGACGACTCCCAAAATGGCTTTAGAAAAACAAGATCCATAACTATAGCTATATGTAAATATAACCAAATAGCTCTTCAACACTTAAACGATGAATCAATCATCAGAAAAATCTGCATTGGGCTTGGCTTACTATTAGATATAATAATAATATTCTATCACATAGACACAAAGCCATCTAGCCTAAACTAAGCAGAGCTTGTACTATGGGTACTAGACAATGGATAAACATACCTAGTTTTTTTTGTAAATACATACATATTATACATAGAACCCAGACCATGACAAACATCCATGTCCATGCACACAAATGTTTTACTTGTGCGGGAATCGCATCCGAATATGATTAAAGCATACGACAAAGTCTCTTATTTTTATTTATTTTTTATTTTATTTTAATAAAGCACACCAACTATACAATTACAAATGCTTCTTAAATATATAAAGTGCGCATTATAACATTAAAACAGTAATCATGCAAATGACAGGCATGCATGACAAGAAACTTACAGTCTAATTAATTACCGGTAAGATAATATTAGGCACTATTTAGTGTATATAAGTGCCAAACCCAAAAGTAGTTGTTACACAGATACATAATTACATATTGCAGATAAGTCATGCAAATCTGTAATTATTTATGACATAGCTGCAATATAAACATAAAAAAAAACATATAAAAGAATTAAAAACACAAAAGTACCAAAACTTAAAAGAAACAGAATGAATGTCGACGATCTCAATGTAAATACATAAATACTTTATTTTATTTTACCTGGCAGTCAGTAGGAAGCGTCTGTATGACAAAAATTTCATTGAAACGATGTCAATAGCATTGTTTGTCGAAATGCATTTCTTATTGTACAATCTCATCATACGTGTGAGAGGACTGTTAAGAGTAGTGTTCAATGTAGCTATGGGAGTATCAAATACTCTGTGATGTCTCATGGTACGTTTACTTGATCTAAAATTAAAGAAATTGATCAATTCGGCATCAATAGATCCGTTAATAATTTTATGAAGAAGTAGCAAGTCAGACATATCATGCCGCTCCTTTAAACTAGCTATGTTATACTGTGATAGTCTATGGTTATATTCAGGCAAATATTTTCTTACTCCATCTCTCATACATAAGTTTCTGACAAAGCGGCCTTGGACTGCTTCTACACTATCCGCATATGTTGAATAGCAAGGGGACCATATGGCAGAGCAATACTCTAAGACACTTCGAACTAGAGCGTTATAAAGCGAGGTTAAGCTGGAATTGCTACGAAACGGCTTACATACACGAATAACAAAACCAAGCATTTTGTTAGCCTTAGCAACAACATTGTCTATATGATGACGGAAGGATAGAGAGGTATCAAAAGCCACACCTAAATCGCGAACGGTTGTTACTCTATCTAGATAATCACCCGATATGGTGTATTTAAAATCTATGAAATTAACTTTATTTGTAAATGTGATAAACTGGCATTTCTTTATATTAAGGGACATTCTATTAAGTAAGCACCAATGCTGAAGAGTATCGAGATCACTTTGGAGTTTTACACTATCACTTACTGTAGAAATATTGGTGTAAATTTTTAAATCATCAGCATAGGCTAAGCATTCACATTTTATTAAATCTAGGAGATCATTAACGAATACCAAAAATAGCAGAAGACCCAATTTTGATCCTTGTGGGATTCCAGAACCCGGTATAATCGGTACAGATTCATAACCTGCTAAGGCCACCAGCTGAGTGCGATTGTATAGGTAAGTTTGGAACCATCGTAGGAGGCTACCATGAATGCCAGCATGGCTAAGCTTTATTGAAAGTATGGAGTGATCCACACGATCAAAAGCCTTTGCAAAGTCTGTATAGACAGCATCCACCTGCCCTCTAGCTTCTAATGTGTCAGTTATATACTTGGTGTATAAGAGTAGGTTTGATACCGTAGAACGGTTGGACATGAATCCATGTTGGCGATGACTAAGTAAGTGCCGAAGATGTGCATAAACTGTGTTATATATGAGACCTTCAAACATTTTAGCAATCTGAGAGATGATGGAGATTGGCCTGTAATTAGTTACATCATTTAAATTGCCAGACTTATGAATAGGCTAATTTTTAATATAATGTGGCAAATTTTTCACAAATCGGGAAATATACCTTATCTAATAGATTTGTTGTAGATTAAATGCAAAGGTTTAATTAAAGCATCCATACAACAGCGAATGAAAATAGGATGTAAACCGTCGGGACCAATCCCTTTGTTCAAATCAATTTGCTTAATCCTCTCCCTTATTTTATTTTCCGATATATCTATAAATGACAGATTATAACTTGAACCATTGTATCTTGGTATAAAGTTACTAGTTTCCGTATTAGACCCATACACAGAAGAAAAGTACTTTGCGAATAGATTAGTCACCTCACACCCACCCATTCCCACCTGATCACCGTAATTAACATGATTTGGAATACCTCTATGATTTTCTTTAGATTTAGTATAACGCCAAAAAGACTTTACATTTGTTTTCAATTCAATTTCAAGTTTGTCAATATAACCTCTAAAACACTGCTTGATAGTTAATTTGGTTCTCTCACGTAATAAGCTAAAGGTATCGTAGTCACCAAGGTTTTTGAATTTTTTGAATCGTAGTCTGTACTTATTCTTTTCCTTAATCATTTTTATTAGAGATGAAGAAAACCAAACGGGATATCGGTATTTATTTGGTTTTACTTTAGGAGTGTATTTATCGATTACTTGCCATAACACGTTATAGAATTCGTGAAGAAAATCATTACAGTTAAAATGAGCAAATGCGTACCAGTCGACTGAGTGCAATTCCTTAATACAAGCTTCATAGTCAGATTTATAAAAGTTATATTTTGTTACAAGTGAATTAGATTTCAAGTTCGAGGTTACTACTTTTTCAGTTCTATTTCTAATGGCGGGTGGTGAGCGTCAGGGGCACATAAAGGAGCTGCGCAGACCACAGAGCCCTCAGAATTACCATCAATCATAACAAAATCCAACACCCTATCATTTAGATTATGTACCCTATTAATTTGCATTAGGCCAGCAACATTCAACAAGTCCCGCAATGCCAAAGACTTTGTATCGCAAACTTCCATAAAAGGATCATCAGAACATGACCACTTGATTAGCGGAAGATTAAAGTCCCCTAAAATTATTGTGTGACAGTCAGCATAATTTAAACAGACTTCTTAAATTTTTATAAAAAGATTCTTGACAGTCTCAAAAGACAAATAGGAAGGTAAGTAAGCAAGACAAAGATTCAAACAGACACTTCCTACATATATACGCAGCCACATATCCTCAATAGATGTTTGCCATTCAATCATGTTCACAAAAGTAATATTCTTCTTAATAGCCACAAAGATACCACCTCCATATGATTTACAATATTGTTTCTTAAATTCAGTACAGCGATCTCTTCTTATAACAGTGTACCTCTCATCGAAATACTCGGAAACCAAAAAATAATCTTCTAACCAAGTTTCTGTTATACAAATAATATCATAATTTACATTTAAAATTGATAAAAATATTTCATGATTCTTCGTCTTCATACCTCTAACATTCAGATAAAAAATAGACATACCCATAATATTATAACAAAATTATTAAACACAACGTAATATTCAAAATTCAATAGGTAAAAATAGTATTTAAATAATCTTAGCTAGTGATTGCTCATCTTTAATAAGTATGCTACCTGAATTTTTATTCTTACAAAAATATTTTCCCGTAACGAACCCAGACAAACTTGTATGCCTTTTCTTTAGCCTTCAGTCGGGCAGCGGCGTGTAGAGACTTATACGCCGGAGAAAGGTGTTCAGACACATAGATTGGTTGTTGGGCTCCACCATAGCCGAGCAGGGATGTGTTCAGCTTGCAATCCTTGTGAGCTTTATTGTACTTGGTGATCGCAGAGTATAATTCGTCGCGACACCTTGTACTACGCAGCTTCACTATAACAGACATACTCCTAACATATTTATACGACTCGGGTATAAGGGTATAAGGGAACCTGCATCTTATCTTATCCTTTGTGTGGGGGCCAGTCAATACAGACCGGCGACACTTCGACCCAGTGGGATCTTTTGTGTCAGCAGGGAACCTGCATACCAATGATCTAAATCTTATTTAAATTATAGAAGACAAATCGTGCAAATTCAATATCATAATATTAAAAACCGCAAACTAGAAAAAATAAGATTTCAAACAAGAACTCTAACATGGTCCATTTACCGGGGTCTTAGGATGTATCCTTTTCCTAATTCATTTACCTAAATCGTTTGTCAAAGTTAAATTTCTACAAATGTTATTGTTAACGACATCTTAATACTTGTAAAACTTGAAAACACTGAAAATCCAGATCAGCTTATCCACGCCACCTTACAAACAGTTACAAAGTGGATACAAGATCACAACCTAGAAATAGATTTTACTTTATACATGCTTCGGGCCATACATTGTTACAGTCATTATTGTTTGAATAGCCATATGGAAAATATTGATGTGTATTTTATAACATGGCTGTGATTGTCGACCAGTATACCTATATAACAATTAACAACCATACATTGCAGCAAAATAATGCTTGGAAGCCTCATTGTTCCGCTCTAGCAATAAGGATGGAGTTACTGTTGCTCATGTTTAAATTTGAAATTGTATGAATTATTAATTTGTACATTATTTTACACACAAGAGCAAATAGCAATGAAAACATATTTTTATGCAAACAGTATCAAAATTGGTTGCAAAGTAAGGGAATAATTAATATTTTTAATTTGGATATAAGAGAAAGTAAGGGTTGTAGTGGGAATATCTCGGTATTTTCCTTGGCCAGCTGCATTTAAATAGCGCTTACGTCAAAGTTAGTATCGTGCATAGTTTTGTCATTTGACAATACTACCCGATTCGATTCTATATCTTTGAGTAGATTTCAATCTCTCTGTGTTTTAGCGTATACGTAATGTAGCTATGTAACTTAAATAATAAATAATGTGAATTCTATAGAAGCTAACAAGGTACCTTATTCCAGAAACGCTGAAAGACAGTTACAAGCCAACTGGTCTAAAGCACAGCCCTCCGCATCTCCAGCACAGATCGCAGAAGCAAATTACACACAAATTAAAAACATGACTGTTATCAATTACAACAGTACTAATACACAACATACGATCTCTAACGTCACTGCAACGAAGAACTTGACTGCAATCACCAATATGACGATACGAGATATCCCTGCGTATAATTATAGCACTCCAATCTCGCCGATGATGACGAAACTACTCGAAGGTGTAAAGAATATGACTACTACTGAGGAAGGGTTGAAGAACGTGGAGCTTGATTTGCCTCTGTGTGAACCTACGCCACCTGATTTAGGTAAGTCTACATCTTCGATTAACCTTTTAAGTGGCATCAGCATGCCGATTATACAGGGTGTTCGGTAATTAATGAATAATCTTGAAATGTCTTATAGTAGAACTGATGGCCGTTCAGAAAAAAGTACAATAGCTAGTCATACTTTTGACTGTCTATCTATTAGCATAATTAGTGTTTAATAATAAAACAACAAAAAACCAATGGAATTCATTCATTTATAGTCGTAGTGTACAAGAAAGTTAAAAGGTAAAACAATTTACTTTAAAAAAGAAATCATATCTCAGGTAGTAGTTAGGATAGATTTTTCTTATTTTTTTTCTGAACGACCATCAGTTCTACTATAAGACATTTCAAGGTTATCCATTAATTACCGGACAGCCTGTATATTTAATTTATTAGGAGTTAAATTGTTATGAAATTGCCGATTTGTTCTGAAAAATTAAAAACTCCTCTTTTTTAAGATGTACCATATATTTTATTTAATCGAAATATTTACCCTCATTATCTATACATTGCTGCCATCTAAACGGAAGTTCATCTATACTTTTACAATAGAACTCCGGGGATCTAGATTCGACAAACTGTGTGAAAGCATTCTGCCTCCTGGGAAAAAATTTTATCACGTAGAAAATTGTCCAAGTCACGAAAAAAAAGGTAGTCCGTTAGAACAAGGTCTGGCGAGTACGGAGGATGACGTATGGTTTTTAACTGCAGCTCCTGTAGAGTTACATCGGTTTGTCGTGCAGTGTGAGGTCTTGCGTTATCATGGAGCAATAATTTTGTAGATTGATTCACGAGTCGGAGCTGTTTCACTGCCAGTTTCACCATCATTGTTCGAAGTTCGGCACAGTAAACATCTGCTGTTATTGCTTGACCAGACCTGAGAAAGCTATAGTGAATAACATCATGAAGAGACCAGCAAACAATTACCATTAGCTTTTTATTGGTAAGCTTTGCTTTAGGGCACTATTGCGGCGTTTGATCTGGGGTCAGCCATTGCATTTTTCACTTACGTTTATCTTAAAGAATCCAGTTTTTGTCACATGTCACAATTCGATCCAATATTCCTTCATTTCTGTACCGATTCAACAAGGCAACACAAGTTTCAACACGCATTCCTTTCTGCAGATCAGTCAAATCATGAGGCACCCATTTTTCATATCTTTTTATCTTATTGATTTGATGGAAATGGGCCAATATTGTAGGTAGGGTAACGTTAAACCATGTCGCTAATTCCTGGGTAGTTTGACTCGGATCGGCTTCCACCATCTCCTTCAATTCAGCGTTATTCACCTGTGGGGCGGTCTTCCACGTGGTTCGTCCTTTATGTTGAAGTTTCCATTACAAAATCGTTTAAACAAAAAACGCACGGTGCGTTCATTAGCAGTCTCCTCTCCAAACGCAGCGTTGATATTGCGAGCCGTTTCTACCGCGTTAGTTCCGTGTCGGAACTCGTATTCAAAAATGACTCCGATTTTCGAAGTATCTATCTTTCCCATCTAAGCTGAATAACGAAAACACCTGAAAGTCGAAAATCGAATGTTGAACATTTTTTAAAAGAAGAATCTTATGGGTATCATAGTAAAAAAGTTTCACTAGAAAATCTCACACCATGAAGGTTTTATGTCAATTCAAAGTATCTATTACTATACAACAGCAACTTCATACTTTAACTCCAATTATTATTTTATTTTATTTATTATATTATTGATTAAATAAATTAGTAGATAATCGGGTCAACGATTCAAAGGCATATGAGAAATCACTCTTATTAGAGCGCAAACAATATTGAACATTATGTTTTAAAATGTAAGGTATGATTTTGATTGTTTACCTACGTCTATCTATATCAATATTCCTATGGCTCGTTGCTAATAGTTGATAGGATTACCGAATGAGCCATGACCATTTTGTACGAGTATGTTGGCGAAAGTTTATGATAAATAATATTTAACATTGAACATTCATATATATTTAATAAATATAAATTTGGTCTACTTTTTACCATCGATTGTAGATACTTTAATCTACAATCGATGGTAAAAAGTATAAATAAAATATCGAAGCTATATTATTATATCAATACACTAATTCTTACACAAAATAAAATTATGCTAAAAAAAAGTATTGTTTTATTTTTCAACTTTAATTTTCCAGGACCTATACCGGTGAATAAAACCGAGTTGGAGCTAGATTTTGTGGAAGAAAAATACCCCGAGGTTCAATGGGGTGGACGCTACAAGCCGCCAAACTGCACTGCCAGACATAAAGTAGCCATTATAGTACCGTACAGGTAAGATCATACACTACATATACGTCACCCACCTCTGGAGCTTACTAATGCACGCTAGAAAGAGACAGCATGTACTAAGTTTATAGCTTTGATTTGTTCTGGCGTATGCGATAACAATGCTTTAAAAGACGATGTTTTATTAAGCAGTTATTGTAACGTAAGAACATTTGTGTACCGAGGGTACTCGATCGTTGCCAGGCCTGCAAAGAAGAAAGGTGCTGGGTTGCCAACTCAAAAGACATTCACTACAAATTCTCTTTTGGCATAAATAATACATAAAAGGCGTAAAGCGAAGGCGTCGCTTCCTTATATTTTACATGTATGAAAATCTTTTGAAGCACCATGTATTTGCTGACCCGGCGTGGCGGCTTTGCCTTATGACTTCAGAAGCTCTAGGATTCTGCGCTACAGCACAAGGTTATATAGCTGCGATCTTCTGTAGAGTTGTTTCATTCGGTGTGCTCCATATATTAACGAGTTAATTAAGACACCCACAGTGCCACCTTTCTTTTAACTAATTAATAAATAAATTTGTATATTGCGAATATGCGTACAATATAAACATATAAAAGTGTAAAAATTGTGAATAAGTATCTCCATCTTCCACCTGTAGGTGTGCAAATACCAACCTTCTTGCTAAACATTAAGCTATATATCTTCGATTAATGTGATGAAGCGATGCCAACAGACTATCAGACGAAAAACGATTATAATGTATATAATTTGTATATTGTTTATTACAGAAATCGTCAACAGCATTTAACGATATTCCTGAACCACATGCATCCATTTTTGATGAAGCAACAGATAGAATATGGGATATTTATGGTGGAACAAAACGGTATGTTGTACGTCAATGTCGGCTTGTGTCGAAACAATAATTCATCGCAGACAATATTCAGATTTATACCCGGGTTTATTCTACAAATATAGGGTCGAATGATCTACGTGACAGCTATAGGGTCAGTATTAATAAGCAGTCAATTTTCTTTTTTTATTTAAATCAATAAATGTGCTACATTTACCTTTTACATAATTTCGCCAAACTGTGTAACAGTATGTTGGCAAACACTGAACTCTTTTAACAAATTACAATTATGTATACACACATTTCAGACACATTAGTTTGGGATTAGGTACAATATAGTTATTGTTAATGCAATTGAACTTTTTAGAAATTAAGTTGACTTTCAGATACATTTAACAATAGTAAGGCTGTTTAATCGTCAATTTGATCACTAAATATTTGTAACAATCTATCTACTTGATAGCTACAGGGTCAGTATTAATAAGCAGTCAATAATTGAACGCTGCATTCATTTGAATAATTCTTTTCATATTGTTATTAGCTTTTTGATAAAGATATTTAACACATTTGTTTATTACAAATATTTCGCCAATATATATTTTAAAATACGAAATAATTATAATAATAATTTATTTTCATCACTTGATTTTAACAATTTTTCTCTTAATCTAATACATAAATTTTACAAAGCGTTTAAAATGTGAAAAGAGAATTAGATGACGACCGTACTAGTATAAAAACTGTGCTACAGTCGCCAGCGCCTTCCACCCTGAGATTGTTACAAAAAATTTAATTGTTTAGGCACATCAAGAAATATAGAAATGAGATTAAGATTAGTCATAAGAGAAAATAACTTTATTCTATAACTCACAAGCTTTTAAAAAAGACTTAAATCATATTAAAAGTCAATCAGATCTCAACATCCAGATTTTTTGCAAGCAATCAGATCGAACGCTTAGTGGCGTAAAATGATAAAGGCTTATCTCCAGCATAGGACTGCGATAGGCTGATTAATTGAATGACATCATGACACTTACGTAGTATTTATTATCTATCTGACGTTTACGCAAATATTAACATTGTAATTAAACTACTTTATAATCGTAATATATTTTATATCGAGGCGAACGCTATCATAGTCTTTCTGCGACCAAAGGCTGCTTAAAAGCACCCAAACTTCGACGAAACGTAGAAATGACATTTCGCGATAATGATATTTAATTTGCATCGAAGTCAAGTAGTATCGCAGTGAAGATCCATCGCGGTAACGTGCATCGAAGTGTAGTGGCTTCGCAGAGACGGTCTTTCGAAGTAACGTGCATCGCAATCTTGTAGCATCATATTAGCATTTATCGATATTTTGTGCGTCGAGATTCCGTATTCTACTCGAAATGGAGACGTATTATACTTCGAATTTTACTAACCAAATACTTCTAGCGTAACTTGTTCAGAGCATTTTAATGAAAAAGATATATATGTAACTAAGAAATAGATATATATATATATATATATATATATATATATATATATTATATATATATATATATGTCGGAGGAAACTATGAGTCGGGTTGATTGTTATTTACACGTATAATTCACAATATAAATTGTCTACGTCTTAATTACTTTTAAAATTCTTAATTTAATTTAATTTGATTTGTTAAATTATTCTATAGCTCATAAACATTATTAATCTAATAAAAGTTATGAATATTGTAATTCACGTAACGACCAATCAGAGCAGAGCGCGTGCTTGAGTGGGGTCGAGGCGCCATCTTTACTTTAGGAGGGCCGACAGTTGTTGAGACACATTTGAGCGATAGCGACTGATCGAGTCGGAACGTTGAGTGGTGAGTTGTGTAAAAAGAAGTAAGATCAGTGCCCTGAACCCACTGCTCGGTCTTAACTGTTATTTTTCATTCGACATTATTGTGAAGTGAAAATACTGTTTATTAATAATAATAATCATTTATTTGCACAGAAAGTAGGTACATGAAATATTGATGATAAAATTATTTTTGTTGTTCCTTGTACAATCTGCCTTACGTTAGGCATGCAAACATTAAGAAATAAAATTAAAATAAATGTAGAACAAATAAAAAAAATAAAACCAATAAAAAGAAAAAAACATGCTGCGTACAATACAATTTGAAGAAATGATAGTAAGATTTAATAAAAAATAAAATTATTATACATCAAAATTTAAAAATAATGTTATTAAAACCATCATAATCAATGTCAATTAAATATTATCATTTAAAAAATCATCAATAGAGTAATAGCATTTTGTAATTAATAGTCCTGTTAGTTTATTTTTGAATAATTGGATTGTTTCATTTTTAATAGTATCAGGAATTTTATTATATATAACTGGGCCCATGCCAAACACATTTTTCCTTAGTAATGCAGTATTATAGCCACCTGTATGCAACATATTCTTGTATTGATTTCTGATAGGGCCTTTTCTAGTTGCCGATATTGATACGAAGTTATGTATATTAAGCTTCACAAAAACTGAAATTTCAAATATATACATTGATGGAAACGTTAACAATTTTAGGGACTTAAACATAGGTACACAACTGTCAGTCATTTTTACCTTACCATTTTTAGACCTTATACATCGCTTTTGTGCCTTAAATACTTGTTCTCTTAAACTACAATTACCCCAAAAAACTATACCAAATCGTAAGATTGATGCTACTAAACCGTGGTAGGCTGTTAATATTGTGGCTGTGTTAACTTTTTTTGATAGGTTGAAGAGGACATTCGCGGCAGTGCTCAGTTTTTTACAAACCTCTTCAGCTTGAGGTTTCCACGTTAACTGACTGTCTATCAATATGCCTAGGAATTTTGTCACATGTATTTGATAAATTTTTTGTTTGTTATATTCTATGGATAATTTTTTTACCGACGTTTGATAAAAATGCATAATATTTGTTTTTGATAAATTAATGATCAGATTATTCATGTTAAGCCAATATATTATATCCTTAAGGGTACGATTTATGTCATATTCATATTCTTCGACTTGATTACATTTTATAATTGCGGTGGAATCGTCAGCAAATAAGACCATTGGGTACTGAATATAGCGTGGCAAATCATTAATATACACCAAGAATAGAAGTGGGCCTAGCACACTACCCTGTGGTACGCCGTATTTAATAATTCTATTTTCAGATATATATTTTATTTCACGTCTAGTTTTAATGCATATTCTAGTGATTTCTGTATGTTGGTTACGGTGACTAAGATAGGATTTTAAAAGATTTAATACATTTCCTCTGATACCATATACGGAGAGTTTATGAAGTAGTGTTTTATGATTGACGCAATCAAAGGCTTTGGTCATATCAGTATAGATGGCACATATAGGTATTCTATTATCTACTTGTTTCATGATTATACTGAGTAGTTCATATATAGCTGTATTTATGCCCCTGTTTTTCCTGAACCCCATCTGCTCGTTACACAAAATATTAAACTTTATTAGGAATTTTATGATTGAATCATAAATAATTTTTCTATTACTTTAGAAAATACGGGTATCAAGGCTATGGGTCTATAATTTGTTAAATTGGTTTTCTCGTTTTTCTTAAAAAGAGGTTTTACGATTGCTGTCTTTAATGCATCTGGAAATACGCCAGAGGAAATACACAAGTTTATTATATGGCTAAAATGTACTGCAATGCAATCAGACACAAATTTTAGGACTCTTGTGGCTATGCCATCGTAACCAACACTATTCTTATTTTTTAGACATTTTATTGCTGTCATTACGTCTTGCGGCAACACTGGTAACATAAACATTGTATGAGGGTTGCAAGTCAAACTAGTTGTTTCAGTCCGCACTATAGTATTATTTAATATTCTAAATACAAATAGTGTAAAACCGGCATCGTTGTGTTTTGTGCTCGCATATTACTCAGATAACGCCCACTAAACCCGCAACCACTACTGACGTTGCCATAGAGAACAATACATCGCCGACATATATATATATCTCTCTCTAAGAAAGGGTCATAAGGTAAAGTTAATAAAAATCTTAATTGAAAAATATATTGACATACGTCTACACTACGCGGCAAAATTAAAAAATACAGAAACGAAAGATCGGTCTAAGCAGCAATTGTTAAATAAGTTGATATTGTATAAATGAAAATAAAACATTATTTTTGTAAAGTTGTTTATTTTTTTTAACTTAGTTCCTTCCTTAACGATAGAACAGTTATAATTTATATTTTTAGCATCTACATCAACGAGTATATAGTATTATTATTATTTATTGAAACTACATAGAAAACACACATACAAATATTTTACATACTTAATGTAATACAATGTACGAAGGTGAGCATAATTATTAGTACTGCAAATTATTGGCCTACTTTAATATAAATATATTATATGCTTGCTTTTTATAAAGTCATATAACGTCTTCCTTAAAGTTACCTACTATAATTTAATTATTAAAATTAAAGAATATATTCATTCGATAACGTAAATTTAGTTACACGTCCAATCAAAGATTTAAAAAATATATTAAAATATTTACGTAGTAGTCGACTGCATGAGTTTCCTGTGGTGTTAGCGGGTGGAGACCGTACCATATACTTAGTACGCTTGCGTCTCGCGAGTAACACACTTAGGACGCTTTACATTGACACGTTTTAAGTAAACTATTACAAAGGTTTCTTAGTGGGCGTTCAATGGTTATTCCGGTTTATTTCCTGGATTGCATAATAAATACAGACACTTATAAGTAAGTAGTACTGGTCAGAGCCACATTTTGACGCGGCTTTTGTATAAAAATGTGCATCTATGGTATATTTGATCAATGTTAAAATCTGTTAAATAAATTAACCGCGATAATAACCCCTGAATGTTTTACTTTACGCTTCGTCATCCTTCAATTGCTGGAATACCAGACAAAATTAATAAACAATCATGGCAGAACACAAAACTTTAATATAATATGAAAGACCACCTCACTAAAGCATAATAATATATAAAACAATTACTTACAGGTAACAAAAATTTCAACCGCGCAAAGCTCATGAACGTGGGTTTCGTGGAGAGCCAGAAACTGGAGCCGGGCGGCTGGCAGTGCTTCATCTTCCACGACATCGACTTACTGCCTCTCGACACTCGTAACATGTACTCCTGCCCACGGCAACCTCGACACATGTCCGCTGCTATAGATAAATATAATTTCAGGTATATATGTTATGTTTTAGGAAGGTAGTCTTACACATTGTAGCCTGCATTATAGAGTCTGGGGATGCTCGAGTCCTCCAATGGCACTATCGGTATGACTGAGTTCCCAGTAATTGTCCTGTACCCCAGGGTAGTGGTGTAGCGTAATGGCTTAAGTAGTCGCCTGGCCGCTCCACTGCGCCGTTACTACTACATTATGGGTTCGATTTCCACACTCAACAAACATTCGTGTGATCCACAAAAAAAAATAGTTGTTTCGAGTCTGGGTGTTCTTTGTGTCCGTTGTTTGAATGTTTGTGAAGTCCGCCGCGACACAGGCATTATTCGTAGCGCGGGAGTTGTCTTTGTGTCGTTGTTGAACACACTAATTTTGTCCCGTGTGGGGATCGAACCCATAACACTCGGCACAGTGGCAGTGGCGAGGTGATAACTACGACATCCGTACAGTCTAGTAGACTATCTCGGTTAAGGTCCACTCTCTTACTGACAACCGGCATAAAAGTACCTTCTTAATTTGTATTAAGTAGGTACTTTTATGCCTTTATTGCTGTGTTTCTCCCGGCGACTTCTCTCCAATGCTCTTACTAACATCCCATCTGGAATACCTTGGTAGAGCATAATAGGTACCATTAGTTAAGAGATGGCCATCCTCATTATAAATGTCATGTCATATCGAAAGATATCCTCTGCTGGACGTAGCCCTTCACCTTTGTTTTTCACACAGACCGATCTGTTCCGCCCGCATCCAACCACTTACCGCGACATTGCAGTATAAAAATTACGATTAGCCCTCATGATGCACAATCAATGCTTCAGAGTGACTTATTTATGATATGTGACTCATTTTTCATAGAGATATTCTGCTGTATCCAGGTTACCATACGAGGATATATTCGGCGGAGTGTCAGCGGTCACTCAGGAGCAGTTTACGAAGGTCAACGGTTTCTCCAACAAGTACTGGGGCTGGGGCGGGGAAGACAATGATATGTTCTTTAGGTAAGTTACTTACATTTATTTTATTTAATAAATGTTTCGATCAATTGCGTCCACTGGTTCTTTTGGCTCCTCCCAACGTCGCGCTCTCGGTTCAATAGTCACTCATCAGTCAATATTATATAAATCTGTAGCAGTCTGGCAGTTTATTAATAAAAATTCGCCTCAACTATTCGCATTAGATTCGATATGAGGTTATGTATGACGACTTTTTAGGTGATTAAGAGTTAGATTCACTTACTAAAAAGATACTTTGCCATTGGCGAACGTTATCTAGTGTGTAATCTACCATATTACTAATATCCTAAGGTTAAAATTTCTTTCTATGCTGGCGGTAGCAGTAGCTAAGTTATAGTATCAATATGTATAATATAAGTATTTCATTGTTATTTCTTTTCAGATTGAAGGGATTGAATTATCACATAGCAAGATACAAGATGTCAATAGCGCGGTATGCCATGTTATATCATAAGAAGTCTGCTCCCAATCCTATAAGGTACTACAACTAGGTAGTCTAGGTCCCTAAGTACCTGTAACCTAAAAACGCTATTACGTTTTTTTTTAAACCGCACAACTTCGAATTATTTTGTTTAAAAGCAAACCTATGATGTGTATTTAAGATCGAATTTGTGTTAAGCAAATCGCAAATAAAAAGGAATCACAACTTTTTTATTCTGTTGTATACCTTTATTTTACAACGAGACTCAGTATATAACCAATTATATTTATTCAAAGAAATTAAAATGTTTCGTTGCTATCCTCTTAGTCTATACAACGAATTCCTCATAAAATCCAGCTGTAAGTCAATACTTACACCTGGACTTTACGAGGCAGATCAACACAAGAATTCTTTAACAGTATCTCGAACACATGTCAACGATTCTGTCAAAATACTTGACATAAGTTTGATCACATCGTTGAAGGTAGGTAATCAACAATAATAAATCTATACATACTATAAATAAATAAAATTTAAAGGTCTGTTTGTAATGTCAAAATAACAGCTTTTTACTAAATTTATAATATGAAAGTATATAAAAAAATCAATATTAAAATTTTTTGTGTTTCCCTCTGTCTGTTTGTACCGGCTAATCTCTGAAACGGCTACACCTATTTTGACAGGACTTTTACTGGCAGATAGCTGATGATATAAGAAGTAACTTAGGCTACAATTCTATGTTAAAAAAGACTGTGGAAAAAACAACTTAAAATAAAAATTCTAGGCGGATGAAGACGCAGGTAACAGCTAATACTTTACTAAAACTTATAACGATAATTTCCAGGTACCAGCTCCTGTCACAAACAAGCAAAACATTCCAGAAGGATGGTCTGTCTAGCCTCGAGTACAAACTGATCCAGGTAGTGCGGTACCATCTGTACACTTACGTACTAGCCAATATAGACGAGCGTAGCTGATGGACATACCTCGCCAAACTGCTGTTTGGTGATGAACGGTAACAGTGCAGAGACTCAACGACATAAACCCGAGGGTGAACGTGCTTGTGAATAACCCTCTCTGTTATAAATACGAGCGACCGCAGTGTGACTCCACAGTGTAAATACTAAGCAGTAGTCCAACTTATTGAACATATGTTAACGATTTTTTGTTGCTCTGTCGGTCTTTGTCATGGACAATTGTATATCCATTTTATTGTCGATGCTGTATACTACGCATAGATTTTACATCTTACATACTAGCTATAAAAATACGTTCATCAAAAAATGCTAGGGTGGGGATTTGAATGACATCACACAAAAATATACCTGCTTTAGAAAACTTTATATACCTACGAAAAGGTATGGGGTATTTTAGTAGCTAATCTAGATCCATAGTTTATATTTTAATTAATATATTTTGTACTTCTTGCTGGTGTCTGTATTAATTTATATCCGCGCTTTTCTTAACTTATGTGGGGGCCAATCAGTGCAGACCGGCGACACTTCGATCCAGTGGGATCTTTTGTGTCGACACTCTCCCAATAACGACTGCCATAGATGTTCATGGCAGCCGGGACCAACAGCTTAACGTGCTTTCCGAGGCACGGAGCAGGCGATAATTGTCAATCAATACGCACATAATTTCGAAAAGTCACATAACCTCCGAAAGTCAGAGATGCGCGACGTCGGTTCGAACCCGAGACCCTCTGCATTGCAGTCTGTTGGTCTCCCCACTGAGCTATCGCTGCTCTATCCGCGCTTTAGTCCCTCAGTCATCATAAGTTAAATAAAAGATTTTGATACCATTGTTGGACTCATATTAAACTGTAAATTGTGTAAAAATTTTGAGGTTATTAAGATAATAATTACCTACCCACTAAAATGTAAAAGAAATGTTATAATGTAGATATATGTACAGACGGCCATCTTAATTATATAATAACAAGTAAAGAATGACAATATAGTACATAAAACAATTAGTCGTAATATAAATATGCGCTGAGAGCGTTGCGAATTAAAGTACACTTGGATAGACTCAGTCCACAAAAAACATAAACAATCCCCAGATAATATCATACTGCTCATCACTTACAAACGATACAGAAATTTCTGCACAACTATCTTAAAGAAAGCTAAAAGACGATTCGACTCTCACCAACTAAATAAAGCAAGTCAAAACCCTAAAAAGCTTTGGGACACAATAAAAACAATAACAAATACACTAAAACCAAAATACTCTCCAACTCAGTTATTATCCCTCTGTCCATCCCCGTACCAGTCTTGCAATGAGGTAAACCAGTTTTTCATAAATGTTGGTAAAACCCTCGCTGACAACTTAGGTATGAACCACACTTCAACCCACATCCGCACTTCCAAACATTTAAATTCCTTTGTTCTAGAATTGACAGACCCTGATGAAGTTATGATAACCATTAACTCGTTAAGGATAAGTGCGGCCACAGGATGGGATGACATCTCTCTAACGTACATTAAACGCTATGCCCAGGTTCTTGCGCCTGTACTGAGTCACATTTTTAACACCTGTTTTCAAATGGGAATCTTTCCCACGTCGTTTAAGAAAGCAATTATCCACCCCATTTTCAAAGGCGGAAATAGCAACCTACCTAACAATTACCGTCCAATAGCAGTCTTAAGCGCTTTTTCAAAGATACTGGAGCGACTTATCAATAAAAGGTTGACAAAGTATTTGGAACACTTTAAAATACTATCCCCACAACAATATGGCTTTCGGAAACAAATATCGACGAGTGACGCAATTCACGACTTATTAAATCACATTGTGAAAAATTTAAACTGGCATAGGAAGGTGCTAACTATATTATTGGATCTCGCAAAGGCCTTCGACACCGTTCCGATCCCAACTCTTTTACACAAATTAGAAGACACTGGAGTCAGAGGCCTTCCACTCGAGCTATTCAGAAGCTACCTCACTGGCCGGACACAAATCGTTACTATTGACAACCACAAAAGCGATGAACATCCTATATACTACGGCGTCCCACAAGGGAGTATTTTAGGCTCTACATTATTTCTTGTGTTCATTAACGACCTCTGTGATCTCAATATCCATAATGGAAAAATTGTTTCTTTCGCTGACGATACTGCCATCACATTTGTCTCAAACTCATGGTCGCAACTACAAACTATTGCACAAAATGGATTCAATTCTGCCTGAAAATGGCTCTACTCACATACTCTGACACTAAACTTATCTAAAACTAATTTCGTCTCCTTTTCTCTTAATAAATTATCGCAACCAATAACGCCTATCACTATAGTAGCTCATCGTTGTCCCACCCAACTAGAATCTCCATGCAAATGCCCAGCTATAACTTCGGTTAGTCAGATCAAGTATCTTGGAATAGTCCTAGACAAACACTTAAATTTTACGCACTACATCAATATCCTTTCAGGCCGTATCAGAAAGCTAATCTACATATTTAAAACTTTACGATATGTGGCTAATTCTTTAATTATACGAAACGTATATCACGCACTTTGTCAGTCTATTATCATTTACTGTATCTCTTGCTGGGGGGGTGCGGCAAAAACTATAATGATGCCGCTAGAGATAGCTCACAGAGCTATACTAAAGGTTGCTACATTTCGGCCGATCTTGTTCCCAACAAACGTACTCAATGTTAGGCAACTTTATATCTTACAGATAGTTACGTTCCAACACCGCCGAACGCCATTTAAGGTAATTACGAAACGAAGAAAAGATAAAATATGCACTGTTCCACACGCACATACCTCGTTTATTAAAAAATTCGCCATCTATCTTGGACCATTTTTATATAACAAAATTAATGCAATTTGTCCTGTCTACGGTTTACCTTATTTCACATGCAAAAAAACTGTGATGAAATACCTATTAACCTTGAATTATGTTGAAACTGAAATCCTGGTAATAAAGTGACAACACATTCACAAATACACACATACAGACATACACACACACACACACAGACATACACACACACACACATACACAAACACACACACACACACAAACACATAGGCACATATTAACATACAAGTCTGCACACTATTTTAAATAAAAGAAATGCCTTTGTGTAGACCATACATTTTGAACTATGTACAAATATAGGCATGTATGACGTGTACCGATAAAATACGACAACCAGTAGGGGGCCGGCACTGTACCTCCTTAACACAGGCTGCTCAGTAGCCTATCTAGGAGAACAGTACTCCACCCACCATTATTGTAGTTAACGTATACTGTCATCGTGTATAGCAATCAATGTAATTTCATTTTTAAATAAATAAATTATACACGTATGCGAACAAGATCCTACCTATAAAGGCCTCTCTACACAATGGCCCATGATGGTTGAGTACAGGCACACACGATTGTGTAGAGAGCATAATCGTGTGTGAGTGGCCATCATCACTTATAATCGTGACTAATTGGTGAATTGTCGGTACATCAAAGGAATGCGTGCCAATAATAGTGCGCGTGTCCACACTATCGTCCATCAATCAGTCGCACGGCAGAGGTCAAGTAAGAAGGTAGTGGTTTTTTGGCGGGAAAGCTGCGAACGTGTGACGCCAATTTAAAAGAGAAACATAAAATTTGTACGTACGGAGACGTGAAAATGAACTTGCAAGCCAAAAGCTACGCAAAAAACAATAAAAGAGTTACTGCACCTTGTTCTGTTACGGTGAATAGTTAACATCCACCATCTTCTCTTCCTCCATCTATTTTTCACGACCTTTTTTGATGCACATTCCGATAACGATTATATTTTGTACTGAGCAAATAGATAGCAGCAGCCGCTATCACTTCGACATCTATCCTCAACAGACGACAGTGAGTAAATGTAACAGTCACGATTGTGTAGAGAGCAACCCATGATCGCGGCGATGATGGCCATGTTTTTAATCGCCCATCATGGACCATTGTGTAGAGAAGGCTTAAAATCAAATAGATAAATTAAGACAGAAAACAATATCTATAGAGAGGCTATGTTGTTTTATAGCTTTTTCAAAAGTGTGGATGGCTCTAAAGTTGAATTTTGTTTTGTAACACTTTCGTAGTTATGTAAAATATCAGAAATGTTACATTACACATTAATGATACAAGTCAATATGTATCTAAAGGCGGCTGTACACACTCGTCGAGAATGTCTCGCCGAGAGCCTCGGGCGATGAGGCTCTCGACGAGAGCATACCTGTACACTCGTTTTTTCATTCGTACTAAAATTCCCGCAGTAATGGACGTAGACATTGCTGCTGCTGTTTGTCTTTGTGCTGTGAGCTATTATAATTTCTTACAAATTTACTACAAAAAGAAAATTCTTAACACATGGCGAAGAAGAAGATGGTGGACGGTTACTATGCACCGCAATAGAAACAGGTACCTAGATATATATTTAAAACTTAATAACAAACACGGTAAGTTAATGTGTGTATACCTATATTACTAGTAATTGTATATATTTATATTTCAGGAACACCACGGAAAATGGTTCAATTTGATAGTACTCCAACGAGATCCTTTGAATCGGGTGCAAAAAACCGACAAGCGACCGAGGCCGACCGAGGCTAGTCGCGAGAGAGCGAGACAAGACGAGAGCACCATGTACATTCTCGCTCTCGGCCTGTCTCGGGGTGTCTCGGCGAGTGTGTACAGCCGCCATAAAGAATTATGCAAATATTCTAGTAAATGTTTCATTCATGCCAAAATCAACGATGAAACAAGCTTAATTATTTATTTTTTATGTTAAACAAAAATCACAATTTTGCTCATTATTATAAATGAGATTGTCAACGATAAATCACTTATGACATCTTTTTTATGTTAACTACATTCTAGTTGTAAGAAATACTATGTGATACATCTGTTTCTATGTGGAAGATATCATCATTGCTCAAAATTTACTTTTAAATGCATTTTAAACGCCGCATAGGTGACCGTGAACAACAAATTAGCTATTGTTTACTGCACCGCATTCAATTTAAAATAATAATATTACGTTTTGTTTAAATTTTATCTAAATCTTAAAACGCGCCCACTTTTTACGAGATTTTCAAACTTTATCAACTTTTATAAACCAATAACTAACTTGCAATCGTAGTTATCTTAAAAATATATATTTTACTTTCTGTTTTTCTTATCTTCGAGTTTTTCTAACTACTTAAGCATACAAACACAATGAAAATCATTTCGACGACTTCTAATTATTTATAATTTATTAGTCTGACAATCCTAGCTGAAATTATTAATGATGGCTAGCTCTCTAAATGTTGCCGCAATACTTTATTTTAGTAGAGTCAGATCCATAATATTATTTAATAATTTGAAAGTGTATCGAGAGCAGTGGAATATCTTTGAACTGGCCTATATGGAAACGACTCGTGAAATCATAAATATGGTAGTTACTGAAGTCGTCAAAACCATAGTTCATAATTATGTTTTTCATTCACAAATATTTAATTTTACTCTAAAAAAATAGTAGGTGTACTAATTTTTCATTTCGAGGAACATTTCATGATCATATTTATAACATTTCCAACATTTATTATTTATACATTATCTACCATTGTATTTCTTCTTAGTAAATTTAGTAATTATTCATATTTTTATTAAAATATTGTTTGTTTTTATATAGTACTGTTGTTTGATTTTGACTCCTACACATTACCTATAAAGAAAGAATAAAAAGATTTAATTTGATTGGAGCATCTATAAATTTTTGCTTGGTATCCCTGAATAGCAAGAGCGGTCTAATAGACCATCATGGATAGCTATACCTACTACACACAAAAAGAATATATTGTGTCCTTAATTAGCTTACAAATCTTAATCGACGAAGTAGTCACCTACCTCGTCAATAATGACGCTATAAAAACATAACATACTCTGGGTCTAAATGCGCTAGGTTATAATTATTATAGTCTGTCTAAAATTCAATAAAAGTTAAAATATGTATTATGCTTTTTAGATAATTTATTATCCATAAGAAATTATGGCAACAAACTGTCAGACAAAAAACACTGAGGACGAATACTTGACAACTAAAACAGCGTTTACGGTAACTTTAAACAAAAACGCGGGCAAATTTACAATATTATAATTCAATATTTTCTTCAAAATGGCCGCATGACGTCTTGGGAACGAACTGCTGGGATTTTAAACACGAAAATTGGTCGATTGCTCAATTGGAGCGATGCGCGGAGGCCGCCGGCGAGCTGCCGCGGAAGCCTCATAAGCGCTCGAGTACACGATACCGCCGCCGCGCCGACACCGCTCCGTCACCGTGTCTGTCAGCTGTGTATACGTTCACGACCGCACCGCCGCCACGCCGCCGCCGCACAGTATACGATTTGACTAATCTAGGGGGATAAAACTCAGTTACCCAAAATATGGGGTATAAATTACATTTATTCAATACCTTTGAAATGTTATAGTAAATAAAAGACAAAAATCAGTTTATACCTAATCGGTTTTTTAATCTTTAATAAAATTCTTATATCTCTATCGTGTTTAGATGTTTGCTTCCGAGGAAGTTTTCTTAATAACGATATGTAGGGGTCTGAAGATATTAACAAATGTTTAATTAAATCATAATTCGTTCTGTATCTTGATGTTTTCATTGTATGCCCCAATCTGACTTTCCTGATTTCTTTGTTTTTAGCTTCGGAAGCCTCTTCGGACATTTGTCCAATTGGTATTATGGATTATTTTATGACATTTGCTCCATGTACCAAAATTTTATGAACCATGGCTGGCATGTTATACCATGGGTATAAGCTTAAATATATTTCTCTGGTATCCACACAGTAATCATGGAATTTTTCAGGATCAATTTCATCGCCAGAAGCTATGGCTGCAAGAATCGTCCCAAAACGACGAATAAGGTTTTCACTGAGACCAGTGATCCGTGCTGTTGTGGCATAGTTATAAAAAAATGCTCTGGCGGTATTTCCATCATTACTTGTACCAAATCCTGGTTTAACTTTGTCTATGATGAGACCAACTTCTTTAAAACCTTTCTTTACTTCATCTTTATTTTTTTGTATCTGGTGGCTCGTTTTGGTGAGGCTGTAGATACTTCTTGCATCAGTGTACCAGCATCCCGTATACCACTAGCTCTGATACTTAATTGCGCAGCGTAGGCCAACTGATCTTTATTGTAGTCATTTAGTAAATGTTGAACTTTTCTTTTCTTCGATTTGTTTGAACTTTCCGTAAAATCTTTCTGCGGTCTTCCAGCACTAGTGTCTGGTTTTGAAACAGTTTCTGCTACCACAGGCATGTCGAAGCTTAAATCTTCGTTCAGCCACTGTTCGTATTCTTGTAAAACCAAGTCTAAGCGCCTTTGTTTGCGAACCCATTTCAGGCGAATATTTTCGCATTCACTTTTTAAAAATGCCTTTAATTGCTTCTCCTGTTCTTCGTTAATATTTAAATCAACGAAGCTTGTTTTCACGAAATTAATAACTTCATTTAATCGACCTTTAACCGGAACAGAACGCCAAAAATCGAATATTGATTTTCGCTGCATTCGAGTAACTATAAAGAAAAATACAAATATATTTATAATCGCACAAAATTGCAAGAAACTATTACCATAGAACTAAAGTATAATAAGCAGAGAATCTTTTAAGACTAGTAGTACAGTTTGACTACATTTGACAATATGGTGTATCTCCAAACGAATATTGCTTATGACTAAAAAAATATCTATTTTACTTCGTATTTTTATGTGGATCTTAAACATTCATGAACATGCATTTGGATTTGTTTTAATACTTAAATAAACGGATAATTACCTCCAGTTGATAACTCCATCACAAAAAATGACTTAAAATCGCACAGAAGACCAAGAAACATGTACACATGTTAGCGTTAACGGTCACACTGAGCGGCAGTCGACTACCTGAATCGTGTACAGGTAACTTCGCTCATTGTTTTAAAAATGTTCGCTCTACCTGGGGATTTTTTGTTGTTTACTGTCAGTTAAAGGGTGTATTTAAAAGTATAAAAAGAGTACAGTAACATCGTTTTAAAGATTTCATTTAAATACCTATTGTCCAGCTAGATTGGTCAAATCGTATACTGTGCGCCGCACCGACACCGCGCCGCCATTCGCCAGTGTTTGATTTTGCTTATTCCATTACCGGCCGCCAACGTATGCGCTCGTATTAACTTTTTAGTAATCTATCATGGATAATTTTGATTACGAAACGTTCTTAACTTTAGTGGAGGACCAGGGCAGTTGTTATGCAATGTATTACTAACAACTATCTAGTGGTATATTAAAATCAAACGGCGGGGATGCGGTGGCGGAGTGGTAGCGGCGCGGCGGCGGCATCGTGTACAGGAGCCGTGAGGGGCGGGCTTTCGCGCCATAACGTACGTCGTAAATACCAAGACGGCCGCTACCGCTACGCTACTAGGTATATGTTTGAGCTCCTTTTTTTAATTAATCTGGTGAAAGTATAAAAGTCATCCTTTAACAATGACGGTAAAAGCACAAAACTCATGCCTCCTTATGTGGGTTCCTACAAAATAACAAGAGCTTTAGGTAATGATCGTTATAGGATCGCACCGATTCCCGGGTTTAAAGTCATGAAAAATAAACGTAAAACTACTGTCGCCGCGGATCGCATACAGCCGTGGATATACATCGCGTCACTCGAGGTTAATAATGATGAATCTGATTCTGACAATGATGCAACCGATAGTGAAGATGTTAGGTACAAATATTACTTTATAAATCTTAACAAATGTTTACAATAATTTGTTATTATTATACAAATCGTTACTAATAAACCTAAATGATAATGATCGATTATGTATTTGATTACTTACTTAATGTAGGGTATTCATAAGTAATGTCATGTTATGTTTAAATATTGTTGACCAACCGCATCTAGTTCAGTTAATCAATGTCTACCGAGCGAGCTACGTGTTTTACTGTAAAATACCACAATGGCGACGAAGATGGCAAAATTGGGGAATTCGACATGAAGACGAAGTTGGCTGTCATATTGTGATAGGCTGGACATGTATTTTTTGGTGAATACAGTGAAGGGAGACCTAAATATACAACAGTTGTTTAGTTCATAGTATCATTAGGCCTAATGTAAGGTTATCACCTGATTCGTGTATGAGGGCATACACATTGTCAGGACGGTCGAAATTAAAAACAAACTGTAATTCTATAATAAACGATTTATATTGAAAATAATGCTATTGCATTAAAATGTATTTATAAAATAATTCTGACACTTCAAGTTATCAATTCCTATGACATTCAATAAACAATTGATTTAATTTAAGGTAATTTTAATAATATTCTGGCAACACTGTCGGAGGAAGGGATAGTTGGAGTGAGGTAGAGCTAACGTTAAAACAAAGATAAAATAGCGAGCGGTAGTCGACCGGAGGTCGCCAATAGAGAAACAAGTGGCGTTTTTACTGTAGCTGCACGTGTATGTACAAAGTGAGCTAACGAGAGAATATAACGAAGTGTGATTACCTAACGTGTTGAAGTTTCATTTTATTCCATGGACTAAGGGTTATTCTACACTATTAACCACCTCATCTTCACCTATAGAATGTTGTGACAAAGTAAACTCTTTTTTCGTCAATGTTGGCAAAAACCTTGCTGATAATATCACAACCACTACTCTGCAATGAACGACAACCTCTTGTACGGTACCTAAGATCGCACCCACATCTTCCTTCGTCCTGGAGCATACCGACATTGACGAAAACATTCAAACTATATGCTCCCTACGGACCACCAATGCTGCTACTGGATGGGGTGGTATCTCACCCTATTTCCTAAAAAAATACTCTACCCTACTGACACCCATCCTATCCCATCTTTTTAATTTTTGTTTCGACACTGCTGTCTTCCCTACTTCATTTAAAAAGGCAATTATTCATCCAATTTTGAAGGGAGGAGACAGGACCTCACCTAATAATTACTGACCCATAGCTGTCCTAATTACTTTATCTAAGGTGCTCGAACGGTTAAGCGTGTTCCAGGCAATACACACCTAACTTTTGAGGAACTATCGTCCTTATTTGCACAAACTGAGGCCATCCTCAACAGGCGGCCTCTTTATCCTCTCAGTCCATTTCCTAATGATCTGCAGCCTCTCACTCCGGCTCACTTTTTAATTGGCAGGCCACTTACGTCGCCACCATCACCGGACTTCGTGGACTGTAACACCAATCGTCTCGACCGATACCAGCGTCTGGAGCAGGCTAGACAACATTTCTGGCGACGATGGGCCAGTGAATACATCGCCGAACTGCAGCAGCGTTCTAAGTGGCGCACTAAAAGCAGAGACCTAGAGCTCAATGATTTTGTTTTGATTAAGGAGGACAACCTGCCCTCTCTCTGTGCCGGCGCCTGGGTCGTGTCACCAAACTGTTCCCGAGCAACGACGGTGTTCCGCGAGTTGCGGACGTCTCTACTTCCCAAGGGGTAATAAGGAGAGCCCTCAACAAAATTTGCCTTCTGCCAAATGCAACGGAGGAAACTTGTTGAAAGCGATAGAGCCTTCATAGTACGAGATCCGGCTGCAAGATTAAGTACTATATGAATCGAGTATGTACCTAATAAAAATCAAATTTTATGTATAATTATAAATAAGTTCCCCTGAACATATTTTTGCCAAGGTGCCAATAAAAATGTGGTCGCTAGTATTTTTAATTAAAATATGATTAATTGACTTTTTCCAAAAAATTAAATTCACGTGTTTATAAAATAAACTATAATCCACTGCACAGTAATATATGTACAGAAATTGAAAAGTTATGGTTGCCGTTGCGCACTCGGCCGTAACCTATTCGCTGCCAGGTTTAAACAGGTTATACTTTGTTACATTTATACGTTCATGACGTATATTCATCATTTATATCTTTTTTGTCCATGACAAAATATGTCTTCCTACGTAAAAGTGGCCGCAAGTAGGGATTGCCAGCTGATAAAGATAGATTAAAGTGAAAGAGAGTTATGGCATTTCATCGGTCGTCAGACAAGGATGGCGATTGCCAGCTGTACGTGATTTTAAAGCCAGTCGCATGCGTCAGAAGCAGGTGTTCTCAACTAAGCAGCAACATTTTCATTCTAACCGTATTTTGGAGCTCGTAATACACAACGCTGTTTTATTAAACTTTACATAATATAATTCTGTTGTTGAACTTAAGAATTATTAAGTTTATAGTTATTACTAGTTTTTCGCGTGGTTGGGCGGGCCGCAAGCGGCCCACGAACAGTTTGATTTCATCAAAAAAACCCCCGAAGCGAAAAATTACCGATGACCTCTGTGACCTTAAAAGTAACCTTTTCTGAAAAGATCTCGTCGACCTGTATGACATTTGTTCTAACACACCTCGCCTATCTCTAACCGTTTCGGAGATATTAGAGCTCAAAGTTTGTATGGCGCCCATGTTTTTTGTATGGAAGCCATGTTTTTTTTCGCACCTCCTAAAAGATACCAGGGTTTTAGGAAGGTTTTGTTCGAGAACGACTGCCGTAGATATCACCGTTTCCGAGATCCGATGGAGTACCACCGCCAAGAGCTGACCTTCCTTCTCAGCTGGTTGCGCGGGCCGCAAGCGGCCCACGAACAGTTTGATTTCATCTAAAAAACACCCGAAGCCAAAAATTATCGATGACCCCGGTGACCTTGAAAATTACCTTTTCTGGAAAGACCTCGTCGACCTCTATGACATTTGTTCGAACACACCCCGCCTATCTCTAACCGTTTCGAAGATATTATAGGTCAAAGTTTGTATGGCGGCAAAGTTTTTTTGTATGGAAGCCATGTTTTTTTTCACCCCTCCTGAAAGATACCAGGGTTTTAGGAAGATTATGTTAGAGAACGACTCCCGTAGATATTACCGTTTCCGAGATCCGATGGGGTACGACCACCGAGAGCTGACCTTCCGCAGGTCAGGCATTTTTCCCGGGCCCTCTGAGAGATTCTCTATACGAAGCTATATTTACTTTTTTCCTACGACTCCCCCTTATATGACTTCTATTTCTCTAAGTCGGTCAGTCAGTGGTAATTTAACTTTATATAATATGAATATGAATATAAATAATTAATATATCGGTATGTTTGTGTGTCTATGTTTCTATTTAAAAATGCAGTTCCGCCTACTACTTACTTACTTTTTCTCTCACAAATATGTGGAGATCCTAAAAACATTTGACCGCGCGGCGATATCCGCATCCCATGACCCGATGCACAGCAGCCAAGGGCTTGATCGTTACTCGGTTTTCACGTCAAATTAAAAGGGAGAGATTATTTATTAATCTTATTATTGTTACATCCAGTGCCATCTCTCGGCATTATGGGGAAGTCTCTGCCATTTATTGACATCTTACGGAACTTCGTCCGAGAAGAGTATAGAGAACGCTGGCACATTCTCGAATCTTCGTACTGTTTACATACCGGGTATGACGTTTCTAGAAAACTCGGAAACGCTTTAACCGCGTATAAATAGAGCACACGCGCACCGCCAAGTCAGTTTACAATCGTAAGCGGTCAAGATTCATCGAAGCAAACGGAAGCGAAAATACTATGGAGTTTGAAGCAGTTACAGTGAAAAAGTGTAGTAGGTATAATAGTGTTTGTTGTGTTTTAAATTTGTGTGCTAGAATAAAACGTGTTTTAGTCGATAATATTGTTTACATTCTTATCTGTCGAACCCAGCACGTAACAATATATATAAATTACGTGTCACGTTTTTGGTCCTCTATGGACTCCTAAACTACTGAACCGATTTTGATCAAACTTCGTAACCATCTGTAATTTGGTCCAACTTAAAATATAGGATAGCTTTTTTTTTTAAACGGGCAAAAATTATCTAACGTGTAGCAGACGAAGTTGGACGGGACAGCTAGTAGAGATATAGGTACCTTAAAAATCCTAGTCTATATATCTCTACTAGCTGTCCCGTCCAACTTCAACAAGTGTTTAACGATTGTCCCAAAGTATAATATGACCAACCTCCAACTTAATATGACTGTCTCCAACTCTAGTGGTTAAAGTATGCGACTGCTGATCTCGGTCTCGGGTTCGATTGCCAGGTTAGGTAAAAAGTGCTACGTGGTATTTCGTTAGGAATTCTCAGTAGGAGTACGGAGTCTGGAATGTGCCTGGTAAACGGCAATAGGTTTGCCCCCTATTACGTCGGATATGAAAGATATACGGCGAAATGGTGGGTGTTTATTTACATCTCTGCCTGCCCCTTAGGGGATACAGGCCTGAGACCATGTATGTATGTAGTATCACATCATTATGCATTAACTGAATTACGTACTATAAATAAAATATCATACGAATAAGATAAATGTTCGAGAATTAGTCTCGATGTCACTTTTAGTATGAGCAAATGTTGTAAGCAGACACGCTTCGAACCATACCTGCTAACAATAAATAATCAAAACATCATCGCGCATCTGAATCGATGCAATCTGATTACTATATACATTGTATTAATTGTTCGTGTGTGTGGAGAATTGGGGGTTTTGGAACACATTCCGAGTGGAGCGAGGAAGAAGTGATCCAGAACCCTCAATTCTACCCTACTTATGTCTTGTGTCCTTAATTAGCTTACAAATCTTAATCGACGAAGTAGTCACCTACCTCGTCTATTGACGATTCATTATTATCACATTCGTTATTATGACGCTATAAAAACATAACGTACCTACTCTAGGTCTAAATGCGCTAGGTTTTATATTAATATTAATAATTTTAATAGTATTAATAATTAGGTTTTAATATTTGTAATTTTATTGAATTTTAGACAAACTATAATAAATAATTATTATAGTTTGTCTAAAATTCAATAAAAGTTAAAATATGTATAATGCTTTTTAGATTATTTATTATCCATAGGAAATTATGGCAACACACTGTCAGACAAAAAAAACTGAGCACGAATACTTGACAACAAAAAACAGCGTTTACGGTAACTTTAAACAAAAACGCGGGAAGATTTACAATATTATAATACAATATTTTCTTCAAAATGGCCGCATGACATCTTGGGAACGAACTGCTGGGATTTTAAACACGAAAATTGGTCGATTGCTCAATTGGAGCGATGCTCGGAGGCCGGCGGCGAGCTGTCTCGGAAGCCCCATGAGGGGCGGGCTTTCGCGCCATGACGTACGTCGTAAATACCAAGATGGCGCTGGTGTGCAAGCAAGTGTTAAGTCCAGCCAACTTCTTTCTGCCTCGAACTTAACTCTGAAATTATTGCATAAAATATTTAATGTTAATTTATAGCGTAATAGCTGGATAAGTCTAAACATAGATGAATAATTTTTTATGTCTCAGGACATAAGAGCAACACAATAAGTTGATATTGGTATTTTATACTATTAAATAACAAACAAATGGTACTTAAGCTGTTCCGTAGCCTATAGGTGCTTGCAACCATTGGCGTAAATAAAACTAAGTGGGTATTGTTCACTCCAATATTGTTTGCCATCCCAGGATGCAAGTAAGATTTCGAGTCAAAATTTTATTATGAGTCTGGCTATTTAAGGAGCCCAGAAAATACTAGATACGCCAATGCATGCCTCACTTGTATTTTCGGGCACTCGAAAATAGGAAATGCTGCCTTTGACTTCACTTCTTCCTTGCTGATTACACAAACCGTCTAAAATGTTTCTTAAGGGATTAAATATAATGACCACCAAAAATACTAATTGCGCAGCAAAATATGTTTACTAAAATATATCATAACGAGCACCTATACGCCTCAAATCACTGCATTCCGTCTCGGAAGGGTTAGGTTATGTTAGGCTCCTTCTTAAACCCACCCAAAAGTAGGAGCCCCGCGTAGCGGGGCTCCGTCGACTTAGTTTGATCTCTTTAAATATATTTTGGTGTGCAATTAGTATTTTTTTGCTGTGCAGCTAAATACTACCCGTTTCTTAATACCTATGAGATGGGAATGGCTATTTTAAGTTTGTTTAAAGGCGTCAGCCCAATACCCCGTGCCATAACGTGACCGTACTATGAATGTTTTGTTTATATATGTACTGTTTGTAAATAAATTATATAATAACTGGTATTTACGAGCTACTACTATTAAGCTTTGGTTCTCCATTTCTTCAACTTTCGTTTTACTTACCAAACGGTACAAACTGTGTGTAAGGGCGAAGCCACAACACTGCGTTGCGACAACGCATCGCAAAAACGACGTCGCACAGTAATACAATGCGATGATTCAACGCAATAATTTCATCGCATACGACATCGTACGACAAGACGCTATCTTATCTTATCTTATGTAGGGGCCAGTCAGTGCAGACCGGCGATACTTCGAGCCAGAGGGATCTTTTGTGTCGACACTCTACCAATAACGACAATAGTCGATAATAGTCAATCAATACGCACATAATTTCGAAAAGTCATATAACTTCCGAAAATCAGAGGTGCGCGACGTGGGTTCGAACCCGAGACCCTCTGCATTGCAGTCTGTTGGTCTCCCCACTGAGCTATCGCTGCTCTGACAAGACGCTAACCTTCAGTCCAGTTTCTAGTGAGACATAGACCGCATTACACGGGTCCTACTTCTGCGTGCGTTAAGACGCATTAAGAAAAAGAAATAAAAGACAGTACTGGGTGCACCCATTTCTATCAATCATGAATAATTAATCACCCCGTTTAATGTGGACACTTACTGAATGGTAGCGCGTCGTCCCATTGCAGATTTGTACGATGCGGCAGCGCATCGGAAATTTCCACGATGCGTTGTGCGGCTTCGTAGATTTTTGCGATGCGTTGTCGCAACGCAGTGTTGTGGCTTCGCCCTAAGGGACGGCGTACCGAAAACTTTAGCAAGACGTCTTTCTATAGGTACTTATCTCAATGCAAACTTCTATTGATAATAAAAACGCAAGATTAAGATTTTATATTGATTAACGTTATTACACGGTACGGGTTTTTATATTACCTATCAATGGCAGTACGCTATAAATTGCTACCAATACAACGCATAATTCCGCGCCGAGCAGGGAATGACGTCTGTGCTCCGCCGGCGAGAATCATCTGATCTGTTTAAATCACTACGATTTAATTAGGCACATTGCTGTATTTTAGTATGTTCTTTGTGATTATTTAATAAAACTAATGGTTTATGCATTATGTTATTCAAGGTTAGAAAAATGAAAATTGCACAAATAATTATGATTTTTCTTGAAAAAAGTTCCAACGATTTGTTACTCGGCATAATGATCTGAATCTACTATTTCAGTATTCTTTAAGCCGTATCTTACACTCATTATATCGTACAAAAACGGCGCAATGCATTTAAAAATTACGGCGCAAGCTTTTCAGAACGTCTACAACCTGGTAATAGCCGTACTGGCATTAGGTCGTGAAATTGTGTTCGATTCAGTCATGCTTCGGTGTTGGATGGTCTGGACTGGTTGGTGAAGGTATGGGTTTTGTCGGCGTTGTTTCATATTCATATTAATGTTATTAAGATTTTTTATCTGAATCGTTCTGTTATACCTTGTCTGTGTACCCCTTTATGCCAGACATAGGCTAATAATGATAACTTAGCATTTATTATGTATCAAGTAGTCTGTAAGTCCAGCTAGCCATTTTGTTAGTCAGTCGAGTTCCGAGTTCGTAACCATTCCATCGGCTGCCAATATAAAATCCTTGTAATTTTTATGAACAATATATAACATTCTAGATTAATCAAGTATTCTTTTTTTAAACCCTAAATTCCGGGTCGCGCGTAACATTGGTGGCAGCGTTAAAGGATTGCTTAAAAGTGATCCCGGCACGTCTCCGTATATTTACAGTCCAGTGTGAATTAGTAACAGTGATTCGGTCAATTTCTTTGCGAAATCCGGTGGTGCTGTGTTGAGTGAAATACGCCGCCCGCCCGTGGTAACCTGCAAGAAAAGCCGTGGTAACCTGTAAGAAAACTGTCAATGTTCCTGTGTTGAAGACGAGGGCGCGTCCATCCGTAGATCCATCCAGTCCAACGCGGATTGGGCCAGTCTGGTCCAGTATCCTGCAACTGAAGCATCTCCGTGACAGCCGTCACGCATATCTTCGAGCATTGTGTCCGTCGTAATAGTCACCGAAAATACGTAATACCGCGAGTGAATAAATAAATCTAAATATTGAGTGAATAAATTAATCCAAATAAATCTATGCGCGTTATAAGTGTTCTAGTGCCTTATCAGTGTGCCTAAGAATCCCGAAAAGCGTCTTATCGCATCCGCTCTGCAGCAACGCCCGAGATGTTGTTTTGTCTAGGGCTCGCCCACATTGTACTGTGAGTTACTGTTCTATAAAAAACTACTAAGTGCCAACCGTTTTGAACTTTATAATATTTCTTTTGTTCTCTTACCTTGTGTTATTTAATATTAGATACATAACATGTCGAAACCGAAAGAAAAGGAAGAACCTGTATACAATCCTAGCGTAGTCGATCTCAATGTCCTTATCAAATTCATAGGCACCTTCGATGGTAGCCGAGAGAAATTAAACCCTTTTCTGACCAACTGTCGAAATGCTATTAGTCTCGCAACATCGAGCCAACGGGACATTATATTTAAATTTATATTAAGCCGACTGGAGGGCAGAGCCGAAGCGGACTGCTCAATAAAAGAATTTGAGGATTGGTCAGTATTAGAAGAATTTTTGAAAACACAATTTGGTGAAAAGAAACACTACACCCATTTACTATCCGATTTACAAGACTGTAAACAAGGTATCTCAGAATCAGTTAATCAATTTTCTTTACGGATAGAAACGTGTTTAGCCAAATTGCTAACAGAAATTAACATATCCATCCCTACTAAGAAAAAGGGCGAAATAAGTGGCCGTGTTGCCGCTATGGAATTCTGGGGAAATAGCTATAATTATAATATAAAAGCAGCCTTCATAATACAAAAGAGAGCCATAAGAACAATGGTGTGCATACATCAGACTGAATCATGCAGGGACTTTTTTATTAAATTACAGATACTTACTGCACCATCTCTTTACATTTTAGTAATTTTGACCAACTTAATAAAATATCTTTCCAAATTCGAGACAGAATCTGAAAGAGCAATACGTCTCAGTACTCGTAGAAAAGACCTACCAATAAGAATACATCCAAAACTCAATGTGGTGAAACATTGTGCTAGTGTACAAGCAGTCACATTGTACAATAAATTACCCTCCGAATTCAAAACAATAGTAAACCATAAGGTTTTTAATAGTAAATTTAAACAATTTCTTTTAAAAAAATGCTACTATGGCGTGGATGATTATATAAAGGATGCAAATAAAGGCTTATGCATATAAGGCAACAATAATAAGGATATCATAGTTTGTAAGTTCGATATAAAATCTATATTTGTGTTCTTATATGTATAAAAAAAAAAAAAAAAATTGTTATATGTTTTTGTTCCATTTCTTGTCATGTTAGTTTTTAAGAATTTTCAACACAAATGTATGTTTGTTCAGAAATAAAATTATCTTATCTTATCTTATCTTATCTTATCTTGCTTTACACACTTTTATGATAGGGTTAAACGCGAACCTATCCACAATAATTCATTGTAGAAATCCAGAATCGCTCAACGAAGCGATTAATTTTGCTGTTGCCGAGGAGAAAATTTTGAATAAAATTCACCAAGGACAACGACATAGCCTCAGTGACCGATCACGTCCTATGACGAATCCTTCGAATAATCAAAGATTTTCTTTTGATAATAGTAGACCATCCACAAGTCGTGACGCCTCGAAACCCATTGTGTCAAAACCTAATCCGCCGAAACCTTACGCACCTAAACCGGATTGGCCAAGAAAAACGGTCACTCCTAATCAACCTAAACCTGCTCAAACTAATAGGCAAGAACCGTTTTGTCGCTACTGTAAAACCACAGGGCATGTGTTAGAACATTGTCAAAAACCAGAGTTTAATAATCGTAGATTCCAAGTTAATTTTATGCAATCCGCCAATATTGATGAGGAGTCCCAATGTGTAACAAATGTAGAAGATGAGCAGCGTCCTGATTCTGACGTCGATTTAAACGCTTAAGGGACTCACGACGGTGTCGCGTGAGACCCGTATCCAAAATCCAAAATGTATCCGACACCCATAAAACTCTGAACCCTTCAATATTAGTTACAACGACACAACAGGGTAACCAGCCCCAAACCGGAGGTGTAACTTTAGATTCAATATCCTTTAAGACCACACAGCAGGGTAATCAGCCCTAAACCGGAGGTCTTACCAATAGTGCCAAATTTGGCAAGGTCACACGACTGAGTAACCAGCCCCAAACCGGAGATCTTACCAACAATACCAAATTTGGCAAGGTCACACGACAGGGTAACCAGCCCCAAAACGGAGACCTTAACATTCCTAAATCTAAATCCGTTAAGGTTCACGAAATCACTTCAAACCCTAACAAGTGCTCATCACCTCATATAGATGAGGCTACCTCGACCTTAGGCCATTTTCCACTCAAGCTATATATCTCAGACTCTAAATCTTTGAAATCCTTGGTCTATAAATTCCATGTAGTAAAAAATATTGATTTACCATACGACGGCATCATAGGCAATGATCTATTAAGTTATTTTAATTGCAATATAGATTATACTCACGATATCTTAAAGGTGGGAAATTCTAAATTAAAATTATATTTCTCCGATCCTATATATGTCATACCCCCTAGAACTGAAACGGTAATTGAGTGTTCCGTATCCAACCCCGAAATAAAGGAAGGATTTATCCTAGATTAGCGTTATTCTGAAAATTTATTGATAGCAAACCTAGTCGCGGTGAAACCGGTGAACAGAGTAAACTTATCAGTAGTAAACACGTCAGAATATCCTATTGAACTGAAATCAAACCTTAACCTAGAATTAAAACCTATTTCAATAAACTTCTCTAAAACCGTAAATAGTTGTAGAATAGATCCTGCACCTAAAAATAGCTTCCAAAGAACCAAAGAAGTTCTCAGTCAATTACGCGTCTCACATCTAAACGATGAAGAGAAGGAAGCCCTCTACCAATTATGTTCTGATTATTCAGACATATTTCACTTACCTGGAGAGTATCAAACTTGCACGAATGTCCTTAAACACGAAATAAAAACCACAACCGATATACCCATCCACACAAAATCATACAGATTCCCAGAAATCCACAAAACCGAAGTTCGAAAACAAATAAACCAAACGCTCAACCAAAACATCATTGAACCCTCTGACTCCCCTTGGTCATCCCCTATCTGGGTTGTACCAAAGAAAATGGACGCGTCAAACACTCAAAAAATGTCGAGTCGTTATCGACTATCGAAAGCTTAATGATGTCACAATTGGTGACACATACCCAATCCCACAAATAGCAGAGATTCTGGATCAGTTGGGAAGCAGTAAATACTTCTCCACGCTCGATTTAGCCTCAGGTTTCCATCAAATTCCTTTAAAAGAGGCCGATAAAGCCAAAACAGCCTTTAACGTGCCCGAAGGACACTTTCAATTCACTCGCATGCCTTTTGGGTTGAAGAATGCCCTTCAACTTTTCAGAGACTAATTAATACAGCGTTATCTGGTTTGCAGGGCGTTCATTGCTATGTGTACTTGGATGACGTGGTCTCGTACGCGTTCGATTTAATATTGGCCATCTCTAACCTAAAATCCGTGTTCCAGAGAATAATAAATTTCAATTTGAAGCTCCAGCCCGACAAATATGAATTTTTACGGCGTGAAGTCGAGTATCTAGGGCACATCATCACTGAAGAGGGAGTGAAACCCAATCCCGATAAAATAAAATCCGTAACAGAATTTCCTATCCCTAAATGTCAAAAAGATATAAAATCCTTTCTTGGATTAGTCTCCTATTACAGGCGTTTTATCCCCGATTTTTCCAAAATAGCTAAACAAATTTGCTCAAAAAGGATATTCCCTACAATTGGGCAAACTAACAACAGGTTGCATTCGATACATTAAAAAATTAAGCTGACTAACGCACCATTACTTGTATATCCTGACTTCACGCAATCATTCATACTTACCTGCGATGCTTCTAACCATGCCTTAGGATCCGTGCTCTCTCAAGGTCCTATTGGGAAAGATAAACCCATAGCCTATGCATCGCGAACTCTCAATAAAAGCGAAACTAACTATAGTACAACTGAAAAAGAGTTACTTGCCGTACTATTCGGGTGTAAAATGTTCCGCCCTTACCTATACGGTCGCAAATTTCTCATAGTAACAGATCACCGACCACTTAGATGGCTTTTCAATCATATCCGAGTAGTAAACTTCAGCGATGGCGCCTCCGATTGGAGGAGTACGATTATGAAATTATTTATCGAAACGGGCAGTTAAACTCCGTAGCCGATGCACTATCCAGATATTCGGTAAATCCCGTATTACCAAACCCTGAAAACGTTAGTCTGCCAGATGATCTCATCGACCTCGGACCTTTAGAATTAAGCCCCCACTCTAGTGACTTAAATCTTGACTTCAAAGTCAAGATTTAAGTCACTAGAGTGGGGGCTTAAATTATCAATAATTTAAGTATTCCTTCCCCTCCTATAGACGACGAGAGACAGACTCAAGATGTGACCACTGAAGAAAGTAACCCTAATATCCAAGGTACTCCTGACGTACCCCAGATAACAATGAGTCCTTCCTCCACTCCGTCAAGGGTAGTAGATGACTATTCCCAGTTTCTGAAATATATTTTGGAAAAGGACAAGAATTTAAACACACATATTAAAGAACACAATGAAAGCCTCACCAAAACTCAGTGTAGTCACATACTAGTGCCCACGTCCGTAGATCTTGATGAACCCTGTCCGTATATCCCTGAAATTATTGGTAATCTTGCCAATCCAGACGATGTCCTTAATGCCGAGAGAGAACTTTATACATTTAAAAGATTAACTGTAAGACATAGATCCGTTTGGCTGTTATTTGTTAAAGTCCATCACTTCGATCAAACAGCTTCTCCCGACCTCTTTAAGATTCTGAAAGAAATAAAAAACGAATTAGTAAACCTCGAAAATATAAAGGAGATAGCAATTCCTGACTTTAAAAATCCCTATGAAAGCTTATCTTTTGTTAAAATTTATAATATGTTATCATACATATTCCATGACACTGGAATTATTATAAACATTTACCATAATAGTATAATGTATCCTTTTTTGAGTGAAATTAAAAAGATACTTACCGAAAAACATGATGTTTGCGGTCATCTAGGCTCCGTTAGAATGTACAACAGGATCAAAGAAAAATATTACTGGAAAGGTATGAAGAAAGATATAGAGAATTATGTAAAAAATTGTTTAGCTTACCAAGAAAATAAAGCCTTCCGAAAAATTAATCGGGCACCGATACAAATCACATCCACATCCACTGTCCCTCTAGAACGAGTGTCACTCGACATCGTCGGGCCCTTACCAGAATCTGGAACTGCCAAACTAAAATATATACTGACTCTGCAGGACGACCTCACGAAATTTTCAACCGCATGCCCTATGCGCAGTGTATCTGCTGAAGAAACCACAGATTGCCTCGTACATTTTGTATCACAGTTTGGGATTCCTAAAACAATATTGACGGACCAAGGAACAAACTTCACGGCTGATGTATTCAAAAAGACTTGTCAATTCTTGAAGGTAAAACAACTTTGGTCGACACCATATCATCCCCAAACACAAGGAGCCTTTGAGCGAAGTCACTCCACGCTCAAGCAGTACTTGAAATCCTTTGCAAATGATGATAATCAGGATAATTGGCCACGATATGTATATACTGCGATGTTAACATACAATACGTCCGTACATAGTACCACAAAATTCACAGCCTATGAGTTACTATTCGGCCGAAAACCATTCATCCCAGATTCCATATATAGCTCTAATGTAGAAACTACTTACCCGGAATATCTTAAAATGTTACAGCATAAATTAACTCATTCGAGAAACAAAGCAATAGAAAACCTCATTGCCTTTAAAGAAAAATCTAAAACATATTATGACGAGCACACGCGTCCTGTCACCTACAAAGTAGGAGATTACGTATATTTAAAAAATCATTTGAGGCTCCGCAAAGCCCTTTCGCCAATATGGAAGGGCCCATACAAGGTCATTAAAATAAATGGGAGAAAAACCCTGACCTTGCTTATTAATAGGCGACACGTTGTTCACCATTATGACGAGGTTAAACATGCCCCTAGACCAGATGTTCCTGACCAAGGTAACATACAGGAACCATTAGATGTAGTTAGTGAGTAAGAATAAAACGTAAAAATTTGGTATAAGATCAGAATCCAATGTTAACAAATTTCATTTATTGTAGCAATTGTATTTCTGTTACAGTAACCCTTCACTGGGCCAACAGTGCGTCGAACAGATTACAAATAACCCTGCAATCTATTTCGACCCTTTAGGTTCTATAAGCCTAATTGATAGCTATCTCAACGTAGTTGTACCAGTAAACATATCGTATATTTATCTGCATATAACTAATATGTATACATTTCTTAATAACTCTAAAAATATTTGCGAGAAAAGTGTCACTTTTGATTATGTAGAATGCAATAACCTTTTTCGGCCACTTATCACCCGATACGAAGACATGACCCGTGACAGTGAAGCCATTTCTCACCTTACTTCCCGTAGGTCGAAAAGGTCAGCCCTTCTCGGAGTAGTGGGTACTTTATCAAAAAAGCTTTTTGGTACTATGGACGAGGATGACGCTATCCTTTACGACCACGCTATCCAAGAAGTTCAAAGCGATCAGAAAAAACTAGCAGCACTTGTAAAAGAAAATATCTTAGTCATCACCTCTGTCCTCAAATCATTTAATGATACAATCTATAGAATAAACTCTAATGAGCAAAAAATAACTGTAACCATCAATACGTTATACAAAGATATTCAAAATTTGACATATGTCTCCCGAGAAATAGAACTAAGATCACGTGTCTTAGAATTAGTAAATATGATAGAAAATTGCTTGTTGGCATTATCTTTTAAAATTGAAGACACGGTTAACTCAATTATGTTCAGTAAATCCAATATATTGTATCCCACAATCTTGACCCCTAAAGAACTCTATAATGAGTTAGTCAACAATTACAGATTCATACCAAACTCTAAACGGCTACCTGTCCTCTTAAGCTTGAATAATATACATATAATTTTAAACATATCTGCCATATCTAGTTGTATTAATGAAAATAAAGTAGTATTTGTTCTTCAAATCCCATTAATAAGTACTACTCAATTCGATTTATGCCATAGTTTACCTAGTCCAGCACCCCACGACGTCAATAATCCAACATCATATTCCACTATTATCCCGTCTGTCAAATATATTCGTATGAGCAAAGATAAAGCTACATATTGTAAGCTAAACGATCTACAACCCTGTAAAACCATAGACAGTAACACTTACCTTTGCGAAACCCCAATATCATACTCCTCGCTCACTACCCCCACCTGTGAATCGGAAATAATAAGTAGACCACTCACCTCTATTCCAGAAATATGTGTAACCAAACTCTTCCATGGCGACATTCACATTTGGCAACCTTTACATAATAATAAGTGGTTATTCATAATATCTGAAAAATCGAAATTAATTATAGAATACAATGTGACACAATATTTACAATTAGATATAATAGGTAACGGTATTTTACATTTACCGCAAGGATCGGTAGCTTATTGTAAAGATACAAGACTAGTATCCAAGAATAATGTAAACCTAGTGTTAAAACCTGTAATAACTAAATTAGATATACTTAATGACTCCTGCTGTAACAAAGCCAATTATGTAATCGCAGCTCCTATTTTACCAACGGTAAACTTAAAAAATATTGATTTGGATTCCGTTGATTTTGACAACCCGAAAATGTTAAAGAAATTAGAATCAATTATAGAAAAACCCAATATTAAAATGCATACAAACTACTATACTAATATCGGCCTCGATGGCGTAGTGGTTAGTATAACCGATTGCCACGCCTGAGGTCGCGGGTTCGATTCCCGCACAAGTCAAACATTTGTGTGTATGAACATGGATGTTTGTCTTGGTCTGGATGTTTCTATGTATAATATGTATGTATTTACAAAAAAAAAGTATATATGTATGTTTATCCATTGTCTAGTACCCATAGTACAAGCTCTGCTTAGTTTGGGCTAGATGGTGTTGTGTGTATGTGATAGAATATTATATTATATTATATATAATTTTAAGTTTAATTATAACTTTTATTTTATTCAAAATATGCATAAGGTCTGGCATATTCGGGAAACTGTTCACTCTGAGATCCCCAGGAAATCAAAATTATGAAATAGATTCTGGCATTGAAGTTCCTCAAATTATTCCAGCACCTTCTCTTCGAGTTGGTTGACCTTTCTTTGAAATTCTATTAACACATAAACTTCAATTTTTACCTGAAGTTTATTCTTAATCGGGGGGTTATTATACCCTGTCTGTGTACCCCTTTATGCCAGACATAGGCTAATAATGATAACTTAGCATTTATTATGTATCAAGTAGTCTGTAAGTCCAGCTAGCCATTTTGTTAGTCAGTCGACTGCCGAGTTCGTAACCATTCGGTCGGCTGATAATATAAAATCCTTGTAATTTTTATGAACAATATATAACATTCTAGATTAATCAAGTATTCTTTTTTAAAACCCTAAATTCCGGGTCGCGCATAACAGTTCATTGCACGATCATGGTATGGAATGAGGGACGCCCTAAGTGTGAACACTGCTATCAAATTCGGTTAAAGACGACACCTACTCACTTTTCTAATTCTCTTTCCTTTTCTTTGTCCTTGCTTCGTTTTGGTTTCCGAGTAGGCGTCGTCGCTCTAAACCTATAATATTTCGGCATCTTTCAATATAAATTTTGCAAAAAATGTTAAACAGACAAACATACGCGATAATCCCAAAATGTCATTACAATTGTGACAGTTTGAATACTTTTTACAGTTATAAATTAGTTTCTAAAGTTGATACTATGGCCAGGGTGCGTTACTTTCACTTTCACTATGACTTTTTTATCTGTAGAAGTCTTTACCATACTTGTCAAAATAGTTCACACTTTATCGACACCGTCTTGAATGTGGGTACATAGGATTCATTGTTAGAAAGAGAGATAAAAGAACTTTACGACAAGATGTGCAAGAACTAATTACTTACAATTAGCCAGCAAGCCATAGCCCGTGGTTGTTGACACCACAGGTTCAGAAAGGTTGTTGATCTATTATCAGAAATCCATCTGGCAACGATTACACTGAGATGTAAGAAGTAGCAACGATTAGCGAGAAGCCAGATGAGCGCTTATAAACAGTTCATGACCAATGAGATTAGAGTGTGAAGTATTTAAAGTATTCTGCCACATATAAGTAGTTTGAATTGATCTATGCACGAGTGCGTCCGTTTTTGATAAGTTGTATTGAACTGACTATCTTTAAATTGTAATCACTTTTTTAATCTAGTTTTGTCGCTGGGTTATGAGTGTGTAAGCGAGGACGCCGGGCGACTCGTTGGTCGTGATCTATCCAATCTTTTGTTTACATGCGTATTGTGTAGTATATGTACCTATGTCTGTACGCATAGCGAGAATCTAGTAGAAAGCGTTCCCGCCAGCAATGTGCATTTATTTTAATAACACGTTTTCTTATCTTTCATAAGCGACAAGGCACGACTGGCTTGTAGCGAGACAACTGCTTTAGCCAGAAAAATTAAGATTAGGTCAGCCGTCATTTTTAAGAGAGATTTCTAGGAGAATTCCTTCCCCTACGCCCTTTAACTCATGGCCTCACACTCATATACTGTACCGTTGGTATCTGCTGGCCAGCAAGCTGACCGTGTTTGCCACCTATGTGTTTTGCTTGATTGTTTTTCTTTGCTACAGCTTCTGCGATCTCAAAAAGACACAATCATGTGCATAAGTGTATAGGGACACATTGTAAGTATGTAAGGCGGAGAGCAAGGTAAACAATTTTGAAGAATGAATGGCAGGCCAGTTTCAACGGGTAGGAATCAATTCAAATTCAAATGGTCAGGTGAGCTGGCTCCTTTGCCACCAACAGCAACAAAAAGAAAAAGCTGAAATTGACCAAGAAGAAGAAGTTTAAAACGATGATAAAAACCTCTGTAATGTCTTTTATTTTTTTATCACTGTCATTTTGATTGTTCCCCTATTGGTGCAATTTAATGTTCTTTACATTTTTATTATAATTTTTGTATTCTCTTTTATATATTTGTTATTATATGAACAAAATTTAAAGTATTAATATAAAATGGCATCATTACGGATATTATTAGCAATGTGTTTAATTTGCGCAGTCGTTCTGAATTGTTCGAACTATATTTTTATGAGATTCTATTATGGGGAAGGACAGAGAATCTCGAAATATTATTATCCAAAAACTGTAAGGTATGATGCATTATTTTTCGAAACTTTTGCGACCTTACAAGTTCACAGAAAAACAGCTTCAGTCTATCATTTCCAAGATCAGATACTGTCTTGGGCAAAATATATCTTACCGGGCTGGTGGCGTGGCCTTTTGGCATTTTACATTTGCACGTAACGAACAGCCAGTGATATGCGATCAAAAATATCTGCTACATATTATAATAGAGATGTATTACCCATATGATCTTGAACTTAAGAATGACAAAATAACAGCTTTTGCAGATGACACCGCCCTCACTTTCATAGGTGACACGTGGAATGATGCTTTTCAATCAGCACAAAATGGGCTGAACCAGGTCACTAGATGGTTAACAAATCATGTACCCACCCTGAATGTTAATAAAACCAAGATTCTCACATTTAACCTTCGAAGCCCAACACAACCTCCTAATTCACTTTCATTAGTCGCTCATTCTTGTTTGTTTCCTGAAATCTCACCTTGCTCTTGTTTAAAGTTAGAACGCTCCTATACCGTTAAATACTTAGGTGTAACACTCGATGACAGGCTGAGTTTTGCTACTCATATAGATATACTTACCTCACGCGTCAGAAAGCTGATTTTTATATTTAAAACTCTTCGTCACGTTGCGGAAACCCAAACTATTAATAAAGTTTACCTTGCACTGTGCCAGTCTATCCTGGCTCATTGCATACATGTGTGGGGCGAAGCGCCTAAGACATTAATGATAAAGCTAGAAAGAGCGCAAAGAGCCGTATTGAAGGTCAGTACTTTTCGCCCGTTTCTCTTTATAAAGCCTGCGAGGTACTAACAGTCAGACAACTCTTTATTTTAACCACTATCCTTCATCAACACCAAAACACTCAATATAAGCTAATCACTAAGCGGCGACATGATATTGTGTGTAAGTCCCACAAATGTAACCTTACATTCACTCAAAGTTTTTTCTATTATCTGGGGCCTCATCTTTACAATATACTAAATAGGAAACTTCATATATCTTCACTTTCAAAATACACATGCAAAGACGCGGTGATAACTTACTTGTCGTTGAATTACCAGGATACGGAAGGGTTACTTATATCATACCAATAAGTGATTTCCACACAACATAGCGCCCATCCAAAAACACCCACATACATATCCATTCTCTTAAAATTGTATCACAAATAGTACGTATTTGACAGGGTTACGGGCCTGGCCTCTTTAATACAAGTTGTTTAATAACAACTTAGTAAAGGGGCCGGTCACCACTTAATGTGTGTCATTAATACAATTTTAGTTTATTTATTATGTCATTATGTCTGTGTACTCGTAAATATAGAATAATTTGTGCAAGTGTTATACTGCAGTCAACACGTTGAACTCGTACAAACAAGACGTATTAATATTGTTTATGTTAACGAGTTATCGGTGTCGTCTAATTCCGAGAAATTTACCTGCCCAGCTGCCGGGCGGGTTGACACGGCGAGCGCAGGTACGCGACAAGCGAATGAAACGATTATGAACTTTGTTCGTTATGAATGTGAGTGAAATTTTCCGCGATATTGGATCAGATGTCGAGTGTGAAATAAACAGTAGTGATAATATGGAAGGCGCACCTATGCAACGCGAGGTTATTGATAAATTGGCAAGTAATTTAGAGATGGAAGTTGGGGAATGTATTGCTAGAGATAGGGGTGTTGAACCATCTAAAAGGACAAGGGAAGACAGTGAAGAAGATTGGACATTAGTTACAGGGAAGAGGAAAAAATCGAAAGACGCTGATAAAATAGAATTATATATAAGCAGCACTGAGAAAGTACCTAAACAGTTTGCACTGGCACGGTTGTTTAAGGAATGGGAAATAAACGGTATAATTAGAGTAAAATTCATTTCTCCTTATAAAATACGGGTGGATTTTGTAAACGAAATTAGTGCAGAGAAGCTCGAAAATTGTCAGAAACTTAAAGATTTAGATTGGCATACACAAAGAGCTATGGAGATCAATTTTTCATACGGCGTGATAAGGGATGTTGATATGGATATGTCTGATGAAGCTATAGTAAACAATATACAATGTTTAGAACCAGCGGAACTTATATCAGTTAAACGTTTACAGCGAAAGGAGTATGACGCGGATAACTGGACGCCCAGCGAAGCTGTACGGCTCCGCTTTAAGGGTTCCTTTTTACCGTCTCATGTCTACGTTCACGGTTTGCGTATTAAAGTAAACCCTTACATATTTCCTGTCACGCAGTGCGCGCGCTGTTGGAAATTCGGCCATATGGTTAAAAAATGCCCGCACACTAAAATAATATGTCCTAAGTGTGGTCAACACCATGCTAATTGTGATACTAAAATGTTGGCTTGTGTAAATTGTAGCGGGAATCACATATCGTTATCTAAATCTTGCCCGGCCTATTTAAAAGAAAAAAGACTGCGTGAGATCATGGCAGAATACAACTGCACATATCGCAAAGCTATGATGATTTATGTGCCCGTTGATGAGGATGATTGCGAGACATATCATAGCGATCACGTGCCATCCCACGAAAATACCCACCATAATTTTTTCAACCCTTCTCCCCAAAATGAGAGTACCACGCCAGACCAGTCCAATTCCAACGTTACATATGCCGAGGTCACTTCAAGAAAACCCGATTTTGTCTCCCGCAAAAAGATTCCGAAGACTCGCAAACGGCACCCCCCGAATAGTAAACAAACGGAAGATGAGCTGTGGACGAAGGAGGCTGGGAATGAACATACAAATATCAATACCGACCAGACGTCACAACCTCACCACGGAAAGAAAAATATCACGTTCAGCGAACTTTTAATACGTCTACATGAAGTTATATTTTTAAAAGAAAATACGATACAAAATAAAATTATGGAAGCAGTTAAATTAAGCGTTGAGTGGATAATTTCTATTACTATTAATGATATGTCTGAGTGGCCTATACTAAATTGTATTCTTGGTTATATTTCTAACAATGGCTAATAGACAAAACATTGTTAAATTAAATATTATTCAATGGAACTCACAAAGCATTAGGCCTAAACTAATCGAGTTTGAAAATTTCTTAATACAAGAAAAGGTACACATTGCGGTTTTGAGTGAGACGTGGCTGGTACCTGATAGCCAACTAAAGGTAAATAATTACAATATTTTTCGCAAAGACAGAGACGACTCATACGGTGGGGTTGCAATCCTCACACATAAATCGATTAAAGCATCTGTATGTAATCTCCTTCGAATCAATAACACGGGTATTGAGTTAATATATGTCAAATTATTCAGTTGTGATCAGATAGAAAACATCGTTTCATTGTATTGTGCACCCTCTATTAGGACGAATCAGTTTGATTGGGATCAAATATTTTCATATTTCGACAGAAAGACATTAATTCTAGGTGACTTCAATGGACATCATTCCAATTGGTCAAATAAGCTCGACAGAAGGGGTAATCAAATATTTGATGCACTCATAGGAAATAACTTTGTTACATTGAATAATGGCGATCCCACCCGCATTAGATTAGTCAACGGTATACTACAGCAATCTTCTCCCGATATCACTTTGGCCTCCTCGGATATAAGCTTAGGGTTTAATTGGCAAGTGTCAACGGAAACACTGGGTAGTGACCACTGTATTATTAAAATTAACACTAGCTACAGGTCTAATGCTCCTATTATATTACGAAGAAACTTCAAAAAAGCTAATTGGAAGTCGTATACACAAACATTACAAAGCTCCTTCAATAACTTTAGCCTATCAGAGGATCTTCAACAAGGTTACGACAAATTTGTTGACCATATTAATACCGCAGCAAATCAACACATCCCATACATAAAAATCTGTCAGGATCCAAATACGCGTTTTCTACCCAAACCGTATTGGAATGCATCACTCTCTAAGGTGGTAGCAGAACGTCGTTTAGCGCTCACGAGATTCCGCCGCAACCCATCACCTCAAAATTTAAGTGTCCTACAGAATAAAGTTCGAGAGGGTCAAAGAATGATACGGGCAGCTAGACAAAACTCTTGGCATGAATTTTGCTCCTCTCTTGATCAATCAACGACCCACTGTGGTCTTTGGCAAAAGATGAAATGGATCAAAGGAGTTAGACCTCAATTACCACATATTGAACAAGCGAATGTGACAAAATTACTACGTAGTTTATCGGCCGACTTTGTATTGAACGAACCCCCTTTATTTTCATCGACTAACCTAAAGTTAGAAGAACAAATTACAATGCACAAGTTCGAAAAATGTATTAAAGATAAAGATACATCACCTGGTTGCGACAACATTTCATACTCGATGATTAAACATCTACCAAAAAATGGAAAAAATATATTTCTAAAACTTTTGAACAACCTCTATCTCCTTTCTTTCGTACCTTGGCAATGGCGAGACATATCAATTATACCTATCCCAAAGCCGGGCCGTGACCCTCACTTAGCCTCTTCACTTCGTCCTATATCTATGATTTCATGTTTCGCCAAAGTGTTTCATAACATTCTACTCAATAGATTAGAGTGGTATATAGAAAAAAATAGTATGCTTTCTCAACATACGACAGGGTTTAGAAAATGCCGGTCTACTTTAAACAATCTCACAAATCTGGTATCAAAAATTCAAGCTGGTTTTGCAAGTAAACAATTAACAGTTTGTTGCTTTATAGATTTGGACAACGCATACAATAACGTAGATTTACATCACTTATTACTCACATTAGACCATTTAGGTGTTGGCGCTAAAATGTGCTCTTATATATGTCGTTTTTTTAAAAGAAAGAAACCTCAAATTACATAATGATAACTCATGGATATGCAGAACAACCTATCGCGGACTAGCGCAGGGAGATCCGCTCTCGCCGCTGTTATTTAATATAGCTACTATAGACATATGTAAATCAATAAAAAATGTCTGCATTGAACAATTCGCAGATGATTTCGTCTTATACATCACGTCTAATAGTATAACAGAAGCTAAACGTGAATTGCAAATTGCTTTGGATCTATTCAATAGTCTTATCAATAAAGTTGGGCTCAGTGTTTCAGCAGATAAAAATAAAGTTTGTATTTTTAGGGCAGGATTTAATAGAAATTCCATTATTAATCTTAACATTAACAATACCTCATTAAAAATTGTTGACAATATTAAATATTTAGGCATATGGTTAGACCAGTCCCTCAGATGGTCTAAACATATTAACGAGATTGAGAAGAAATGTTCAAAGTTTTTAAATGTCTTTAAGATCTTAGCCGGTCCAGGATGGGGTATTCACCCTACACTTCTACGTCAGCTATACATGTCCATAATACGCAGCAGGATAGATTACGGTAGCTTTTTATACGACAGCAGCTGTCAAACAAATCTTGATAAAGTAATCAAGTTACAAAACCAAAGCATGAGAGTAATTGGCGGTTTTATAAAAAGCACACCCATACATGTCATGGAATGTGATTTGCATCTTCCACCATTACATGTGCGTAGATACTACTTGGCTGCCAAATTCTGGTTGAAAGTACATTCCTTCACTAATTATGAAATAAGCAACAGTATTGCCAACCTTAGTCGTCTCTGTCTGAGCCCATATTGGAGAAGAAAGAAGAAGCCTCTCCTTGCCCAAATATTTGAGCAATTTAATAACGTTCCTATGCACTACAGTTACCAGTTACAACGATTCAAAATGGATACCTGGATGTCCAATGTGAACCTTTCCTGTATAATTGAAATACATATCGAAGGGATGGTAGAATCAAAAATCTCCTATAATAGATCTGACCTGTGTAACAAGTGTAAAAACTTTTCCAGGGAGAATTATTCTGGTTTCTATAGACTATACACTGATGGGTCAAAAAATATAAATCATGCTGGAGCTGCATTTTTTGATCCACAAGTAAATAGCGTAATGAAATTTAGGGTAAATTCGAAATTATCTATTATGTACATAGAACTTATTGCTATTGCGGAAGCTATTTCATACTTGCATTCTATAAACTTTAACAATTTTGTAATTTATACAGATTCAAAAAGTGCACTTCAGCATATAAATCGATGCACAGCTAATTTTCGAGGTTACCCAATTGCTTATATAAGTATAATTCATTCAATAATCAAGCTAAGTAATTGTAATAAAAAAGTTGTTTTCCAATGGCTGCCTGCCCATATCGGTCTAGAAGAAAATGAAAAGGTAGATAGGCTAGCAAAAGAAGCGGGCGTGGATGGCGTCCCTGTCTCATACCTACCCTATTTCGCTGATATTTCGAGCGAAGTCAAGTTGAAAAGTCGGAATATATGGCAGGAATACTTCGATGAAAGGTCTTTAACAAAAGGCATATGATTTAAGACAATTCAACCAACTATTTCTCGCGGTCCCTGGTTTGATGGGGCTGATATGAGCAGGCAGGACATTATGACTAGTCTAAGGCTACGATCTGGGCACATGCCTCTGAATAAATTTGCGGCATTAATGGGTAAAGTCACGGCGCCTAATTGTGAGGAATGCCATGTTTTAGAAGACGTGTATCATATTCTGATAGAATGTGTCCGGAACGAAGCAGAGAAAGTCATGATTAAAAATCAACATGGTATTGATGTACGTGAGTTGGGCTTGTGTAACTCTATCCTAGCCGCACCTTTGAGTGACGCAGCTAAAATATTATATAATCTAGTAAATATAGGTATTAAGCGTAGATTGTTAAGATTATAAACTGGTTAAGTTCCTATGAGGGTGACATGTTCAATAAACCCTCGCTCAAATAAATTAAAGAAAATAAAGAAAAAAGTGTTATACTGTGGTGAAATAAACATTATTTTTAATTTTTTTATATCATAAACTATTGTTATTACATACAAGATAGCGCGTTACAGAGTGTAAAACTTTATCCTGTTGTCCTTATGCAATAGAGAATTTTCTAACAGAAGAACGCAATAAGTCTTCTAAGGTCTCAGGTTAAATTGGACGTCGTTATGCACGAACGTTCCAACCCACAACAACTGCATTTTGAGATACATAAATGCAAATTTATAGTTTCGATTGTACATTTTTTTTGTTTTAACTAGTAGAGACGAATAATATAGGTTTTATTGAAGACGTATATATTCATTATTTAATTGTGTACGTATTGCTTGTGTCACGATTTCTTATTTTTGTTAATAATTCTGTTCGGGAGTTTTTATTTATTCAAATGGCAACACAGCCAACCGTCATTTTAAAATAGTGGGGTTATTGTGGAAGGGAAAAATAACTCGTTCTCTCGGCGAAAGATCGCTCAGCAGTAAGGAACTAGCATTCAACTGAGTAAGATGTTCTCAATAGTCCGTGTAATTGCTGTAAGTTTGGTAATATAGTCACATAATATTTTAGACGTTTGAGTTTCATTATATTTCAGAAGTGGGTTGAGTAAGTACACGCAAACAATTTCTATAATTATCTTTTTGTAATGGCGTTATTTCTTTCTTGTTTTTAAAAGTTTTATTAGTAGATACTTATTTCGATTGTTTAACTGTGAACAAACTGATAAGTATAATTATACTTTAGTATAACCTATTGTCATTTGCCATCATAATGTGTCGACTTTTACAGTACACTTTACAATACACTACACAAATGTAATAAACTACCCACATAATTACACACAATTACATTATACGCGATTCCCATAGGAATCATCACAACTTGGTGTATTTTCGAGTGTTAAAACTGAACGGTTACCTTGAAATACACTTAGTAACTCTTTAACTGAAGTGCTGTTGGGGAATACCCTCAGTGTATCCTACATATTCAGCTAATGAGTAAGGTTTACTTTCTGGAGGCAACCATGCCGACAAACCAGAGGTCCGCCTGCCTATTGGTTGAAAACTCTACATGCACGAGTGTAAATAATTTATTTCATTGCATATTATTATGTACCTACATTATAATTCTTTAGTAAATAATTGAAATATGCATTGTAAATTAGCAGCGCTTAGATGATAAAATGACATAACCTATGATTTTTTTTTTGAAACATTAGCATTTACATTGGATCTGGAGAATACTTGGACGAGGCTACTCTTCGTCAGTGTTCTTGCTGGAGCATAGTGCCGTTGTTTGTTTAGGTATAACGCTTACGCTTACCTAGTCTTGAGTGATTATACAGTGATATACTCTTCAGCAGTCTTTGGCTGGGATGCAGTGTTATTACGTAGATTGACGAGTAAAATATTAGCAATAGCTTGTGTAGTATTGAGGTAATTTCTTTGTTAAACAAGCGCTGCTGGTTTATAAAGCTACTTGACTTAAAGGCTGTTGCCACTTGACTAGCAGACTGTTGCCACTTGACTTGGAGGCTATTGCCACTTGACTTGGAGGCTATGTGCGCTTCGTGCTACTAAGAGGTTATGTGTGCCTCGTGTGCTGCTAAGAGGTTATGTGTGCCTCGTTTGCTACTAAGAAAGAGGTTATGTGTTCCTCGTTTGCTACTAAGGAAGAGGTTATGTGTGCCTCGTTTGATACTAAGAAAGAGGTTATATGTGCCTCGTTTGCTACTAAGAAAGAGGTTATCTGTGCCTCGTTTGCTACTAAGAGGTTATGTGTGCCTCGTTTGCTACTAAGAGGTTATGTGTGCCTCGTTTGTTACCAAGAGGTTATGTGTGCCTCGTTTGCTACTAAGAGGTTATGTGTGCCTCGTTTGCTACTAAGAGGTTATGTGTGCCTCGTTTGCTACTAAGAGCTTATGTGCGCCTCGTTTGCTACTAAGAGGTTATGTGTGCCTCGTTTGCTGCTAAGAGGTTATGTGTGCCTCGTGCTAATATGCATGAAAGTGGATATAGTGACAAGAATAGAAAAGGGTATGTTAAGCTGGTTTGGACATGTAGAAAGAATGGACGAGGAAGGACTAAGAAAGTTTATAAGGCTAGTTTGAATAGAACAGTCGCAAGAGGAAAACCTAGGCGAACGTTTCTCGATCAGATCGGACGAGTTCTGGACAAAGGCCAGGTTAAGAGCTCCTTGAACCGACGGGCGTGTATGTGATGAAAGTGAATGAAGCCAGAGGAGTGTGTCAGGATCGTAGCAAATGGAAATCCGTAGTCTCTGCCTACCCCTCTAGGAAACAGGCGTGAATCTATGTATCTATGTGCTAATAGGAGAGGTTGTGTGCCTCATGCTAAAAGGAGAGGTTATGTGTGCCTCATGCTTTAGCCAAGTATAATTTGATTAATATGCCTTTTTATATTTGTGTGCCTTTTGCTTTTTAACAGAGGTTATGTGTGCCTCATGATTTAGCTAAATGTGCTTAAATTAAAATGAGGTTAGATTCGCCTCATACATATGTCATGTATGTGAGTCGACTAGCAGAGATTAGTTGTCTCGTTAGTGAGCCAAGTACATTCAAGTTACATAGTGTACATCATTGAAATGATCAGTGTCATATGTGCTTAGCATAGGTAATTTTTTGAAGTTGAAATATTAGAGGATAATCATACTTTATGTAATAGGCCGTGTTACTATGGTCTATTACTGACTTTTACAATGTTTAGTCTAAGAATGATAAAATCGATTCAGTCCTAATGATATTATATTTTTAGACCATGAAATCGGACGACGCGATGACTCCAGGTCCTGATGGTGTCATTTTTCTATAAATATTGTTGCGGACAATTACTATTATTTTTCTGCACATTAGATATACCTACTTTAAAGTTTAATTTTAACTGAAACATTATACTAGAAAATGATATTATAATATTACTATCATAGAAAAGATTTTGGACAAATATGCCTGTTGACAATAAACAAATACGATTTAAAGAAATTATATTACAATGGGATATATTATATTATTATAATAATTTGCCGATTCTTAAAGATCACACGTTTTAATTCCATTATACGTTTTTAGATGCATATAGGTATGTTGTTTGTCTTTGAACATGTTTGTCTAAGATAGCGTGGAAATATATACAAATTCGGTTTGTTTTTCTAATTTGGCATATATCATAATAATTTTAAAGGCATATTAATTAACTTAATTAAAACATAAACCATTATCATTTTGAGTTATATTTCTGATTGTTTTTATAACTGTGCATTCCATTATTATGTCGCAATAGGTGTCCGACGTGCAATCATGTTATCTGACCCGTTACGCATACTATAGATGCGCGCGGTTTCACTCTTAATTTTATAGTACACATTATAATTATTATATGGTCAACAGTAGATTCAAATTGTAATCTTTCCAATGAAATATCTCCATTATAGTATGGTCAAAGAGACAAATATTTGGCAATTATTCTGACTTTTGTAGTAGTTCCTGCGTTGCAGCCTATACGTTTTACTAATATTATTTATGTTCATTGTTATTTGGATTATAAATTTAATAATTCTATTATAATTTGCTAATCATTATAACTAAAGCTATTTTATTTTGTATAAGAGCATTTATTGACTATAGCTGCATAATCAAGTCCACTTTTCATACAAAGGTATCGTTTTAAAAATTTGACACTTTTATTAGAAATGAATGCATGAGAACGTACTGCTATCGGAGGGAGGCATCAGGCATGACATCGGTAACTTATGTAAACAATAGAGGTAATGAAATTTTACACTAAATCATGTGATTAAATTTGTTTGAAGGAGTTCTTAGGATTTTGACATAATTTTTGAATGATATTAATAGTCAATGATTTAAAGTAAGATTGTATATTGGTTTGGTTTTGGTATAGGTTTTCGAACGATATTAAAAATCTTTTTGTTATCTTTTGAATGCATTTAGGTATCGTTCATAAAATAAGATGGATGATATAGGACAGATATAGGGATGTGATAATAAGAGTGAGGTATGTGTATGAGAATTTTATTATGATTGATATGAATGTTAAGGATTGTGAAATACAGATAAAAATATTTGGTTGATATGTTTTTGACAGCTATTTGGCTTGATCACCCAATGACGATGTTGGATTCGTAAAGACCATATTGGTATTTGGATTTGTTTAAATATGTACACATATGTTTTGATAATTATGTATGAGGTTTCATTGTGAGGTTAGAAGTGAATTTATGTAGGTACACACAAGTGATAATAAAAGAGTTCTGTTCCTTCAATTTGATCATGGTGCAAACGAAATTTCTGTGAAAATTGTTAGATGTCAAAGTAGCCTTAAATAAAGACCCATTATTTGGTGAAATGATTTGGTGAAATGATTTTATGATGGCTTGATGAAATGGTTTGATGAAATGGTTTAATGGAACGGTTTGATGGAACGGTTTGATGGAACGGTTTGATGGAACGGTTTGATGGAACGGTTTGGTGGAACGGTTTGGTGGAACGGTTTGATGGAACGGTTTGGTGGAACAGTTTGATGGAACGATTTGATGGAACGGTTTGGTGGAACGGTTTGATGGAACGGTTTGGTGAGGCAGTTTGGTGAAACGGTTTGATGAAACGGTTTGATGAAATGATTTGATGAAATGATTTGTTGAAATGATTTGTTGAAATAATTTGATGGAATGGTTTGATGAAATGGTTTGATGAAATGGTCTGCTGAAATGGTTTGATGAAATGGTTTGATGAAATGATTTGGTGATGGAATGATTTGGTGGAATGGTTTGATGAAATGATTTGATGAAATGATTTGATGAAATAAATTTGGTGAAATGGTTTGAATAGTTTGATGACATTGGGATGGTTTGATGACATTGAGATGGTTTGATGACATTGAGGTGGTTTGATGACATTGAGGTGGTTAGATGACATTGAGGTGGTTAGATGACATTGAGGTGGTTAGATGACATTGAGATGGTTTGATGACATTGAGATGGTTTGATGACATTGAGGTGGTTTGATGACATTGAGGTGGTTAGATGACATTGAGGTGGTTAGATGACATTGAGGTGGTTAGATGACATTGAGGTGGTTAGATGACATTGAGGTGGTTAGATGACATTGAGGTGGTTAGATGACATTGAGATGGTTTGATGACATTGAGATGGTTTGATGACATTGAGATGGTTTGATGACAGTGAAATGATTTGATTGAAGTGATGTCATGACATTGAAGTAGAAGTTTATTCGTATGCATATGAGACATAATTACAGAGCATGTTACGAAGGTTAAGGTACATCATACCTCGCCTTTAGTAGGCGTACGCAGCGATAGCCCAGTGGGGAGACCAACAGACTGCAGTGCAGAGGGTCTCGGGTTCGAACCCACGTCGCGCACCTCTGACTTCCGGAATTTATATGACTTTTCGAAATTATGTGCGTATTGATTGATAATGATCGTCTGCTCCGTGCCTCGGAGAGCACGTTAAGCCGTCGGTCCCGGCTGTCATGAACATATATGGCAGTCGTTATTGGGAGAGTGTCGACACAAACGATCCCACTGGGTCGAAGTGTCGCCGGTCTGCACTGACTGGCCCCCACATAAGATAAGATAGTAGGCGTACAGTCATGATTTGTGAACAAAATTTTATTGTAAACTTGACGATTGAAAAGAGTGGCCTGAGTTTCTTGCCCGTTCTTCTCATGAGCCCTACACCCTTGCCTTGCTGAACGTGGCAGTAAATGTAAATTCACAAAAAAAATATAGTTTAACTTTGACATTCATAAGTGTTGCCCTGAACTTGAATAAATTTATTTTTGATTTTATTTACGAATGTTATAAGAAAGTACAAAAAAAAATAACAATAATTAATAAACATAATATTCATTATCAATAGAAACAATAATTATAAATATGCGAAGGAAATAAATAATATCTTAACCAGTTTAATAATTACATAAGTCAAGATACATTAAATATAAATACATTGTATAATTTTATACAGTAATTATTATTATATTGCTAATAGACATTTCGTTTTAAGGTATGTGAAAAATTACAATATTCATTTAATGTATAAAAGCAATTTTCCAATAGTAATTTTTTTAATTTTGTTTAAAATTCGATGATCGGTTCGATTCTCGGTTATGCATAGGGAAGTGGATATATACTTTTCATTCTTGCTAGCACCTTATCTTGATCGTGTGATAATGAAAACTGAGTGATTTTAGTTGAGGTTGTGCTCCAGGAGTAGCATGGTATCGGATGGCCGGATGTCATGATTTCTTATTTTTGTTAGTAATTCTGTTCGGGAGTTTTTATTTATTGAAATGGCAACACAGCCAACCGTCATTTTAAAATAGTGGGGTTATTGTGGAAGGGAAAAATAACTCGTTCTCCTGAGTAAGACGTTCTCAATAGTCCGTGTAATTGCTGTAAGTTTGGTAATATAGTCACATAATATTTTAGACGTTTGAGTTTCATTATACTTGATATCCTAACTAATATTAGAAATGCGAAAATGAGTTTGTTTGTTTTGTTTGTTACGCTTTCACGCCTTAACTACTCAACCGATCAACATGAAATTTTGCATGGACGTTGTCAGGGGTACAGAATAGGACATAGGGTACCTTTCATCCAGAAAAAATAACTGTTGCATACCTAACCTAACCTAACCTACATTTACGCGAGCGAAGCCGCAGGTGAAAACTAGTCTATAATAAAATAGAGAAATACTTGGATATAATGGAATTGGAACATTTTTGAAAAACATGTATCGTATGGACGTTCATTTTAATTAATTTTGCAATAACGTTCAAACACGTAATTTACTTAAAATTTCTAACTTATAAGAGGTTTTTATTTATGAACAAGTAAATAAATAAAAGAAAATAACAAAATATCAAAATTGTTTATTTAAAAAATAAACATTATCGTAAACTTATGCGCTACGTCTATATTATTTCAAAACATAGTTACAAAATAACATAACAAAACAATAACATTAACATATTTCAAAATCTGGCTCTCTCTCAAACCCATCGATATTGTCTATGATTTTCTGAGAACATTTCAAAGTTCTATAAAATCCGAGACAATTTTCAGGGATATACGGAAACAAAGACTGTAGATCAGGTAATTTCGCTGGTGCAATTGGTTTGCCATCAGGCCACAAGAAACAAAAATCTGATTCCTTTATACATTATAGTATACCTCTTTTAATTTATTTTTATGTTCAACTCCTTAAAATCTTCTAATGATGTCCTCATGAAACAGAAAACATTTTATATTTTTCTATTTTCATTTCCTTTGTATTTAACCAGTTAACTTTGTTTTTATCAGTAAATTTCTTTCGATTGACAGTATTTTTTTCCAATTGTTTTGTACTATAAAAGTCAGTGTTTTTCATTTTATAATATACTTAAAATGGTTTCTTTTTTTTTAATTTTAATAATTTCTATGTAGTCTATTATAATTATGAGTTTTACTAAAACGTTCCAAGATTATTGAATTATTATAACAAAAAATGACACAATATATGAATCATACTTATTGAAACGATTCACTCCATATGTCACATTGAAAGTCCTTATTTATTAAAAAAAGTGGATTGGAACATAACATTAAAAAAATTATCAAGAAAAATCCATAAAGCTTGAAATATTTTTGCTAATACACTCGGCGTCAAAAAAATCGCACTTCTCTGAAAATAAGTTATAAAGCCTAATAATTTGCAAACCAGTACGTTTACCCCAAACAATGTTAATATTAATTGAAAGTACATTTAATTAGCTTTTATTAAACAACAACCTAATGAATAAATTCCTTAAACAACCGCATGTACTGCATGTTGAAGAAAATGATATCCAAATACTCGTTACATAGACCACAACTTGCCGCACTTTCATGGGCTATAAAAAGGGCAGTAAGCATCAAAATTAGGTCATTCGACATCCAGACGTTGTAGAGAACACATGAAAATAGAGAACACAAGAAAACAGCCCTACAAAATGGATACCACTGCAGATCAAGCCGCTCAAGTGATAGCACTACTGCAAACAGGGATGCGACAGTGTGATGTTGCTCGACAACTGAACTTGAGCCGTTTTGCCATTCGTCGAGTGCTCCAACGGTTTCAAGAGACTGGGGGCTACACCCGGAGACAAGGATCAGGAAGACGGCGCTGTACATCTGAGAGAGATGACCGTTTCATTGTGACGACGTCATTGCGGAACCGTTTCTCCAATGCTGTTGAGCTGCAACAGCAGCTCCGTGGGGCTCGTAGAACCGCAGTAAGCACATCTACGATTAGAAGAAGGCTGCGAGAAAGGAGTATTGTGGCCAGAAGACCAGCCAAGGGCCCGAAATTAACGCCACAGCATCGTAGAGAGCGATTACAGTTCGCTCGAGAACATCTCAACTGGGATCTTGAACAATGGAGGACCGTACTCTTCTCAGATGAGACGAGAGTATGTCTCTTCGTTAACGATAAGTGAAGGAGAGTGTACAGAAGGCGAAACGAACGGTTTTCTGAAGCTTGCTTGGAGGAGACAGTGGAATATGGAGGGGGATCTTGCATGTTCTGGGGCGGAATTTCAGTCGACGGCAAGACGGAACTCGTTTGCGTATCCCGGACTGGAGGTGCTCGTGGTCAGGGATCACTAACCGCTCATCGGTACATAACCGAGGTGCTGGACATGCATGTAGTCCCATATGCAGGATATGTTGGGGATGGGTTCACTTTAATGCACGACAATGCTCGTTCCCATACCGCAGTAATCGTGCAGGATTATCTACACGAGGTTGGGATTCCAGTTTTGCAGTGGCCAGCGAGAAGCCCAGACCTGAATCCAATAGAGCATCTCTGGGATGAACTAAAACGACGAGTACGGTTACGTGATCCTGCCCCAGCAACTCTACAAGACCTCCATGATGCTGTAATTGAAGAATGGAATAGGATTCCTCAAGATAGTGTGGTACGGCTGATTGGGTCCATGCAAGAACGAATGGAAGCTGTTATTAGAGCAAGAGGGGGTTGCACTAGGTTTTAAGTAGCATTTTTTATTAATTTCTTTTGTTGTTTTGTAATTTTAATGGCTGTTTTTGTTTGAATATTTTTTCCTAATAAAGATAATTTTTTCACTTGACACATGCACCTTGTTTTTTTTTAAACGATTGTAATTGAATGCATATTTCTGTATTTTACTGTTACTATACCTAACAACCTTTCAAATAAATAGCATAAAACAACCATACAAAGGATTAAACGCGACATAAACCGAATTGAATAAAATTTTTGCAAAGGTGCGATTTTTTTGACGCCGAGTGTATGATGTAAGGTGTCAAAAAAGGTATGCCAGTCATGTTATCTCAATTTTGAGTGACTTGTATGTTGGTACGTTAGTGCATAACGACGTCCAATTCTTACTATCAGCCGCAAACATAGGTGTGTTATGAATGTTATGATAGCTGCGGCACCAACAAAACTGTTCAATTTTGTGCATAAATGGTTATAGATGCTCGAAGGATCTATTTGTAATATCAAGATAAAATATGTCAATAAACGTAGATGGTTAATTAAAAGGCACAAACTTTAACATAAAATTATGCTCAAGGTAAACTGGGCAGTGAATTATTTATTACCTACCAAATATAATAAAGCATATTTAAAAAAAAACCTTTTCATAAAAGCAAACTTTTAGAAATTGATATTCCTTTTTTTGGAGAGGGTAGGCATAATAATTGTGTAGATCCTTAGTTCCCAAAGTGGTCCAGGTGGACCCTAGAGGTCCACGGGCGACTCGACGGGGGTCTACGTTGGTGTGACAAAAAATGGGTATTCACAATTCGTAAGCGGGAGTCCACGAAAATTTATTTGCTTTCGATTTTGAAGAACTAAACTGTTGGCTTGACTTCACCTATCAATGTAGGCAGATAATATTTTAAGAAGCTTAGCGACTGTTACTTGTAAAAACTTGCATATTCCATATTCAGTACAACGTATCGAGACTTGCAAAGCGCCGCTGCTGCCGCCGTCGCCGTCCGCAACGCTTGTTCAGACGTGCAAAGGGACGAAATACGACTTGTGGTGTGTGTGCCTGCAATCTTGCATGAACTTGTTTGATTCTTCACCAATATAAATACGAATGCCAAAGATAAACGTTACTCATTTGTTTCCGAAATTTCGAAAAGTAAAGTAAAGTGAATCAATGTTAGTGTTTGCCAGTGTTAGAAAAAGTAAGTATTTACCTGCCTATTTGTTATACATACTTTTATTTTATGTTGTAATAAGTATATTTGTAATGTTTGCGTGTGATAGGTATGCATAAAAAATTAAATACTGAACAGAGTCATTATTAGATATTTCCATAAAAGAACAGAAAGCCGAGAAAGGTTAAACTTTCTATCCCTACTTTATTAGTGTGTGTGTGTGTGTGTGGACGCGTGTGTGAGGGTGGGTATGTGTGTGTGAGTGTGTGAGATCGTGCATATGATGTGTGATTGCATAAATTCAACTACGTGATACTATTCATGAGTGCTTCAGTCTCGTCATAATTTTTAGTTTTTAACCAATCTATTAATGCCCTTTTACATTCATGGTAATTCAGATGATAAATATTATGTTTATTTATCGGTTATATAAGTGAGCCGATTGTCTTGAAAACTGCCTTTTTGCAAAACTACTACATTATGTATCCGCCTTCTATTAAGTACATCAGGTTTGTAGCTCAGAGATTTATGTAACTTCAAGACATCATGTAAGATGTATAGTTTCCTAATAGTAAAAAATTCACTTAATGAATATAGACCCGTAGTAGTGAATCTATAGGGTTTGTAGTACATGACCTTAATTAACGACCTTTGTACTCGTTCCAATTCTAAGGCTTTAATTTTAGTAGCCCCACGCCATACAGATATACAGTATGTTAAGACTGACTGCGCTAAAGAGATATACATTATGTTTAGGAGGCAACTTGTGGCGACGTGTCTTAGGGTCTTAAAGGTCCATATTAGTTTTCTGGTCCTAGAGATCATCATTTCCAAGTGACTATGCCAGGTTAGACGCTGATCCACCATAACTCCCAGGTACTTTGTGTTATTTACTTTAGTTATTGTTTGGCAAAGACAATTATTATTATTGTTGTTACATGTATGTATTTTCATCTGAAAATCTGTTTCTGGCAGGGTTGTAATATATTTAATGAAAGTTATGTAATTTGTCTTTGATATGTTTAATGTGAGTAAATTAGCGTTTAGCCAGCTGGCAATCTTGGATAGACCTTTTTCTGTTGATTTCTTAACAGACTCCCAAGTGTCCCCAGTGAAAACTACAGCAGTATCATATGTACATTAGGAATAATGTAGGACCAAACACACTGCCCTGTGGCACACCGTAGGTAATAGCAGCCTCATCACTAATATAACTAACAATTTTTGTGCGTTGTTTACGTCCCTTTAGATAGTCTGTTAGTAATTCTAGAGGTATACCCCTTATTCCAGCGTTTTCAAGCCTGTTTACAAGGAGTTTGGCAGAAACAGCATCAAAAGCCTTTTTTATATCTAGAAACACAGTTAGACACTTTTTATTAGCATCCATTTGTTTAACAAGAAGTGATGTCAGTGCGCTTATAGCATCTTCTGTTGACTTATTTCGCCTAAAGCCAGTTAGAGAGTATGTTAAATTTTTCAAGGTAATTGAGTAAACGGATATTTATTATCTTTTCTAGAACTTTAGATATTGTAGGTGTAACATAAATCGGCCTATAGTTACAAGGTTCATCTCTGCCGCCAGCTTTGTGCACAGATGTGACGATAGCTAGCTTAAGGGATGCTTAAAACACAGGTTGACCAGATGCGAAATTATAGGTACAACTATTTCAGCAGTAAGTTTTAGAAATTTAGTAGGGATATTGTCCCAGCCTGGGGCGCTATCTGTCTTTAACTGGGTTAATATAGAATGAACTTCATTATTATCAGTTTCAGTGAGAAAAAGGGATAACTGCTGCATTTTTTGTGTAATAATCTGGCTTTGTTGTGAAGAGTTATTAAAAACTATTTCCTCAGCTAAGTTCTTGCCGATTTTGGCAAAATAATTATTTACAGATGTTACAGATTTTTCAGGGGAATTTACAATGCCTAATAATTTTGTACTTTGAGTTTTATTTATTTTCCTATGTGTTAAGTAATTAATCGTATTCCATACTTTTTTAGGGTTTTGATAAGCATTATTTAATTGTTCCCTGTCATATTTTCGTTTTAGTTTTTTAATAAGGTTATTGCAATGGTTCCGATATCGCCTATATGCAATTTTTAATATTTGGTTATCAGGTTCAGTTCTTAATTTATTTTGCATGCTATTTCATACTCGTTTATTTGTACAATTGTGCGATGAAAATGATGAAGACTTCCAACGATTGCTCTTACATACTCAAGTACGCTGGTGGTCCAAAGGTGCGTGTTTAACAAGATTTTACTCACTTTTTGAATCAGTTTTAAAGTTTCTGGAAAGTAAAGATCCAGATTAAATTTTTTTCAATTTGAAAGGAGACATCGTGTATTTGACAGATTTTGTTCAAAAAATTTAATGACATAAACTTACAATTACAAGGGGACAGCCTCAATGTAATAAAAACAAAGGGTGTAATTTCAGCTTTTCTTGGAAAATTGAAATTTATGAAGCAAAATATTAGTCGGCGCGAATTTCCCCAGTTTTCAAACTTATCACAGGTAGAATGCCTTGATGAGGATATTCAGACATACGTTCAACATTTAATTGCCCTGCATGATGACTTCAAAATCAGATTTGAAGATATTCTGACGACGGCAATACCACCATGGATCATAAATCCATTTGATGAAACGGAAGTGGAGAATGTGATATTACAAGAGGAGCTACTCGAGCTTAGCACTAATGAGGAGCTGAAGGTGAAATTTAAAAGAGGGTATCAAACATTTTGGCTGCAGGCAGAAATACCCGAAAAATATCCTGGACTGTGGGGAATTGCGAGAAAGCTTTTGATAGCGTTTCCCTCGTCATATCTTGTCGAAAAAAGTTTTATTGTCGTTACAAACCTTTTAAGTTTAACAAAAAAAGGGGCAGATTGAATATCACGGAATGGAAAGATTTGCGGTTATTCCTAACAAACCAAGCCAAATATTAATTATTTGCTGTCAATCCATCAAGTAGGTACATCCCTCCCATTAAAATTATGACTATTTTGTGATTGTCATTATAGAAGCTACATTGCCTACGTTATTAATGTTTAATTTAAATTATATTACGACTGTTATCATATTACAATGTTATATAATAACAATAATAATTGGTAGTGTAATAATTACATATTTGAATAAAAACAACACAAAAAATATACTATTTTTCTTTTTATTTTTACCATTCCGAATGGGGAGTTTTCTAAATGAAATAAGTGAAAATTAATGGGTTCCTTGTGCTGTGAGTAGATGTCAAAAAAAGTAAAGTTGGATGGAATCACTTTTTTGATTAGCCAACTTTACTTTTTTGACATACACTCACAGCACAATCAATCAATTCTCACTTTTTTTTTCGAAAACTATTAATTCGTGGTTGGAACTCAGCCAAAAAGCAAATTTCCATAGTTAGTTTTAATCTTCACATTTTTTGTCGAGTTTTGGGAATATGGTAGAAAAGTAGCTGCAGGGGGTCCACCGGAACCAGCTAAATTTTAAAAGTGGTCTATGAGAAAAAAGGTCTGGGAACCTCTGGTGTAGATAATAAACCTGTTATGACTTTCAGATAAACTATTCTACATTTTCGCAGTGGTGTGGAGGTCCAACGTTCTTTAGTCCAAACGAACTGTGAAGGTATCTTGTGTGATCATGAGTTAACAACACCAGTTAAGGAAACAAGTAGCGCTAACAAAAATACTGACTATATGTCGTTTAGTGACGACACGGACCGGTACTGTCAAGATCTGCCACCTGGCTTAGGTTTGCTTGCCTGCTTTTTGTTATTTTGTGTACGTTTAGATGTTTCTATATGTGTGTAGTTAATTATATTATTATTAACAACTAGCTTTTGCCCGCGGTTTCGCTCGCGTAAAGGTAGATTAGGTTATGATAGTAACAAAACTTCTTTAAATAAAATATAGCCTGTGGAATGAACTCCCTGCCGATGTTTCTCACAAGACTACAGTATGGGGCAAAAAGGGCGTTAAAAGGTTTTTACAAGGTCGGCAATGCGCAAGTGATGCCTCTGGTGTTGCAGACGGTGACCACTTACCATCAAATGGGCCGTATGCTAGTTTGCCACTTTAGTTGTATAAAAAAGCCTGTTCTTACTCAGTGATAACATAGCTTTCTAATGGTGAAAGAATTTTTAAAATCGATGAAGTAGTATTTGAGATAAATACTTACAAACAAAAGAAAAAATCTTTCAGCTTTATAATACTATTAGTAATCATATAAATGAGACTGCACGGATGGTGTAGCTTAAGTTAAGTGTTTGCTTCGCTATAGCCACTATGCCGAGTTTAGTGGTTTCGATTCCCACACGCCACACCAATATGTATGTGTGATCCACAAAATATGGTTGTTCCGAGTCTAGGTGTTCTCTGTGTCAGTGTACAGGTAGTAAGGAATGGTTGAGGGAGGTTATTATAAGACAGGGATAGCGAACCTTTATTGGTTTAAAGTGCAATTATTTATGAAAAAGATAATACATAATATGTTTTTAATGTGCCATAAAAGAAACAAAAATATGTTTAGTTTTTAATTAAATTGTACATACATACATAGATTCATCAATTACTTAGTACCTAAAATACTAAGTCTCGAATTATTTTGACAAGTGCAGCACTGCACTGGCACGCATCTCATTAGTTCGCCATCCCCGTTATAGGCAATCTAAAGTTATGCTATGGTTTTCAAGAGCTGGGCGAAACAGCGGGGACCTAGTGTCTTCATAAAAGTCAAATAAAAAAAATTTTTTATGAAATCTTTTACAATTCCATCACAGGTCCTGTTTTCGATAGTGATTCGCAAATGTCGATACAAGATTTTGAGACGAAGTATGGTGATCTGAATTTAGGTGGGTTTTATCAACCACCTATTTGTAAATCTCGACACAGAGTTGCTGTTATAATTGCTTACAGGTTGGTATCTGAATACTTTACTCAAATATCTTATTTCAGTAGGTACTATCGGACATAGACCGCTTTTTATTGCTAGAATGGTCAGTCTTCCACTAGCATCCAATCTATTTGAATTTGATTTGAATCACTCACTTTGAAGCAAACACAGATAATCTCTGTCTAGTAGGCTTTTTAAATACTTATCGATTTAAACAATCGGAAAAACGGATAAAGCAATGCAAAATATCGACTACTAATTTCAAAAGAAAAAGTTCTACAATTTAACCTCTGAACGACATTGATTGTGGCGCATCTCTGATACCACTGCAAGCAATCGCAAGGTACCATCATCGCTTGTCATCAGGCTTGCCCTTTGCTTTTTGCCATCTTGCTAATGGTTCTTAAATAATTGGTAGATTTGGTTGACAACTTATTTATAGATTGTCACTGATATTTTTGTTTAATGCAGAGGATGCAGGCGATACCTGGCAATGTTTCTGTTCGTTTTACACCCGATACTAATGAAACAGCAACTGGAATATCAAATCTTCGTTGTGGAACAAAGTGAGTTTTAGCAGTACCTAACTTGACAGACACCTCCTAATACCTATTTGGAAAATTTGGTAGAAATAATTATATTTCAATTATAAGAACAAGTATAAATTGCTAACATGCCCGCCGCATCACGGAGTGTGGCGTACATTTGCGCAAAACGCGCGACTCTTAGTGGTCGACCGGTAGCCGTGCTAGAATCTTCTCCATGCTTTCTAGTGTAGACTTAGCACTGATTCTTGAAAGAATCACTTGCCTTAAAGAATAATCACTAACCGGGTAACAACCCTGTAACGTCATGATCGGCAATTTAGCAAATACACACTGGAACTATATGTATCTATGAATATGGATCTGTATCTATGATCTATCATAATAAAATTATGTCGCATAAATGATGAATTTAAAAAACGTCATATCTTTACTATTGTTTATTAAAGAGAAATATCCAATACCTACGGATGATTCTGACTCACATTTTTTATTATTTATGTCAAATACCCAAACTCTAAAATAAAAAATATTTTGAAACCTACTTAAAAATAAAAGATACAAGCGTTTCAAATGTAGTAGTAGAAGGTAATTGTCAAATTACGAAAAAAATATGCACGATATAAACAGTGACGTAGCCGCTATTTAAAAATGCAGATATCTGAGGGAGATAGCGAGATATCCCCACTAAACCTCCATTTTTCTTATATCCAAATTTTAAATATTAATTGCTCTCTTATTATGCATCCCATTGTTAATATTTTTTGCACAAAAAGATTTATTTTAATTGCTATTAAATAGCAATTAAAATAAATTTTGTTCTTGTGTGTAAAATAATGTACAAAAGCAAACACAGAAACACAGGCAACTACCCTATTCTAAGTAACAAAAGTAGTATGTATGTATAATTAAATAATTATGTATATAATAGACTAGATGTTCCCACGGTTTCACCCGCGTTTATCGTTACTGCGCCGCCCCCGTGGGTCGTAGCGTGACGTTCCGTGTACCGTTCCGTAAGGAGCCGACCACGCGTCTGAGCCGCGCGGCATGGTATCTCGTAGTTTTCGGCCGGCCTTGCACATCATAAATGCGCGCGCAGTACAAACTAGATCATTATTTTGCTGCGTATGTTATTTTAAAACTGCGATATCTCCTAAGATATTCATTGAAATCGAATGATGTAAAGGGCAATTTTGTTTTAAATTAAATACTTGTGATGAATAACGTATTTATTTGGATAAGGATTAATATCATGTTTATAATAATACCTTCGCAAATAATGCATTATTTTAGAACAAATTTGATTAGCATAAAAAAGGTTATAGTGAGCCAACCTTAAAAGATAGACATATGCTGTCCCGGACTTTTTTTTAGAACTTTTAAAGGGGAACAATTGTGTTATACATGATTTTTGCGAAACTTTAACTGTTTACGCAGCGCACGCAGCGGAAGCTCTCTAAAGGGAAAAATCTATCCGATTTTGAAATATTCTTCATTGGTGCTCCGCTCCTATTGATCTTAGCGTGATGATATATAGCCTATAGCCTTCCTCGATAAATGGGCTGTTCCTGAGATTAGCGCGTTCAAGCAAACAAACAAACAAACTCTTCAGCTTTAAAACTAACTTATAAATGTGATAATAATTATAGAAGAGGTAGAATCGACAAAATTTTTAGGTTTATACATAGATAACAAAATGACATGGAAAGAACACATACAGTTTTTAAGTAATAAGTTAAACAGTTACTCTTTTGCCTTGCGTAGTCTCAGAAAAGTCGTTGATATCTCAACAGCATTGACAGCATACCATGGATATGTATCGTCCATTCTTCGATATGGTGTGATGTTTTGGGGTAACTCAACTGATGTAGACTGTACATTCAGAGCGCAAAAACGATGCGTGAGAGCTATTTGTTGCTTAGAGCAAGTAGATTCCTGCCTACCTCATTTTAAAACTTTAAAAATGTTATCCCTTCCCTGCATATATATATTTGAAACAGTTTTATTTATTAAAATGAATCTTCATTTATTTGATCAACGGAAAAGAATACGGAATGCTGATAAATTATGTATTAGACCTTCAAAAACTGCTCTTTTACATAAAAGTGTGTTATGCATGGGGCCTAAATTATACAATAAGATACCATTAGCTTTAAGAAATGAAAATAATATTAATGTATTTAAAAAGCAGTTAAAACATCTACTTGTAACAAAAACTTATTATTCCTTATTTGAATTTTTGAACGACATAAACATTTTATTTTATTTTATTTAGTTTTGACATAATTTTATTACTTATTGACAATTATTAAGATTGACTGAATAGTTTTTATTTTAGTAACTTTGTATATTTATTTATTATTAATATTGTGATAAAATTTTAAAATAGCAAATTTTTGCATGCTGGACGGCTGAATATGGCGATACTATTATTAATGTTGTAATATCTATTGTTAAACCCATATTATGCAAATAAATAAATTGAATTGAATTGAAATATAATATTAGTATAGATTCTGGTTTTACAAAGAATTCTACGCACGTTGACCTTTGTTTTTTGTTGACCTAGGTACTCATCCTTGCTCCTCACACTCACATGCCAATTAGCCGGCGTCATTAAAAGTAGATGAGCAAATCTTTCCATGTCAATTTATAAGTATGCTTTTTTGAACTTAACACTAATCCTAATCTTGTCCAAAGGTAACAACAGCCAAGACTTCAATCGAGGGATGCTACTAAACATTGGCTTCAGAGAAGCACAGAAGCATTGTACTATTGGTTGGACTTGTATCATCTTGCATGAGGCCCATATCGTGCCGACCGACTCTCGCAACTTATATCGATGCAGCTGGTATCCTAGGCAGCTGGCTACCTCTGTAGAAAGGACAAATAAGTACGATTATGATAATTTATGATTATCTAAATTAGTTAGACTTAGTAATTATGAGAGCTAGAATATTAGGATTTCTCCACATAACCTGGAGCAGCCTCGCTGGCGACGTACTCCTTTACTCGACAGAATAAAAGATTGCTAGGCTTATGGGAATAGAGTTGCCATGGTTTATGCTCTTGCGCTAGGCGATTTTATTTGGTTTAGTCACATTGGCAACACTCGACGGTTGTTACAACCGTGATTATGTAAGCTTGTCAACTGCTTTTAGAATTTTGAATGTGTTATGGCGTTGCAAGCATACATAGACTATGATGACTGCTTCCTAATTAGCGGGCCGTATGCTTATTTACCATCGTGACAATATAAGTAGAATAGATTTTCTCGTGCTTTGTTTAGGTACCTGCGTTTATTTTAATGCTGTTTTAGTTTTTATCTGTATGTAGGTAATTTTGCATATGTTTATACTTAGTATGTGTTCAATTTATACTGTAGTTAATGATATACATATGTGTAACCACAGGCCACCCTATGTTCCTATACTTAAGTAGGTCTGTATATTGCATCTAACCAAAGATGTTTGCTCCCAGACCACCATATATTCCCAAATTTGGAGGAGCAGTCGCAATGACGTCAGAACAATATGTGGCAGTAAACGGCTTTTCGAACAATTACTGGGGAAATGATGCCGACTTTGAGGATTTGTATAATAGGTAACTTTTACACAATTAACTACTTAAACAACGTACCCATACTAGTGAACCGTTCAGGGAGGGGAAGGGGGACTTCAAAATACCACGCTTGTTCACAGGTGCGGGGGATACTTTAGGTTTTTGTCACGTAGTCAATATCCTGTAGCGAAATCTCGAGCTATATCCAAATATATTATGGCGGTTACGGTTTTTTATCGTTCTTTTTACAAGCAATGATTTAAAATCATATTTCTGAATTACTACGTGAAAACTAGAGGGGGGAGGGGTCTTGGCATATACTACAGGTGGTCACAAAGGGGAATGAAAGGATAAAAATTGAAAAATAGGTCACGTAATATGGGTATGTTCTCTAAACTACTATTGGTACCTATATAATAAGTATTTATGCCTTTTAGCTCTCACACACAATTTTGCTCTATTTAGACATTAGTACAGTACGTACCTATCTATTTGACATTTTTTGGTAAACATTTTAAATACTGGGAAATTCTGTACTTTATTTTAACATTGGGATATAACTACTCATCTATACTAATATTATAAAGCTGAAGAGTTTGTTTGTTTGTTTGTTTGTTTGTTTACTTGAACGCGGTAATCTCAGGAACTACTGGTCCGATTTGAAAAATTATTTCAGTGTTAGATAGCCTATTTATCGAGGAAGGCTATAGGCTATATATCATCACGCTAAGATCAATAGGAGCGGAGCACCAATGAAGAATGTTTCAAAATCGGAGAGTATTTTTTCCTTTTGAGAGCTTCCGCTGCGTGCGCTGCGTAAACAGTTAAAGTTTCGCAAAAATCATGTATGACAGAATTGTTCCCCTTTAAAAGTTCTAAAAAAAGTCCACGACAGCATATGTCTATCTTTTAAGGTTGGCTCACTATAACCATTTTTATGCTAACGAAATTTGTTCTAAAATAATGCATTATTTGCGAAGGTATTTTTATAAACATGATATTAATCCTTATCTAAATAAATACGTTATTCATCACAAGTATTTAATTTAAAACAAAATTGCCCTTTACATCATTCGATTTCAATGAATATCTTAGGAGATATAGCAGTTTAAAATAACATCGCAGCAAAATAATTACCCATTACAGACATAGTACAAACGATGTTTCTCCTGGTTTATTCTGCGTGATTACTACTGGTTCGATTTGAAAAATTATTTTAGTGTTGGATAGCCTATTTATCGAGGAAGCCTATAGGCTATATAACATCACGCTACGACCCACGGGGGCGGCGCAGTAACGATAAATGCGGGTGAAACCGCGGGAACATCTAGTAATTTATAAATGATAGCACTCATTATTATTAATCATTTATGACACGATAAATAACTTGCAAATTTGTAACTAAATTATAAAAAGTGTTGCATGCTGAATGGCTGTATATAAAAGCACAAAATTTTCTATTACACCTCTGTATCCCACCTAAATTCGCAATAAATGATTATTATTATTTATTACAAACTTTGTTGAACTTGAATTTCATGGCGATGATGAAGTTTTTAAAGAAGACAAACATAACTTTAAAACTCAAACTCGATTCGGCGAACTACCTACCCATTATGATTTTTAACTACCTAGGTACCAACCTACTAAGTAATAAATTATAAAAAATATTACCTATTTAATTTTAGAGTATTTTTTGCCAAATACTTCGTTGAAAATGCTATACCAATACTGGGCAAGTATAAAACGTTGAAAAAATATAGCGGTGCCGAACGGACTAAGTAAGTATAATTACCTACTAGATATATTTTATCACATTATTAGATATTTTGTTACTTTTGTATTATACTTGTGTGGCATTGGGCTCCTTGTAGCTTATTAATTCGAGAATCAATCAGAATCAAACACCAAATATTCTCTTGTAAACCATAATTGATGCAAATTGATGCCTCGATGGCGTAGTGGTTAGTGTAACCGACTGCCACTCCTGAGGTCGCGGGTTCGATTCCCGCACAAGTCAAACATTTGTGTGCATAGATGTTTGTCTTGGTCTGGGTGTTTCTATGTATATGTATGCATTTACAAAAAAATATATATACGCATGTTTATCCATTGTCTAGTAGGTACCCATAGTACAAGCTCTGCTTAGTTTGGACTAAATGGTGTTGTATGTAGGTATGTGCTAGAATATATTATTACCTATATTATAAAATAGTATGTCCTTGTTTCTGAGTGCATAACGATTAATTTTGCAATATATTTTTATGTGATCTGAATAATAAAGTACGAATCTTTGAATGGATTAGTCACGATGTTTACATAAAATATGTTATTATTTTATACTGGCAATCTTTCAATAGATCAACATCAAATTACGCCAACGACGCTTTTATTTAAAGTCGTTTATCTGTTACTTATACAACTCATTCATTCCATGTTATAGGTACCTACTGCTTAGGCTACAGAGTTGCTATTCCTGATTATTTGATGCTCGATAACTATAACCAAGAAGTTTTAATACAACGTGGTCCATTTTCCAGATCCCAATACATGCAAACCGTTTCGCCGCTATACTTACTGGATGGGTTAACCACTCTCTCTTACACAGTGGATATTTACGAATCAAGGAGAATGTACACGTATATCAAAGTAAATATTGGTGAAACGAAGTCATCGAATGACCTAAATAAACTGTCAAACCACACAACAGATAAACCGTCAAATTCCACCATTGGACCTGGACAAGTACCAGCGACGGCTGTCATGTGATCAGTATACCTATATTATAAATTATTTTATATTTTATTATATTTATTTGAAAACGTGACGAATTTGTGTACTAATTCCTTTAATTAAGCAGTAGGTACATAATAAGGCCTATAAGGCCCGATGCCTATATTCAAGAAACTAGTCGTTTTACTTTTAACACATGTTCTGTGAAATACATGTTATGACTTAACTGTCGATAGCTAAAGCAGCGTTTTTGTAATATAACAAATTTGTATTCTTGCTAGAACTAATAATTTGTTTTATTCGGGATTAAAGGCATGCTTAGTAAGTGGAACCAATTTTTTCCAGCCGGGCTTGAGTAAGTTGCGATATTGCTTTACGAACAGTAGGTAACCCTAGATTCTATAAAGCAGATAAAAAGTAAAAGATAGTCAAAGCACGTGTTAACTGCTGTGATTGGCTGAGTGAATTGGAATCAAATGAACTTAACATGTTTTGATTTTGACACGTCTTTAATTAGTTTATTAGAGACCAGGTGTAAGTGACGTAAAGAATAAAACATCCAGACTGGAACAAGCTGTTTGGCATATATTTTTGAGTGAAAAGCCGCAGCACTCGACTGATTGAGCAATGCGAGGCCATTCAAACGTTGGTAGGTACTATCCAACGTACTTTCAAAGTACCAAAGTACATCGAGACGAAGATATAGATACTCAATTTCTTTTTCTTGCATGAAAGGAGGAGATGATTGCAGTATTCATTTATCAACGTTATGAGATTCATAAAACACGTAGATTAAAAAAACTTAGTAAGTTCATATGTTTCGTTCCTTGTGGGGTCAGAATCCCAACACTAGGTAGGATCTAATTAATTAAATAAATATGAGACAAGTGCGAACTCACGCTTAACTCTCACCTCGTTGTACCCAACCATGCCTAATGTAAATAAGGTTGGATACGTAAGCGGGTAAAAAGGTGATTTTCAACAAGAGATTTTTATGTGTCATTTCGGTGGGATTATTTTATAACAATGCTATCTACATATTATATTTAAAAAACAAATAAAACTTTAACCTTATTTGTAACATGTGCGTGAGTGGACATCAAATATCATCAAAACTTACTTAAATATTTAAGGTTGAATTTTTGTAAGTCCACTGAAATTAAGTGTCCACCAAAATGATAAAAATGTCCACTGAAATTATAAAAATGTCCACCGAAATGATAATTACACCAATTAAATTAAATGAATCTAGCACGAGTTATAACGGCCACCGAAATGAAACCATTTTTGGCCTCATATCACTGAAATGATAAACTTAATTTTTAGCGGGAATCCACAATGACGTTGTGACCGGTCGTGGGCTCCGATGAGCTTGAGGCGGACTGATCCGAAGTGAGGAATGGCAAGGGGGGCGCAAAAACGCAATATTGACGGGGCTATTCTACTAAAACTTACTGTCCTCTGAAATGATAACTTTTCTAACTTAACAGTTAACTTTCCGTACAAAAGTTGACTGCTTGTCAAATGTATGAGGATGAAGATAAACAAACAAAAGTAGTTTTTGTTGATACACTATAATTTAATGATACTAAAATCGATTTAAATCCAAATAATGAATGTATTTGCAGGGGAAGATATTTTATGCGCGGAATTGGGTTTAGGACAGGTCAACGTGATAATAAAATGACATTTTGACAATTTTTTTTATGTAATAGAGGCCATTTATACTCAATGATTTTTTTTGCCAAGGTAGAGAAGTACTTAATTTACTAAGAAAAAATAATAATTTAATGATAATAAAATCGATTTAAATCCAAATAATGAATGTATTTGCAGGGGAAGATATTTTATGCGCGGAATTGGGTTCAGGACAGCTGTTACCGTGATAATAAAATGACACTTAGACAATTTTGTTTTTAATGTAATAGAGGCCATTACTCAATGATTTTTTTTCCAAGGTAGAGAAGTACTTAATTTACTAAGAAAAACATTACAAAATCATAAACTAACACATTGCACTACCGTTCTCAGTATTGCCGTGTATTTTGTTTGCTTGTGCAATTCACCCATATACTCCATAGAGCCACAAATATAAAAATCTAACAAAGGAGATGGCCAATTTTCTTAGGGCACTCTGCCTAGCATCTAAAAATGTATGTACATTTACGAATTTTGCTTTATTTTAAATTTAGTATGCTCTGATATTAACTGTAAAAGTAACATAATCCACTAACTTTAGATATTAAAAAAAACATATTTTGGTCATGAATCTACTCGGGCTCATAATTCTCTTGTCTGTTGTGATGTATTATGTATAATCTAAACCCTGTAAAATTAGTAGGACAGTAATGGAATGATTAAGTACCTACCTATCACATGTATAATTGGATAGACTCTTGATAAAAGGTTAGGAAGTGTCATATAGGATTGCAAAGTATTAAAATAAAAACAAAATCTGAATAACTTTTGAATGAAATATTTAATATTCAAAAATTCTAACAAAAATATTGTCTAAAAATGATGCTGGTGGAGTAATATTGGTCTGATGTCTTGCCCAGCCTAAATACATGAGTTATACAAAGTTAGGTATTACATAAAATGATCTATTATAACATCTATTAAATACACAATGGGCAGACGTATTTGAAGACCGCTTATAGTAAGGTATATTGATTAGAATAGAACTACGAGTTGGTGGTAAAATAACCGGTTGAGGTAAGATGAGGGCCTCTGGTGATGGTAAAATTACATTTCCATTTTGTATATTATCTGCAGGTTCATCAGTTTCTTCTCAAGATGAATCTTGATGTAATTGTCTATTAGCCCTCATCCGGCAGGGATGACAAACATAGTGCCTTGTTATTCCCTAAAACAAATAATGTTGACCTGTAACTAATATAGCTTCTGATAGCTTAATGGTGTAAATGATACATAGAATTTAAAGTCTTAATGTCTTCTCGGTCTTGAACTTACATACATATAATAATTTATCAATTTTCATATAAGGTGAAAGAATATCAGATGAGAAACTCTTGCAAATGCCTGTAAGTTATCTATACTAAATCAATATCTTTGGACATCTCACATAAAGCCATCTGTTCCCAAGCTAACTGCTTAGTTTGAGGTGTAGTGTATAATGTGAATACTATGGCAACTAGCTAGTTGATTAACACAAATATTTTAAAATACATAGGTACATTATATTATCTATAACATGCAGACGCAGAACAAATACTTGTGGTAATTATGCAAATATTTGACAAGAGACAACATTGGGAATCGAACCCACAACCTTCAGCTTAACAGTCAGGGTGGTGGTACCCATTGAAACAATAAGCCATAATGCTCTCAAAGGTGTGTGAAGTCAGGCAACCTGCACTGGCTAATGACATAGGCTATAGTCTCATTTCACTTACCTATTATTAGAAAGGGCCCACTGGAAAACTTATATTTTTTGATAATTACTTATATTTGTAGTACTTTCATACATCATGATAAATCATAACTGTTATATATGATGAAAATCATAACTGAAACCTTGCAGTAAAAGAAAATTGCATTAAAAGTGGTGTCTCTGGATCAATAATGTGATGTATTATCTTATGTCCCTTACTGATCGGCCACAACCAAGGCACACCATAGTGTGGCCCAGCATTCTATGATTGGCACCTTCTGAAGTTAGCAGCAAGAAGCATGGGTGACAAATATGTCCATCTTCTGAAAGCTGAAAAGCAAAGTAGATTAAGAGAGTATATATATATATCAACATTTTATCAATTGTAATGTGAAGAAGGTTCTAAATAAATACTTCTTTAAATATTTAAAGGTGAAAATCAATTGTTTAAATGGAAATAATAATTGATGTATAGTAGTGAATATGTCGCTGTTCTCTACGAAGAGGATATCCACTGCACTATCAAAATAAGACTCCGCTGAGTATGAACAAATATTTATTGTTCGTAGGTATGTACATTATTATCAGGTAAACACAAAAGTTATATGGAGCAATAGATCGCCTATCACGGACCGGGGCGTAATGAATTCTTTTTGTCTCACACACCTTTGACAGGACAGCAGTGGATGCGTTCCAAGTTGAACGCCGCCACATCACCCCCCCACGGAGTAAGGAAAGTCGATCAAAGATCGAAAGGACGAGCGAATCTCACTCTTCTGCCTGAACGTGTTGTATATTTTGGTGACGAAGTTGATGGCTGAGGTAAAAAGTGAGTGTGAGGCGTAGATGAGTTTTGAGCGTGAGGTGCAGCGGGTTGCCTGAGCACTGGTTTATGCAAGTGGGATGTGGCTGACTTATTAATGGCAGACGTGGGTGATTCATGTGCATGGGTGTGGGGTATGTTTGTAGGTGAAGTTGAATCGTTTGTAAGTGTTGGGGTGGTTGTAGCGGCTGATTGGGATGTACTGTCGAGGTATGCAGGTTTAATGCGGTCTACGCTTACAACTGCTTCTTTGTTGCCAATGACGATCGTAACTGTCTTGTCAGTTCGGCTCTTTACAGGATACGGTCCTGAATACGGCGATTCCAATGGCGGTTTTACATGGTCAGCTCGTAAGAAAACATGTGAGGCAGTAGCAAGATTCTTAAACACGAAGACATTCTTAGAACCATGACGCGAAGCGGGAACAGGTCTCAAATCCGACATAGTTGTCCTCAATCGGGAAACGAAATCCGTAGGGTCAGTGGTGTATAATTTGGACGGAACAGCAACCATCTCGCCAGGCAGATGAAGCGGCTCACCGTACAGGAGTTCAGCTGATGAAGCCAAGAGATCGTCTTTAAGCGCCGCACGCAGGCCCAGAAGCACGATGGGTAATGCTTTTAACCAAGATTCATTACGGCACATCAAGGATGCTTTAAGTTGCCTGTGTAGGCGTTCAACCATTCCGTTAGCACACGGATGATAGCTGGTCGTTCTAAGCTTCTTGGTGCCCAATAGTTCCATAAGCTTACGGAATAGGTCCGACTCAAATTGCCTTCCCTGATCTGTCGTTATAAGAGAAAGTACGCCGAACCTGGAAATCCACCCAAAGAGCAACGTCTCAGCTGTTTCTTCGGCTGAGATACCACGCATAGGCCATGCCTCAGGCCATCTGGTGAACCTATCAATCGAAGTGAGGAGGTAACGATAGCCTTCGCATATGGGAAGAGGCCCGACGATGTCTATGTGGATGTGACGAAAACGACGTGAAAATATGTGCCTCGTGACTTTGTTGCGTTGGCACGACAAGCAAGATCTCGTCCACTCTGCAACATCTTTGCGCATAGAGGGCCATACGAACCTATCCGTGACAAGGCGTGACGTTGCACGAATACCAGGATGGCTTAGTTGGTGAAGCTTGTCGAAGTACTTGCGACAGAAAGGTGTTGTGAGGAATGGACGTGGTATACCAGTAGTGGTGTCGCAGAAAATCAGGACATCAGTACCAGGTACGGCGATCTTCTCCAAACGGAGAGCAGTTCCATCACGCAGAAGCGTATGAAGTTCCTCGTCATCTTTCTGAGAATTTGCTAATGTAATCATCATCTAAATATATGGCTTCGATGCGCGACATCGTATCCGCCACAACGTTTTCCACGCCTTTAATGTAAGCTATATCCGTCGTGTACTGTGATATGAAAGTGAGCTGATTTAACTGAACTGGTGGCAATTTCTCCCTACGCTGAGGAGACGCATACTACGCCTAAAGGAGGGGTTTATGGTCCGTGTAAATAGTACTATGTTGTGCTTCTAAAATATATCGGAAATGTTGCACCGACTCATAAACTGCCAGTAACTCACGATAGTAAGCAGGCCATGAAGATTGCCGCGAATTAAGCTTTTTACTAAAAAACGCTAATGGTTTCCATTGTGAGCCGTCGTGTTGTTGAAGGCACGCTCCCACCTGAGTACTGGACGCATCCGTGAAAAGTCCTAACGGAGCGTTAGGAAGAGGGTGCGCAAGTAAAGTGGCTTGTGCGAGACTATTTTTACAGGCATCAAACGCTTTTTCCGACTCTGGCGTCCATGGTACAGGTTTGGCTCCCTTAAGCTTGGAGTCTGCTAATATGTTGACCAACGGCGCCTGCGGTTCAGCCGCGCGAGGTAAACAGCGCCTGTAATAATTTACCATGCCCAGGAACCTGCGGAGGCCCTGAACGGTTTTTGGAAGTGGGAAGTTCTGGAGAACAGCAATTCTATCCTGAGGAGGGCTTATGCCATCTTTCGATACGCGATAACCCAAGAAAATGACCTCTTTTTTTCCTAAAACACATGTAGCCGGATTCACAACAACGCCGAAATCCGCCAGCCTTTGAAAAAGAGTGCGAAGATGCTCATAATGCTCATTTTCATCGCGAGAAAACACAAGTATATCATCGACGTAGGGAAAGCAAAAGTCAAGGTCGCGAACAATATCATCCATAAAACGCTGGAACGTTTGCCCAGCATTCCGCAGTCCGAACGTCATGTATGGGAACTCATAGAGGCCGAAAGTAGTAGTAATGGCCGTCTTGCAGATATCCTCACTGTGGACCGGTATTTGTTGGTAGGCTTTTACCAGGTCGAGCGTGCTGAAGACGGTAGAGCCAGCAGTATTGTGACTGAAATCCCCAACATGACGAACGGGATAGCGGTCAGGGATGGTCCTTGCGTTCAATCCTCGATAATCCCCACAAGGCCTCCAAGAAGAATCTTTTTTCAGAACGAGCTGTAATGGGGAAGACCAAGGGCTCTTGGACGGCCTTGCTGTACCAATCTTGATCGTATCATGAAACTCTTTTTTAGCGATCATCAACTTATGGGGTGCAAGACGGCGAGGTCGACAAGAAACGGGAGGACCGTCTGTTGTATTTATATAATGCACCGTTGAATGTTTGATTTCTCTATGAAGCCCGGGTGGTCGTGTGATAGTCGGAAATTCAGCGAGTAGTTTGGCGAATGGGACCCTGATCCAGAGACTGTAATAGTTTTTACGCTCGCTTGTCCTACGACTGCAATTGAAGTTGGCACTGATATACCGGTTATGCCATCCAGAAGACAATTGTTGCTACAGTCAGGAAGCAAATGATAATGCGCGAGGAAATCAGATCCAATTATAGGAGTGCTTACATCAGCTACCACGAACTGCCAACGAAACTCTCGCCGCAAACCAAAATTAAGGACCAACGAAACACTTCCATAGGTTTTGATTGAGCTGCCGTTGGCTGCACTGAGCTGGTACTCAGTACGAGGTATTTTCTTACCGAGCAACCTCCGCGGATAACAGCATAAATCAGATCCCGTATCAATCAGGAATCTGACGTTGGATGTTTTGTCTAAAGTAAAAAAACGGCGGCTTGGGATAGTGCAATCAGCTGCCGCCACTACGGACTACTTTGCCTGTTTTCCTGTTTCCAGGAGCAGGGATTGATGCACTTGACAGCTTTGGGCCCAAATGATCTGTGATACCAGCAATGATTTGTGGTAGGTGACTGGCCACGGCTACGGCTTCTTGATTGACTTCGATTGCGGCTTCGACCACGACTGCGATCATGAGTGAGCGCGGCGACTTCAGCAGTTAGACGCCGCATTTGAGACACAAATGCCTGCATGCCAAAGAGATCATGACCAGCAGCCGGAATGGAATCGCTCGCAGCTGTTGCAGTAGCGGCATGAACGGAATTATTGTAAGTGGGGACCACGACATTGGGGACGACTTCCAAAATGGTATCAGCTTGCGCGGCAATTTCGTCGAGCGGATCTGGCTTGGCTGCTACTATCGCTTGAACATGTTGCGGTAGACGCCGCAAAAATAGTTGTCGCAAAATACCCTCGTCTTTTAAAGTGCTACCGGCAAGCGATCGTAAGTGTCGCAAAAATTGCGTAGGCTTGCGGTCACCTAACTCTTCTTCCGAAAGCAATTGCCGTACCCTTTGTTGTTCTGACTGAGACAATCGACGAATCAGCTCTTTTTTTAAGTAATCATATTTGTCGGACTGCGGTGGGTCAGTGACAATATCTTCGATTTCCACTGTCACTTTAAAATCTAGTTGAGCGATGACGTGATCGAATTTCGTCTGGTCACTTGTGATACCTGTTATGCGAAACTGTGTCTCAACGTGGGCGAACCACATCTCTGGTTTTTGACTCCAGAAGGGTGGTACTTTTGGAGACACTTTGCACACTAGGCCTGCGACAGCAGCAGGTTCAACTTTGGACTGAACAGTATCCCCCTTGGACGGCACAGCATCTTCGGTTTGAGAAGCTTTCTTAATAGTCTTCGCAGCTTGTAGCTCTCCTCGTAGAGCGGCATTTTCTTGTGACACTTTATCCAGATCCTGTGCAAGACTAGCAAGCTGTTGTCGAAGTTCTTCCCACTTTTTAGCAGTTAGCTCTAGAGCCTGATCCGTCATGATGTCGAATTTCTAAATGCGGATATTAATTAGTGTAAGTTATGTGTAGGTTGTTACTTAGGTAAGTATGTAGTAAATGTTAGTGTGGTTAGATTATCGCTAACGATGATGTTCGGCCGAAGCAGATAAGTCACAGGTAATAGTATTCTTACCCAGCAAAAAAAAAACAATATAACGCACAAGGAACACAACAAACAAAATAAACTTAAATAACTAAAACTTAGTATCTAATTACAACTACCACCAAATATTAAAATAACACAAGGACAAACATTGAGAGTAATCAAACAACATGCGTGAACAAAAACTGAACAAATTATGGTAGCTTTAACTCCTTGGTCCAAACGTAGAAATCGACTGTGTTGACTCAGCAATATACGACGAAATCCATTGCGTAGACTCAGCAATGTATGTCGAATTGTACTACGTAGAGTTGAATTGCCGAAATATTATCCACCAATCAGATCGAGACGGTCGATGACTGCGTCAATGTAGTACTGGGCGAGTCGATTACTGCTTTGGGCGAGTCCAACAAATATTTTCGTAGAAATTAATGTGCGAATCTTCTTGATATTTCACGCTGGGATAGTATACGAACTCCAGAAGCCTTGGTAAGTAAGAATGATGTACCTTCTATCCAAAACTGCAGGAAACAACGGCGGGAAACGTGTTCTGTTTGGTCACCAATATAGTAGTGAATATGTCGCTGTTCTCTACGAAGAGGATATCCACTGCACTATCAAAATAAGACTCCGCTGAGTATGAACAAATATTTATTGTTCGTAGGTATGTACATTATTATCAGGTAAACACAAAAGTTATATGGAGCAATAGATCGCCTATCACGGACCGGGGCGTAATGAATTCTTTTTGTCTCACACACCTTTGACAGGACAGCAGTGGATGCGTTCCAAGTTGAACGCCGCCACAGATGCTACAAATTATTAGATAAATATGTTTTATGTATATAAACGTTTTCATAATTTATTTTAAATAAGCACATACCTGAATTGTTTGCCATTGCACAAGCATTCTTTGGAAATGCATGTCTAACGAAGACACAATATGTCTTCTTAGCCGTCCCGTACTCATTGTAAACAGTTAGTTGACAATGTCCAAAGCGTAAGCACAATGAAGTCCTTATTAATTAGCACTAGATAATCGTTGGACAATGGAATCAGTCCGTGTAGAATAACAAATACCAATGGTCGTTATGGAGAAAAGATAATCGTACAGTTTACAAACAAAAATCAAAAGCACGCGAAGTTGCGAGTACAAATGTCAAATGTGACAATTAATTGAATTAATGTCAAACAAAAAAAAAAGGCAGCCGGCGGATGTCGTGCGATTGTCCAGCCTGTAATGTCGTTCCGTTTTGTTGTTACAAGAAAAAAGTTATTTAGAACAATAATATTTCATAGCATTCGAGTGTATTTTTTATTAAGATTACGATAATGAATAATTATAATCATTTTACGGTCCAAATAATTTTAATGTAACTCTGATGGAACATTTATTATAGCTTTATTATTATACCTTTACAGGGAATGGAACGATTCTTCAAAATTGGTGCGCTATCTCGATACGCCGGAAACACAGAACAACTATTTATGTTTAAATATTTATTCTGAAGTTGTACAAAAATATAAATAGACTTGTAATTTTCATTTTTATTTTTATTTATGTATAATTAGGCGTCTATTAATGTACAAGTACATGTATCCCACTGACAACCTAGGCAGAATCTGTCCATGTCCTTTATTTTGCATTTGCTCCAACATGAGACTATATATTTTAGTCTCATATAGAGCCTGTATTACGTACTTTCTAATTATTGGCTTCTCACCAAAGATTTATATAAAGTGATAGTCAATAATATTTGTGAAACCACGAACAGTATGTATAATAAAGTTAGTGTTTTTGAGTCTGCCGGACTGACGTAGATATGTGTGGCGGTGACGTCGGCCTCAGCTGCCGGCTGTACCTCGTAGCCGCACTAATCTGTTGAATGAAGCTTGTAGCAGAGGAGATAAGCATTTTTGTTTTTGCTTGTACACTGAATGAATTCTAAACCAGGATTCTTCTTCTTCTATTCGTGTGGTTAGTGGCCAACCTGATGTCAAGAGTTGTTGAAGCCGCCCGTAGGCATTGTATATGCTTACAAAAAAACTAAACCAGGCCGCAGTGCTGACAGCATATTATGGCAACGTTGAAAGTATGTTAAGATACGGAATCATATTCTGGGGAAACTGTACAGAAAAAGAGCAAATATTTATAGCACAAAAAAAATGCATAAGGGCAATATGCAAGCTCGATCAAATAAATAGCTGTAGACCGTGCTTCAGAAAACTAAAAATATTAACATTACCGTGTCTGTACATGTATGAGTTGGTGTTATTTGTCAGATGTAACTTAACGATGTACGAAAATTATAAAAGCAAACGCCACAATTTGAAAGTTCACTGTCCTCAACACAAAAGTGCATTGATGACAAATAGTGTATTCTGCATGGCGCCACGAGTTTATAATCACCTACCTAAACTGATATTAAAAAGTATGAGCATCAATGTATTTAAACATAAAGTTAAACAATTACTCGTAGAAAAAGCTTATTATAGTGTTAACGAATTTATAAATGACATGCAAACTAATAATGAGAAATAACCTATTGTATTAATTAATTTACTGACATGACATTTTTAATTTTTAATTATTGTTTGACATATATTATATTCTTAATTGAATTGTACCACAATAACCTTGCCTAACATTTATTATTTTTAATGGAGTTGTTATTGTAATTAATTTATTAATTTTATATGATTACTAGTAATGCACAATCAGTAAAGATATCTGTAAAATTGCATGCCTTCAGGCGGATAATGGAGAGACCAATTTATATATATTATGTTATCTGAATTACCCATTTTCGCAATAAATGAGTTTGAGTTTGAGTTTGAGTTTGAGGCCTCTGACATGGCTTAACGACTGCTATCAATTTGACAACAACCGGGACCGACATTTTACATTCCCTCCGAAGCACGCTCAGATGATAAATGATATTTATTTCACAGAAAATGGAGTACATTTAAGGATGTTGTGGTATAATAATATAATACATTTAGCTCTTCCATTTACACAATGTGGCATGCGAAATGTTGTACATTTTAAAAATAATTCTATTTATTGCATAGATATGATAATTTAATGAAATTAGTGACATTGTTATTAAAAAATACTTTTGTAATATACTATCATGTAATAAATTGTCCTTAAGGGAATAGTATGACTTTTCTAGTAGCCATGCCTTAAGGTGTTTCTTAAATCGACAAAGAGGTAAGTCTTTAAAACATTCCGGAACTTTGTTGGGAGTATAAAAATATTGTTGTACCTGTAAACCTTTACAATCTATGTTGGTAACATTATCCACTGACATTGCTGATTAAATTTGACGTTTTTGACATGTATGAATATGTGTTTTGTTTGACACTTGAAAGACGAAGATTTCACACACTAATAATTTGTATATTTTAACAAAATTTAGCTTTTAAAGGTCTATCCTTTTTACGCTCATGCTATAATCCTATATCTATTCTACTCTTCCCTAGTAGTTGCGGTATTGTTATGTAGATTTGAGCAACAAATAGTAAATACTTTACCAGTGAAATTGATGTAAAATCAACAATAATTGGTTTCATTTTATGGTTTCATAGAAGGAAAATACTAGCAAAATATACGCCTTATCGATAACATGATCAGTGTGTAATTAAATACAACTACAATGGCATTTTTGGAGGTAGGTTGGGTTTGTTTTTGGCTTATTTAAATCGACTTTATCCAAGTATAGTTTTTGCTTATATCTTTTGTTCTGTTCATATCAGCCATAATTTATGACGATCTCATTAAAAACCAATAACACTAGTCTATGTAGTCTATTAACACGCTACAATCCTCTTTTCTCAATATTTAAATATGATAAATTTCTATCTATATGTTTGTTTTCAGTGGCGCAGGTTCACATTTTTCGACATAAACAAAAACGTCGACAACGGGAAGATAGCTGAATGTTTACAAGTAAGTAAATGTATTTAGATTCATTCCATAATTTACTATAGAGGCAAAGACAGAAATTGTGACACACCCCCTTGTTTCAAAGTTAGATTAGTTTTGTATTGTCATGCCATTTGCTACTTACATTGGAGATCTTTTATACTTAATATACTTATAGATAATATCAGCCCTGTATTAAACTGTCCCACTCCTAGGCATGGGTTTCTACTCAGTGTGTGAAGTATTAGGCTGTATTCCACCACATATGGCTGCCTCGATGGCGTAGTGGTTAGTGTAACCGACTGCCACTCCTGAGGTCGCGGGTTCGATTCCCGCACAAGTCAAACATTTGTGTGCATGAACATGAATGTTTGTCTTGGTCTGGGTGTTTCTATGTATAATATGTACGTATCTAAAAAAAAAAAGTATATAATATGTATGTTTATCCATTGTCTAGTACCCATAGTATAAGCTCTGCTTAGTTTGGGCTAGATGGTGTTGTGTGTATGTGATAGAATATTATTATTATTATTATTACTGGCCCAATGTGGGTTGGCAGACTTCACATATTGTCGAAAATATTATGGAGAACTTTCAGACATGCAGGTTTCCTTACTATGTTTTCCTTCAACTTTAAAGCAAGTTATTATTTAACTATTAAATAACTTAAAAAAGTCAGGTGTGCTATCTCAAGACCTCAGAGTGGCAATTTAACGGTCTCCCACTAGGCTATAGAATTGAAATTATGTTTGTGATCTTATGTAGTACTTGGGATCAAACTCATAAAAATATCTGCCATCGCATATTATGTTGTAGTCTACTTTGCTGAAGTCTGAGCAGCGGTTACCACTTTCCATCAGGTGGGCCACTTGCTCGCCTGCCACCAATGGCAATAAAAAATTAAAAGCTATGGAGTCATTTCGGAGATTACCCGGAACAAACAGACAGACAAAAATTTAAAAAACAGATGTTATCGTATGGGTGGCTTATATACTTTCATATGCATTAGATAAAAAGCTGTTATTTTGACATTACAAACAGACATTTCAATTTTATTTATTTGTATAGATATCTACATGCTTTTCACAATGTTTGGCCGATGTGATTTTCTATAAGACACACAATGTTAGCATTACATGTATGTAGGAATTATCTACAATCTTCATCTGAGCTTAACTATAGTTGTATCTCACATTGAATAACATTCTGTATATATAATAATAATCTAAACCTTTAGCAATGAGAAATTAAATCAAAAAATGTAAATTGGCTCTATAATTATATGTAAGGACCATAATTATTTGTATGATTCATTATCACAAAAATGTTATATGTATAAATGTTAAAGTACAATTATTGATAATGATAATTAGGAATACAAAATTAATGAGTTGATACTAATAAATTTATTTGTTGGTTAGACACAATTTTGTGTGTATAGTTAGTTAGTTTGTGCAATTTTTTTCTGTTACTATCTTTATTACATGTCCATGATGGGACCATTGGTTTTAAAAATACCAGTAGTACCAGTATTCATTTGATTTATTAATACTTACTATGTGTTTCGTTTCAGGATACCAATGTGTCTGTAGCAACAAGTGGCAATGGCCGTGTGGTATTATGTGATATCACCGGTTGGGCACACCTGATCTCGCATTCCTGGGAGATTACATCATTCAAAGCTTACGAATTGTCTGTAACATTGGCACAACAACTTCCACATGATCCATATCTTGTTACTATTGGGGTAAGTGTTTGTAGTTTTGTCTAATTATATATTTATTTATTTATTTAAGGATTTCCAACAAAGGAATATACAATAACATACATTATATAGCAGTAATAAAGTTCTTAGCGTGTATAGTCCCTCAATTATAGGAAACCACAGCTTGCAAATTATAATTACAACTAAACTAACAACTTAATTAAAGAAACAAACAGAAAACATAAAATTTTTAAACATAAAATTCTGCCTCTAGGGTAAACTTACTAGCTTTTGCGCGCGGCTCCGCCCGCGTGGTACCTACATCAATAAAAAGTAGCCTATGTCCTTCTCCAGGTTTTAAACTATATCTGTACCAAATTTCATCTAAATATTCGGTTGAGTGGTTTAGCCGTGAAAAGTTAACAGACAGACAGACAGATAGACAGACAGAGTTACTTTCGAATTTATAATATTAGTAAGGATGTAACTTATTAAAATTTGTAATATGTAGGCAAAGATGCATTGAAAACATAATTTAGACATCTCTAAAATTTTATTTCTAAAATAATTGAACTTAAATAGCTTTTTTTTAAAAGACTATTCCTATAATAGGAATAAATCCTGAGTCACAGACATTTTTACAAACAATCAAATAACAGACAGAACACTAAAACTCTGCACAAATGTTTGTGGATCACACAGTTTTTGTGGCTTATATCCATAACTCAGTGATGTGTCAATGGCGAAGAGATCACTATGTCATTCGTGCAGTTAAATAAATTATAGATTATTATAATATTTTATTCATTTCAACAGGAAGATGAAGCGGGTGTGAACCCTTTGATTAGGGTGTGGGACTGGTCCCGTAGCGACCGACATGGCAATCCGACGTGTGCTCGAGTGTCCCGTGCCGTACCGTCACACATGCGTCCGACGCCTGCCACCGCACTGGCTGTACATGGCAACAAGGTATTGCACATTTTTTATTAGAATATAGTAAACTAGTAATAATATTGACTGGACATTCATGAAACCAAATCGTTTATTTTTGATACGTGTATTACATACTTACAGGTATTCATTACGTTATCGCCTCGATGGCGTAGTGATTAGTGTAACGGACTGCCACGCCTGAGGTTGCGGGTTCGATTCCCGCACAAGTCAAACATTTGTGTGCATGAACATAGATGTTTGTCTTGGTCTGGGTGTTTCTATGTATAATAAATAATGTATCTATTTACAAAAAAAAATGTATATAATATGTATGTTTATCCATTGTCTAGTACCCATAGTACAAGCTCTGCTTAGTTTGGGCTAGATGGTGTTGTGTGTATGTGATAGAATAATATTACTATTATTAATAAAATTATATACTTGGGCATACAAATTAAGTACTAAATAATATAAAAAAATATGATTATTTAAATTGGAATGATTTGATATTATAAATTCCATTGAAGATTAAATATAAATACTATTATTACTATTAGTCATGACAGACACAAGACAATCGACAACAATAAATTATTGTCAAGCGGATATGACACATTTAAAAATTCTAGTCGATAAAGAAATTGGAACACCTTTAAAAAAAAATGAATATTGATACTGCTCTTACATGAATATTTATGCTGTCGTAACATCCTTTTACTAAAGTATTTATTTATTACTAGTTTTCACCCGCGGCTTCGCTCGCGTAAATGTAGGTTATGTTAGGTTTGCATCAGTTCTTTTTTCTGGATGAAAGGTACCCTATGTCCTATTCTGTACCCCTGACAACATGTATGCAAAATTTCATGTTGATCGGTTGAGTGGTTAAGGCGTGAAAGCGTAACAAACAAACAAACTCATTTTCGCATTTATACTATTAGTTAGGATGTTATGATACTGTAAGGTTTGTTTATTAAACAACAATAAATTACGTAAACATTGTTTACATAACTTATCTTGTTTCGTTGATCTTACTATACTACTGTATGCTTCTTCTTCTTCTTCATGTCAATGGTTCTAGTGTGAACTATACAATATTATTTGCATAATATTCGGACATTCTAATTGCGTTAAGAGTGGCCGCACAAAGCCTGTTTGCTTGTATCCTTGCTAATATTATGAATGCGAAAATTAATTTGTTTGTTTGTTTGTTACGCTTTCACGCCTTAACTACTTAACCAATCAACATGAAATTTTGCATACACGTTGTCAGGGGTACAGAATAGGACATAGGGTATCTTTCATCCAGAAAAAAGAACTGTTGCAAACCTAACCTAAACTAACCTACATTTACGCGAGCGAAGCCGCGGGTAAAAACTAGTATTACTATAAAATAAATAAATAAAAGAAGTGACACACTTGCTCGCCATTGAGCTGATTATATGACTTAGTTTTTAAAGCAAAGATGGAGGAAAATTAACAATAGCGTGGGTTTAACAAGCATTGTGAATTCTCCACCACATCGGGTTTACTTCGCAACAAAGCACCTGCCCTATTACAGCATTATGAAATAGAGAAGACGTACGGAGTGCCCACAGTCTTTTCACTTGTGTGCCATAATGCTAGTTATTTGTCTAGCATTGTAGGCAAACATTGAGACAGGAAAAAGGTCACCTATATACTTAGGATTACTCATTTAATTAGTACATAAAGTAAAATTAATGTTACATTGAATAGTTGTATAAATAAGACCATATATGGAGTCTACATAATATTAATAGCACTATTACTAAATAAAGATTGTGTAAATAAGAGAACTGGATCAGGTACCTACCTTGTCCATTCTTTTCTTATATCCCATCTTTAATTCCTTTTCTTAGGGCAATAAGCGCGAGTAATATTCCTGAAATAATAATAATATTCTTTTTATAATAATAATAATATTCTATTACATACCTACACACAACACCATCTAGCCCAAACTAAGCAGAGCTTGTACTATAGGTACCTACTAGACAATGGATTAACATACATAATAAAAAATGTGTGTTTGTACCAGAGTACACAGGTAAGAAGTGAAACTTCTTTACGACATTAATTGGTTAACAAAAATTATTTAACTATCTTTAATATTAATATTTATTTCATAACTTAATAAAAATAATTCAAAGCAGATATTTAATTGATTAAATTACACAAGTTATGAATAAATAATTGGAATTATCTTTTCAAAGTAATACAATTATATGATGACAGTTAATCTTGTAGAAATGCAACGATTTTATAAAATTAAAAATGAATAAATAAATCATTAAAAACGAATAATTAAAAAAGATGTACGTATACATATTTTTATTTTCTAATCGTGTTTTGTTTTATTTTTAAATTATCATTTAATTTATATTTTTTATTGTTTTTAGAATTAATAATGTTCACTAGATTTACAGTCATATTTATTAATACTTGCTAATTTTAACAGATTTATATACATTCACTGATACTTACAATCAAAAAGTGAGGTTAACCTCAAATAAATATTAAAATCATGCTCATACGTGTTGAATTTATAAAACGAAATATATAATCACTCTCACTTTTCTTGTAAATTCACTTAAATTTGAATAAGTCTTTTTATTTTATCACTATCAAATTAATATATTGTTATTCTTATTTCAAACCAAACTTCAAAACTAATATATTGTTGTTATTATTATAAATATATTACATTATATTCTTTACGTCACTATACTAAACTTTGATAAAAAAAGCAACATGGCGCGTAACCGAAAAACGTGACGATATTTTTTTACACTGCTACAAAATTTCTCCCATACGTCGATAAAGAAGTTTCACTTCAATAATATATACTCTTTTGTAAATACATACATATTATACATAGACATACATACATATTATATATCAGATCGGAGGCGTTCTGGACAAAGGCCAGGTTAAGAGCTCCTTGAACCGACGGGCTTGTATGAGGAATGTGATGAAAGTGAATAAAGCCAGAGAAGTGTGTCAGGATCGTAGCAAATGGAAATCCGTAGTCTCTACCTACCCCTCTGGGAAACAGGCGTGAGTCTATGTATGTATGTATGTATGTATTATACATAGAAACACCCAGACCAAGACAAACATCCATGTTCATGCACACAAATGTTGGACTTGTGCGGGAAGCGAACCCGCGACCTCTAGCGTGGCAGTCGGTAACACTGACCGCTGCGCCATCTCGTCGTCGTTATAGCAAGCGATCAAATGCAATAGTGATTATAGTAACTTCTTACCAACAACAAATTGGTCCAGTATTTTTCAGTTTATTCAAACAAAAATACAAATCATTTCTCTTTATAATATTAGAGAAGATAATTTTGTTTCTGAATTTTGCCATACGTAAGAAATTCAAAGCAATTTTTTTACTGCGATAAGCTGTGCTCAAGCACAGAGCTTGAGCACAAAAAAATGGCTTCAAAGACATTCGTCGCATATTTGTATTTTAAATTAATTTAGTTTCTGTAAAATGGTCAATGCTTGTTGTAATGTATTATTTTACAGAATTTGTTAGCGGTTGGTTTTCAAGATGGATCCGTGTCGCTGTTCCGTGGTGACATCGTTCGCCAGCGCAGTGGGAAAATGAGGACTCTGCCTGATACTGGCAATAGCCCTATTACAGGATTAGCTTTTAAGTAAGACCTTATAATTATTATCCATCTACACTAATATAAACTAACTAATATTATAAATGCTAATGTGAGTTTGTCTGTTACGCTTTCACGCCTTAACTACCCAACCTACCATCATGAAATTTTGCAATCACGTTGTTGGGGGTACAGAAAAAGACGAAAAGTACCTTCCATCTAGAAAAAAGTACATACAAGTAAAAAAAGGATACAAATATATTGACAAAATCTAGATTGATGAGAGCGAAGACGCGGGTATAAGCTAGTAATTTATCAAGAGTTTGTTGGTTTTTTTTGTTTGAGTGCGCAAATTTTTTGGACTACCAGCCGGAACTTAAAAAGACAACGCAACGAGACCGAAGTCGAGCAGTAATCAAAAAAGAGGATGAAACTACTACTTCTTTATATTCTTAGCAAGAGCGGTAGTTGCGACAGCTTCTTCTGTCTTGATATTTTCCAGTATTTCTACTCTATGTTTACAAATAAATATATGATTGATTGATGATGAGTATATCCGTCAAAAAAATCTCAGCACGAGGCCTGGAATTGTGCCCGGCGGCAATAGAGTCGCTACCATGGATTCTAATTCTTAGCTTTTTTTTTAGTGGGGAATGCTGTGACGCATACCCCTCCGCGGAGGTGGGCGGAGGGGTTATGTCGGGCTCACCCCGGGAAAGATAGAAAGTCCCGAGTCCTACCGACTACACCTACCACGGTGTTCCTTCACACGTTCTATGGCCGGGGCGCAGGGATCTCTCTCGCATTCATCCTGCAGCCCCGGCAGATCCCATAGCTGACGAAGTGTTAGTGTAATGCTCCTCATTCGCGAGTATTATAACTATTATTCTTTGATGAAATTATACGCGAAACTTTAGATTAACTCAATAAAAACTTATTTCAATTAAATCGTACATAGTGCACGTTGATATGTACAGTCAGCCAAGAAAGTGGTCTACCAGTTTTGACAATTTCTATGAGATCTAATTACCGCTAACATTGACTTTTCTAACTTGAAACATGGCATGACGTATATATAATATACCTATGATAGAGAGAGCAATTGTGACTGTCATAATATTATTGTAAGGGGAAATCGGCCTTCTTGTTTCAAGATGTTCAAATGAACTTCAACCGTAGCGCGTAGGGTGGTAGACCACATTTTTGACCGACTGTACTTGACGTAGAACAGAGAGAGTATATACATATACGCTATGTATGTTTGCTATCTGTAAGCAAACATACATAGCGTAGCAATTGTGCTAATACAGTAGGCACTTCAATATATTTGCGTCCTTTTATTTTAACACTAGCTATGCCCGCGGTTTCACTCGCGTTTAAGGTTACTGCACCGCCCCCGTGGGTCGTAGCGTGATGTTATATAACCTATAGCCTTCTTCGATAAATAGGCTATTCAACACTAAAATAATTTTTCAATTCGAACTAGAAGTTTCTGAGATTATTGCGTTCAACCAAACAAACAAACAAACTCTTCAGCTTTATAATATAAGATTTTCATTTTGGTTTCTACTCTACTGCTCTTTAGCTCAATTAGTGCATGCAGTGGCTGCCTTCAAAGTTTAATAACCAACATGTATTTATAGTCATGTATTGTCGTTGTAACCATTCCTTAAGTTAATAAATAAATAATGAACATTCTTTTATAACAGGGGTGAAGACAAGATATTCGTGGTATCCCGTGCGTCTGTCTCCGTATTATCCCTGAATACAGAGGGCTATATGTCTCTGGATATGATGGGGGCTGCGCCCCTGTGCAGCGTGCTGGCTGAAAACCACCGGCTTACTGTCGCCAATAGTGATGTAAGTAATGTTCTATTTTACTTAATTTATTTGGTTGAGTATAATTCCTTGTTTATGTTGAGTTATCGTTTCGAATGATTTCATCGAGTCTAACAGCGCCTCTAGTGACAACTTTGATGAATTATCAATATGTGCTGTGTTAAATCTTCTTTTAAAGTTTTATCAAGATGTTAAGTTAGCCAAAATATAAAACAATCATTTTTATATTCATACATACACTCATACATACATAGATTCACGCCTGTTTCCCAGAGGGGTAGGCAGAGACTATGGATTTCCATTTGCTACGATCCTGACACACTTCTCTGGCTTCATTCACTTTCATCACATTCCTCATACACGCCGTATATATTTATATTGAGTCTTCAATAAATAAGATAAAAGCATTTTAAATCTGGTAGAAGTAGAAATTGTTAAATTATGATAAAAAAGAACACGCTATACTATTAAGTGACGTATCCACTCTTTAAATGCAAGAGTGCAAAGGAAATAGCGAGATACGCAATAGAAACATAAAAAGTTATTAAATATTAACTAAAATTGTTTTGTCATTTAGCAATCGAATTTAATCCTATTCTCACAAAACAGTTTTTTTAATTGCTGTTGTTTATAAAATAACATAATAATAATGTCCTCCAGACCGAATTTCGATCACGGCGGCCAATCTTAACGGAGACTGGCCATCTGCACAGAAGATATTATAGTGCACAAGTGTGTGCGCAAACAAGAGTGCACTCTCTGCTCCCTTACTCTCATGATCCGATGGAACCTTCGATCAATAATAGACTAGATACACAATCCCATACAAAAGTCCTCTTTAAAACTGTCGCCAATTGTAAGTGTAGGTAATTCTAAGAATTCTAGTTGAAATAAATATACATTAATGCAAATTCAACCTTAAATCCAATACTTAAAATTGCATTCACAAAGCTATGTACAAAAAGCAATTAACTTTTACGACCTTCGTCCGCTGCTCAAATCACATCAAAACAATTTTAATCTTATACGCATGTTTTAAAGTCTAAATTACAAAGTGCCAAAAATAGTAATAAAAATTTACAATAGTTGGCGCGTTGTCGCAAACGTTGGTCAAACAATCATAATATTTGGTAATTGATTCATATTTACTATTTAATTAGGTTTTTACTATATGAAAAATACTTAATGATATAAACTTACCGAAAAAAAGATATTCCTTCCAAAATCTCGGTATTACGGTGGTTATTTGCACAATTTTTGAACGCACACTGCGGCTTTTTGATGTTGGCTATGATGGGATCATACTAATTTGAAATAAGACCACAACCGTATTTGTGCTCTTATTTTTCGGCTCGTTTTTGAAGCGCTTACCGGACATCTAGTGTATTATTGATCGAAGGATAGAACGGTAATCCGATACGACCAGAGAGAGATCAGGCGCAGGACCAACGGCTTTACGTGCTTTCTGAGGCACGGGGGTGTCTAACACCTCCAACTTCCTAACTCCGGGCTGCTATTGAGAATTCTTAACAGAAAACCCGATAACTTTTTGTTGGCCCGACCCGGGATTCGAACCCGAGCCCTCATGAACAGCAGTCGCTTCACTACCGCTGTAACTAAAATAACATAAATAACATAAAATCTATACCTATACATGGCTGTCCAATGATCTCCAACTATGCTATAATATAATATATATATATATATATGTGTCGGAGACGGTCATTAGTACAGTTACGAAACGCGGTGCGAGAGTCGAGATATGGCAGCACTGTTGCGATGACGGTAACACGCATCTCACTTCGTGCTACGACAAAGCCTACATAAGAGAGGCGCACGCTATATTCGACGGATCTTTCTACCGTCGTCGAGTGCGGACCTCCTCGCTAAGAACTGTCATTCGTTTCGTGCAAGACATTCGTGGTAATTTATTGTGAAGACAATAAAAGTGTACATGTACTGTTTCACTTTGCTCGATGATCCTATTGTACGCCCGCATTATGTCAGTCGATGGTGTTACTGACACGCACACACTCTATATCCGACATATATATATATATAAAATTATAAATTCACATTTAACTTCCACAGGCCATATACTGCTATACGACCGAAGGCCGCGGGCCCTGCTACGCGCTCGAAGGCGAGAAAGTTCGCCTCGACTGGTTCCGCACATATCTTATAATCACCGCCAACGAAACCTCGAACAAGTCAACCGCATCGACCAGCACAGCACCCATCCCCAAATCCCACCACATAACAATACTCGACATTCAGAACAAGTTCATTGTATTCTCCAAAACTTTCGACGAAATCGACGCTGTATTAACCGAATGGGGATCTATATATATTCTTACAAAGAAGAAAGAGATGATTAATTTTGAAGAGAAGAATCTCCAGTCTAAACTGACGTTGTTGTTTAAGAAGAATCTGTATGATGTGGCGATTAGGATAGCGAGCAGTCAGCATTATGATAGCGAAGGGTTGACGGAGATTTATAAGCAATATGGCGATCATTTGTATGGTAAGGTGAGTTGGAAGAAAATACTTTAATCTTACTGCTTAAAAATATAGGTTTCACAGGTGCGTGCCTATGTCATGAGAAACATAAACAAAAGCTTTGGTAGTAAAACTGATAATTATTTATAAACCATATTCCTTTTATAAAATTTATATCTTTAATTCAACAAGTTCTAGGCAAACAAGTGTATTTCATATCCTTATCTCATCCGTAATAGAATATTTTACTCGTAATTTGTTCGTCTGGCTCTGAGTTAATCTTACTTTTGTTGGACAAGCGATATATCTTCGTCTTTAAATCAACTTAAAAAAGAGGAGTTTCTCAATTCGACTCTTGTTTTTATTTTATACTAGTTTTCACCCGCGGCTTCGCTCGCGTAAATGTAGGTTAGGTTAGGTTTGCAACAGTTCTTTTTTCTGTATGAAAGGTACGCTATGTCCTATTCTGTACCCCTGACAACGTGTATGCAAAATTTTATGTTGATCGGTTGAGTAGTTAAGGCGTGAAAGCGTAACAAACAAACAAACTCATTTTCGCATTTATGATATTAGTAAGGATCATAGGTATCATAATTATGTATCTAAAGTGCTTCGTTGGTCCAATCGTGCGACCGTAAGGCACCTGGTTCGATTCTCTAGTCGGACAAAGTATTATTCGACTGCTGTTAAATCTCTGTAGCCGCATAAGGTCTGAAACTGTCCCCACAATAACTTTGCCCCTCTTACATGGGCTCTAAAATCTTAACTGGCAAGATGTGAACGTGAATTACAATGTAATCACATAAAAAATTGTATTAATTATATAATTATATACATAATACACCTCTGCCTTGTGGTGTATTCTATACTAGCTTTTGCCCGCGGCTTCGCTCGCGATCTGTAAATTTTTATAGTTGGTAAAGATTCACAGCTCCTCCCCCGTAGGTGATAGCGTGATAATATGTAGCCTATATGTTGACCCGACCTGTTAGTAATATTCATGCAAAATTTGAGGTAAATCCATGCAGTACTTTTTGAGTTTAGCCCGGACATACATACAGACAAACAGACAAAAATCTTAAAAACTATATTTTTGGCTTCGATATCGATGGTAGATCGCGCCCCAAGTATGCTTTTAAAAAAATATTCAATGTACAGTTTTGACTTTCCTACGCTTTTATTATATGTATAGATTAGTCTCCCCACTAGGAGAGGTAAAGCTGTTTATATGTAAATTGACATAAAATATACTAATTTACTAATTACCGAAATTTCCTTCCAGGGCGACTTAAAAGGCGCTATCGACCAATACGTAAAAACGATTGGCTGGTTAGAGACCTCTTACGTTATTCGAAAATACCTGGAATCCAGACATCTGGAGCCTTTAGTGCTGTACCTAGAGGAACTGCACAAAAAGAAATGCGCGACCGAAGATCACACTACGTTGCTTCTCACTTGCTACGTGAAGATTGACCAAAATGATCAACAGGGCAAGCTGAAGGATTTCATCAACTCTAAGGATAAAGTCATCGTTTTTGATGTCGATGTTGCTATCAAGGTTTGTGCAAATTCCTATTGTGTAGACTAATTGATTTATACTCGGTTTGTTTAGGTATTTAAATAAATGTAAACAATCTAGGTGTGACTTTTTACACAAACATATATTAAACAAATAAACTACTGCTTAAACTAACGGTTCAATTGATTTAGTAATCGTTATTGTTGTATTTACATTGATCTTTAGCAGCATTTTATTTTGAAACTGAGTTTTTAGATAAAAAGATAAAAAAGACACATCAAGATTGTTTACCTTTAGTTAAATACTTACCTAAACAAACCGAGTATAGGTACATAATATTGTCTTACGTTTACGAATGGTATACATTGAAATCTTTATGGGGAAGATTGGAAGAGGTGTCGCTCCGTGAATATGGTCGCGGAAAAGCAAGCGAAACGTCGGGGCAAGTGTAAATTTAAATCTAAATAGTTTTGTGTTGGATTCGAACCGGAGAGACGACCATTTAACCACTACGTCATCCGTGCAGTCCAATTCTGAGGAGCAGCTCGGAATATAGAACTATACTCGGTAAACTGCAATTGGTACTGGTAGCGTTGTCTGACATTCTGTCTCACACGAAGGTAGTTGAGTGAGTGAGGCAAGGCTCTATGCAACCGCGACCGCAGGCAGCACTGCGGTCAACCGCAGCCGCTAGACGCAGTGTCGCCTGCGGTTCAAGTCTGCAGCCCATCTCGGACTTGTACCGTAATACAACCTACCTTTTCTGGGATATACTTCGTGAGTGCCTCTTCGATCATCTGAATGTAATACCCATTGTTGACCCCAGGTGGTCCGTCAAGTTAGCATAGACGACGCGCTATCCCTCGCGGCGAACCACAAACGCCACGACTGGTACCTCAAGATGATGATTGAGGACAAGAAGGACTTCAGCCAGGCCCTGGACTATATTGAGGACCTGGAGTTTAATGATGCAGACAACTTTATGAAGAAGTATGGGCACCGACTTATTCAGCATGAGCCTGAGGGAAGCACACGGTTTTTGAAATGTGAGTACTTTTTGTAAACTAATCTATACATACAAATAAATAAAATTAAAGTGTCTGCTTGTAATGTCAAAATAAAGAGCTTTTGTCCAACTCCATATATTTTTGTCTTTACATATTGCTAATGTATAATCAACTAAACTACATCAACAATTATTAATTCATTCGAATAAGATAATAACCGAATTATTCGATTGTTTTATCAATTACGACTCCACGGATAGCGTAGTGGTTTAAGTGGACGCGTTGCACTGCCTCCGCGCCAAATGGTTCGATTCCTAAACGCGACAAATTTTTTTGTGATCTACAAATAGTAGTTTTGTGTCTGGATGTACTTTACGTTGTTTGAATGTTTGTAAAGTCAACCGTGACAAAGGAATTATTAATAGAGCGTGAGTCGTCTTTCCAAAAGTATAAGATAATTCTTAATCCGCATTTCTTTGTCATTAATATTTTTTTATTAATCTTTTCCCAAAGTGCTCTGCACGGATTACAAGCCGCGAAGCAAGCCGTTAGTCGACGAGAATTCTCTTTCGGGCGTATTCAAAAGTATCGACAGGGCTTTCCCGGACGACTACATACATATATTCCTGAACAATTCGGAGCGACTCATCGAGTTCCTGGAACATATGACGCAGAATGACAAGGAATGCTCTAAACTAGTGTATGATGCTCTGATAGAACATTATATACATGTATGGTGAGTACATATCTATAGTATTCTATTCTAATATTATAAAACTGAAGAATTTGTTTGTTTGGTTGAACGCGCTAATCTCAGGAACTACTGGCTCGAATTGAAAAATTATTTTATTGTTGTTAAATAAGCTATATTTATCAAGAAAGGTTATATGCTATATAACATCACGCTACGACCCATGGGGGCGGCGCAGTAATCATAAACGCGGGTGAAACCGCGGGCACATCTAGCTGTCCCCTGCGGTTTTCCTCACGTTTATGATGACTGCTCCACTTCTGTGTATCGGAGCGTGATGTCATATAGCCTATAGCCTACCTTAAGAATGGGGCTGTCAAATCTGTCAAAAAGCATTTTAATTCTGACTGGTAGTGGTTTTAGCACTACGATCGCTAAAACCATTCCACCATCCGCGCAATGCGTATGATAGACTTTCTTTTATACTTAAATATTTTGCCCTAGGTATACGCCATCTTTCTCAATTTTCGGACAAGACCTTGACCTCCTTATGAGATCTTCGCTTTTTCCTTTATAATATGTTTGGTGATATATAAATAAATAAATGCTTCTATGACGTTTTTTAGGGATAGTCGAAAGAAAGAGGCATGGCCAGACTCAGAAGCATTATATACAGCAGGACAATTGTTTTAGTATGTGAGCCCCTTACATCTGCGCAGTGTAACTAATGTCGTCTCTACTAATACAGGGCGAAATCTCCGGAAAGTGAGAAAAAGGAGTACGAAGAGAAAGTACTACGTATTCTAAAAGATCCCGACGCGAACTACGATAAGGATCAGATGCTGATCATCTGCCAGATGCTCGGGTTTCAAGTGGGAGTGCTGTTCTTGTACGAGGAGAATAAGCTGTAAGTGTATGAAATGAAAATGAAAAATGTTTGTCTCAAAACAGTTACATTGATTGTAAATGAGACATCCCCAGTAAGTAATTGATAATACTTGTGTTGGGGCTATCTCGCTATTTCCCTTAAATAATATTGAGACTATTTGTATGATATGTTTCCAAAAGCTTCCATTCGATCTTTTTGATGGATAGGCTTAGTTCATTCTGCCATGACAGCATCTTGGAGGTATTGTAGGATCGCAGGGGCGTGATCATGTGATCGTACTCACCGTTTTAGCTCGTCCCAGAAGTGCTATATCGGGCTGATGTCTAGACTTCTCGCCGGCCACTGCATTACAGGAATCCTTACCTCTTCAAGGTAATCCGTTACAATTACTGCGATGTGGCAACGAGCGTTGTCGTGCTAATGTGAACCCATCGCCTACAAATTCAAATTCAATTTATTGCAACAAACCTGTATATGCTCCAGGCTCTCCATTATGTACCGATGAGCAGATACTTGACCACGAGTTTCTTTTCATCGGGAAACGAACACAAGTTCGGTTTTGCCGTCGATTGACGTGACACCCCAGAACATGCATGATCCACCTCCATATTCTACTGTTTCTTCTATGCAAGCTTAAGCAAATCGTTCGCCCTGTCTTCTATCCATTGGTTGAGAGTTCAGTTGACATGCTAACAGGCGAACTGCAAACGTTCTCTGCGATGCTGTGCAGTTAATTTTGGAACTCTTTTAGGTCATTGGCCGCAATTTTCTTCTTCTAATTGTAGACGTGCTGACTTTGGTTCTGCGAACCGAGCCCAATGGCATTGGGAAATCGGTTGCGCAGAGAAGTCGTCTCAATAAAGTGATGATCTCTCTTCGATGTGCAGCGTTGTTGTCCTGATTCTCCTAACGTTCTACGCCATTCTACGCTTCCGGATGTAGCCCACAGTCTCTTAAAACCCTGGGAACACCCGGTGAATGGCAAAACGGCTCAAGTTTAGCTCCCCTGCAACATCGCAGTGTCGCATCCCCGATTCTGCAATCGGGCAATGCACCGCTGAAGAAGCTGTTCAAGTGGTTGCACTACTGCTAGTGCAACCACTTGAACAGCTTCTTCAGCGGTAGTGTCCATCTTGTGGGGTGATATTCATACGAGTAGTATTAGGTGTGCCCTCTTCAACGTCTGGATAGCGAATGACTTCACTTTTACTGATACTGGCCCAAGCCCGAGAAACTGATACAAGTTGTGGTGCGTATAATGAGTATTCGTGCAACATTTTCTATACCATATCGTATTGTTACGTGCTGGGTTCGACCGATAAGAATGTAAACACTAAGAATATTCGAGAATGTGCCAGCGTTCTCTCTATTCTTCTCGTACGAAGTTCCGTAAGATGTCAATAGATGGCGCTGTAATAAATTATAAGAGGGAACTGCCGAGTCTTCCACACAATGCCGAGAGATGGCACTGGGTGTAACAATATTATGCAGGTTTATATTGTTTATGAAATCTAATTAATTAAAATTCAATAACTGTACTTTAAATTGATAACAATATTGTTTGGGTTTGATGTATTGGCTCGGGGATATTGAGAGTTGAAAATTATTTTAAGCGAGGTGCGATTTTTTTAGCGCCGAATGTAATGAGTATATTTTTCGTAGATGGCGAGCTCAGGTGGCTCTGCATCTCCGCAGCCGCGACTTCGAGAGCGCCCTAGCCGTGTGTCGCAGGCGCGGCGCACTGTGCCCGCGCCTGTGGCTCGACGTGCTGTGGGCCCCGCCCCCGCCACACTGCCTGCCCGAACTACTCAACGTTATTGGTACGTACACATAACGCGCCTGTGGCTTCTGTGTACGACTAAAATATTTCAATGATTTATTGTTGCCTGCTCTTTAAGCAGCTAATGCCTTATATGTAAATATTTGTATCCAGCTGTTCCCATTGTGTGTAACTTGATATATTTTGTTGACAGCCAATGAAAAGTTACTGTCGCCCATCCTAGTCATCGATTGCCTTGCAAGCACGTCTGCGTACACATTAGGAGATATTAGAAAGTAAGTAATAATAATATGTTAAAAAACTTTATTTGTATAATTTTTCGTAATTCATGAAATAATCGCGCTCTTAAAACATATAGGAGTTCGTAGTCGCAGGATTAAAGATTAAACTGCCTTATTGTAAAATTTTGTTTTATGTCTTATGTTTTATTACGTGTTACAACGTTATTTTTAATATCCACAAATATCGAAATACCTGGGCGTATTATCATTGCAAATGAAAGAATACGCGATATAATTCAAATATATTCAAAACTTACAAAGTTATCAGCTGGTTTCGTAGTGTTGATTTCCATGCCCAATTATGGTCACCGAGCGTGTCAATGAACCCTCGCTGCCCGCGCCCATCCGAATTTTCATTTCCCATCACACTTACACGCTTGTGATTGTCAGAATGGTTAAGTGGGCAGTGTTTTGGTGATAAAGTATTTAAGTATTTGGGTTATTAATAATTAAAAAAACAATTTTACTAATATTTAACTATTCTGGCGTATTTAAACGTATCTCACTTCTGCAGTCTCATTCCTCACATAGCGCAACTGCTCGCTACATTTCTGTATACTGAGCATTGGTGTATAGGAGACTCATATTTGAACAGGAAGTAAACACTAGGTAAATAAGACACATACGCTCAGAAGCGAGCATTGTCGCGGCGGCAGATGCGTAAGCAGACGGTTCCCCGTCACGACAACAATTTGGCTCCACACACTGACGTCACTCTTAAAAAACATGAGATGGGTTGCCTTTGGCGCGAGCGGCAGCGTGTGGATGACAACGGCTAATAGCTTGTAACAGTGCCTATCGCTCAATGAAAGGTGGCCAACGTTATATTGTATCCAAAATGTAAATGATATCATACATTTTTAGGATAAAATATTCAATGGTATAAAAACTGGCGCAATCGATTCTATTGCTGATTTTAAACATAATATTTTCAGGTTTCAGGTAATCTAAGAACAACGTTGTATATAGATAAGTGAAAAATATTGGTAATAGTAAATTTTTTAATCGACATATCAATATGAAGTAAACTCACTCAATAAATGTTATAATAACAGCATATAATTACATTGACATATTTGCCTAAAAATATAATTAATTTACATCTCCAGAATCTTTCGCAACTTAATACTCTTTTAGAAAAATTAGTAGTCTGTACTATGTCCTAACATATAAATGTCTCTCTGCAGATATCTAACAGCTGTCTTGAAAGCGGAGACGGACGTTATCACCCACGAGCGCCAACTATCCACCAAGTACCGCGAGGAGAGCTCACGCATGAAGGAGCAGACGGTGGCGATACAGAACACGGCCGTCGTGTTCCAGTCGTCACGCTGCGCCGCCTGCAACAAGATGCTGGAGCTGCCCACCGTGCACTTCTTCTGCCAACACTCCTTCCATAAGTAGTAAGTACTACCTGCTACACTCGACGTCGCAAGTACCGCGACGAGAGTACACGATACAGAACACGGCCGTCGTGTTCCAGTCGTCGCGCTGCGCCGCCTGCAACAAGATGCTGGAACTGCCCACCGTGCACTTCTTCTGCCAACACTCCTTCCATAAGTAGTAAGTACTATCTGCTACACTCGACGTCGCAAGTTCCGCGACGAGAGTACACGATACAGAACACGGCCGTCGTGTTTCAGTCGTCGCGCTGCGCTGCCTGCAACAAGATGCTGGAGCTGCCCACCGTGCACTTCTTCTGCCAACACTCCTTCCATAAGTAGTAAGTACTATCTGCTACACTCGACGTCGCAAGTACTGCGACGAGAGTACACGATACAGAACACGGCCGTCGTGTTCCAGTCGTCGCGCTGCGCCGCCTGCAACAAGATGCTGGAACTGCCCACCGTGCACTTCTTCTGCCAACACTCCTTCCATAAGTAGTAAGTACTATCTGCTACACTCGACGTCGCAAGTACTGCGACGAGAGTACACGATACAGAACACGGCCGTCGTGTTCCAGTCGTCGCGCTGCGCCGCCTGCAACAAGATGCTGGAACTGCCCACCGTGCACTTCTTCTGCCAACACTCCTTCCATAAGTAGTAAGTACTATCTGCTACACTCGACGTCGCAAGTTCCGCGACGAGAGTACACGATACAGAACACGGCCGTCGTGTTTCAGTCGTCGCGCTGCGCTGCCTGCAACAAGATGCTGGAGCTGCCCACCGTGCACTTCTTCTGCCAACACTCCTTCCATAAGTAGTAAGTACCTACTACGTGCTACACTCGACGTCGCAGGTACCGCGACGAGAGTACACGATACAGAATACGGCCGTCGTGTTCAGTCGTCGCGCTGCGCTGCCTGCAACTAGATGCTGGAGCTGCCCACCGTGCACTTCTTCTGCCAACACTCCTTCCATAAGTAGTAAGTACTATCTGCTACACTCGACGTCGCAAGTACCGCGACGAGAGTACACGATACAGAACACGGCCGTCGTGTTTCAATCGTCGCGCTGCGCTGCCTGCAACAAGATGCTGGAGCTGCCCACCGTGCACTTCTTCTGCCAACACTCCTTCCATAAGTAGTAAGTACTATCTGCTACACTCGACGTCGCAAGTACCGCGACGAGAGTACACGATACAGAACACGGCCGTCGTGTTTCAGTCGTCGCGCTGCGCTGCCTGCAACAAGATGCTGGAGCTGCCCACCGTGCACTTCTTCTGCCAACACTCCTTCCATAAGTAGTAAGTACTACCTGCTACACTCGACGTCGCAAGTACCGCGACGAGAGTACACGATACAGAACACGGCCGTCGTGTTTCAGTCGTCGCGCTGCGCCGCCTGCAACAAGATGCTGGAGCTGCCCACCGTGCACTTCTTCTGCCAACACTCCTTCCATAAGTAGTAAGTACTATCTGCTACACTCGACGTCGTAAGTACCGCGACGAGAGTACACGATACAGAACACGGCCGTCGTGTTTCAGTCGTCGCGCTGCGCTGCCTGCAACAAGATGATGGAGCTGCCCACCGTGCACTTCTTCTGCCAACACTCCTTCCATAAGTAGTAAGTACCTACTACGTGCTACACTCGACGTCGCAAGTACTGCGACGAGAGTACACGATACAGAATACGGCCGTCGTGTTCAGTCGTCGCGCTGCGCTGCCTGCAACAAGATGCTGGAGCTGCCCACCGTGCACTTCTTCTGCCAACACTCCTTACATAAGTAGTAAGTACTATCTGCTACACTCGACGTCGCAAGTACCGCGACGAGAGTACACGATACAGAACACGGCCGTCGTGTTTCAGTCGTCGCGCTGCGCTGCCTGCAACAAGATGATGGAGCTGCCCACCGTGCACTTCTTCTGCAAACACTCCTTCCATAAGTAGTAAGTACCTACTACGTGCTACACTCGACGTCCCAAGTACCGCGACGAGAGTACACGATACAGAATACGGCCGTCGTGTTCAGTCGTCGCGCTGCGCTGCCTGCAACAAGATGCTGGAGCTGCCCACCGTGCACTTCTTCTGCCAACACTCCTTCCATAAGTAGTAAGTACTATCTGCTACACTCGACGTCGCAAGTACCGCGACGAGAGTACACGATACAGAACACGGCCGTCGTGTTTCAGTCGTCGCGCTGCGCTGCCTGCAACAAGATGATGGAGCTGCCCACCGTGCACTTCTTCTGCCAACACTCCTTACATAAGTAGTAAGTACTATCTGCTACACTCGACGTCGTAAGTACCGCGACGAGAGTACACGATACAGAACACGGCCGTCGTGTTTCAGTCGTCGCGCTGCGCTGCCTGCAACAAGATGCTGGAGCTGCCCACCGTGCACTTCTTCTGCCAACACTCCTTACATAAGTAGTAAGTACTATCTGCTACACTCGACGTCGTAAGTACCGCGACGAGAGTACACGATACAGAACACGGCCGTCGTGTTTCAGTCGTCGCGCTGCGCTGCCTGCAACAAGATGATGGAGCTGCCCACCGTGCACTTCTTCTGCCAACACTCCTTACATAAGTAGTAAGTACTATCTGCTACACTCGACGTCGTAAGTACCGCGACGAGAGTACACGATACAGAACACGGCCGTCGTGTTTCAGTCGTTTTTATATATGATGATTAATCCATCAGTGCATAAATCAACCCATTGATATTACACTGCATCCATTTATCTATCTTTGCAATTATAAATACCATTAATCAATATCCCATCATTTCGCTCTTTCTTTCTTTTATACTTAATCAAACAATCATTCATCAATCTATCCATTGAAAATGTATTAATTTTGGTTTCGCGGAATTGCCTATCAAAGTATGGCCGTAAATGTTGTAATTAAAATCGCATTACTTGATTATGTTTAAACGATTTCGTTTACTTGTTTTTTAGTTGGTTTCTATTTCATTTTTAAAATCGATATGTTGATAACTTAAAATGTTTGGGCTACGATTTCCTACTTCTTATTACAGTGAGCAACATAAGACGATACACACATGCGAGATTCCAGCTTTCTTTTTTTTATTATAGTAAAAGATTTTAGAACAGTAATAGTTAAAACAAAATAAAGTAACATATTTTAACTTCGATAAAGTCTTAATTAATAAATTACTTAATTAAGATTTTAATTGATAAAATACTTTTTCAAATTGATTAGCTGCTTATGTGGCTGAGTGTACCAATCAGGTGTGAATAGCTATTATTTAGTTAAATTTATTTGTCATTTGCTATATTTTGATAGTAATTTTAATTACAAAACAGATGCACGTAGAAATTATGCAGTCGGATCTCAGACTACAATGTCAGGTGGCCACGATCTGTAGGTCTACTATGAAAGTGTCTGTCTCAAACTTCAGGCTGAACGAAAAAAAACTTACAGAATCTTAGGAATAGGTTTTTCAAAATGACATTTACTCCGTTGTTCGGACATACTTCAAGTAAGAGTTTAGGACAACCAAGACAGCCGTCTTGCTACCTAAATTCAGAGCAAATTTCGGAATAAATGAGTTTCAGTGTACGAACAACGGTAAAACATCGACATTTACCAGTCCAGAGCTATTCTCTGCCTATAGTTTGTCTAAAGCCTTAACATGTGTGTTGTTTACAGCTGCTTCGAATCATACAGTGAGTCGGAGTCCGATTGCCCGCTGTGCCTCGCCACGCGGCGCCGCCCCGACGCGCACTCGCACGCCGCCGAGGCTCTGCACGCGCGCCTGCACAACGAGCACGACCCGTGAGTACACTCCCAAATACTCGTCACTCGCACGCCGCGGAGGCACAACACACACATGCACTTACACGCTCATACAGTCACGCGCACACACCCACACTTACACGCTAATAGTCACACTGACACTCTCACGCTAACACTCACACTCATAGTCACACTCTCACATTTTCACTCTCACACTCACACTTACACATTCACACTTATACACTTACACACAATCACACCTCTTTTGCATGAACCACAAGACTGTTTTACTGAAAACTGAACATACAGAAATAATATCATGTTCTTATTCTAGTCCACTGATGTTATATTTTAGGCTACGTGTCTACAGTAACTGCGTAAACATTTACCATCTCAGTATATGAATCTCGACTGTATGTTTGGTATGATGGATAGTGCCTCGCGTTTTTCTTCCAATTTCAGGCATGCAAAGCAGTTGTATCTGCGTCTGATATCTCTCCAGTCGCTGTTGGTCCCGGCTGCCATGAACATCTATGGCAGTCGTTATTGGGAGAGTGTCGATACAAAAGATCCCACTGGGTCGAAGTGTCGCCGATATGCACTGACTGGCCCCACATAAGATAAGATAAGATAAATAGTTGTGCCGAGTCTGGATGTTCTTTGTGTCCGTTTGAATGTTTGTAAAGTCCACCGCAACACACGATTTATTCCTAGTGCGAGAGTAGTTTTTTAGCAAAAATAAAAATAATATAAAAGAAAAGAGACTCGAGACATACAGGATTTACTCACGATGATTTTTTTCCGCCGTTGCAGCAAGCGATATATATGTAATAATATCATCCCTGTGTAAACTGACCCACTGCTGGGCACGGGCCTCTTCTCAACGTGAGAAGGGTTAGTCCACCACACTGGCTCAGTGCAAGTTGACAAACTTCACACTGTGGTTATGGAAGGCAAAAACATAATGAAGAACTCTCAGACATGCTGGTTTCCTCACGATGTTTTCCTTTTCCTTTTCCTAGTGTGAATGGAACAGTCGCAAGAGGAAAACCTAGGCGAACGTTTCTCGATCAGATCGGAGGCGTTCTGGACAAAGGCCAGGTTAAGAGCTCCTTGAACCGACGGGCGTGTATGAGGAATGTGATGAAAGTGAATGAAGCCAGAGAAGTGTGTCAGGATCGTAGCAATCGAAATCCGTAGTCTCTGCCTACCCCTCTGGGAAACAGGCGTGAATCTATGTATGTATGTATGTTTTCCTTTATCATTAAAACAAGCTATAATTAACTATTTTATTACGCACATAACCTCGAAAAGTCAGAGATGCCTTGGCATCGAACTCGAGTTCCTGTGTGGCAGTCCAACGGTCTCCTACCAGATCGCTGCAAGCGATAATTAACTACTTAATTTAACGACCTTAGAATGGCACTCTATGCCTTTAGGTGGCAGTCCAACGATCATCTAAGCTATCGCTTCAATACCTAAACAAATAAAAATATTTGTAACCAATACGCTGACGTTAAAAGCATACTTGCGTCAATAGTCTTTGCACCGCGGCATTGTGGCACATTGTCTCAGTTGGCGCGAATGTAAACAATGGCCGTTTAGCGATTGACGTTTGTAAATTTAACCGACGTTACTGTTACATATGATATTTATTTAAGATGTAGACTTGACACCATTGTTTTGAGTTGGTTAAACGAGAGTTTACATATCAATCATGCAGGTTTGTGGATCTAATATGCTGGTTACCTCAAGAAGGGTCCTTCACCGTTAAAGCAACAAAATTGGCATAAGTTTGCGTTTACGCGTATGTGGTTTCACTCCCTAGACAGGCGAAGCGTTTGATTCTTTTGTCATAAAGTTCTCAATAGTACAAGATTTAAGTAAAGTTCTATCAGAGACGTAGAAAAGTAATTGGAAATAATTCCAGAAAATTTTCATAAGAACAGTTGGTTCTGTGACATCAATTGTTGGTCGATCTTAATGGTTCGATTGCTGGGTCGTTCTGGATTTGTCTGTTAGGAAACTTTAAGTACTAGGATGTCTTAAAATGTGTCTGGTATTTGTCAAAAGTTTAGTCCCAATCCATCTTACATAGTACACTATACGAATTTGATTACTCTTTATATTTAAACCACATTACTTTAAATACTTTATAGGCACAAGGTCAAAGAAATAAAAATAAAGACATTATTATTAAATTATCGGCATCATACTTACTAATTAAACACTAAAACTATTACAATAGTTACGACACTCTCACTCTCGATAAGAAAAAAGAAACGAAACAAAAACTACCATACGGCCTTCAGTTCACCTGTGCGCGGCCAGTCGCGTCGTTGCGCGCGCGCAGCTATGACCGCTTATCAGCTATATCGTTAATTTACTACAACAACGATAACGAGTTGTAAAGTATACATAACAGTGAAATAAACATGTACTTGTCGATACTGAAATCTTTAATGGAATCGCCATTTTCATGGTGTTTTGCTACCAACCAAGAGAGGTATGGGTGAGTGATACCATAATATGGTTTATTGATTGATATTGTTATTGTTTTCGCGATGCTTCTTTACGTGTACACACACATACATACATTTCTATAATCCTTAATTGACTACGCTCACCAAGAAGACCTCCATCACAAGTTTCTTGGTTTCAGAGAGCTATCCTACTGGAACCGTGTAATCCGTTATCCTAACTAATATTATAAAGGGGAATATAAGTTTATTTGTTTGTTGTACTTTCACGCCTTAACTACTTGAGCGAACATCATGACATTTCGCACACACGTTGCCAGGAGTACAGAAAAGAACATAGGGTACCTTTCATCCAGAAAATAAGAACTGTTGAGTTGCGAGTGAACGAAGCTACAGGCAAAAGCTAGTTTGAATCTCAATGCTAAAAATCAAGGCGATCCGATGCGTTGTTATTTTAAAAAAAAGTAAACCATAAAAACTCTTCGCATTTATAATACAGGGTGTTAGGCACACGGTTGTCCAAATAAAATAGAGATCTGGTTTGGGCTATTGCCAACGTGTTAGACTCAGGCAAATTAAATTTTGTCTCACAGTTTCGGCGACATGATATTTTTTAATTTTTAAAATAAAAGTTCGGATATTTGGACCAAAACTGTAAAAATGTTAAACAAATATGGGTTTAGCTGTAATAATGATATTTTTTATTTTAATTAACTATTGCTACATTTCTAAAAAATTAATATTTCCTATAGACACCTTGTAAAAAAATTATAACAGGCTGTCAAAGTTTCGGAAAGAGCTAAAAACAGAACAAAGTTCGACTTAGCATGAATAAAAAAATAATAATAATATTTAATTTGCCTCAGTCCAACACGTTGGCAGTAGGCCAAACCAGGTCTCTATTTCATTTGGACAACCATGTGCCTAACAACCTGTATAACCAAGAAGAAGGATTGGTTAGCATTATTAGTCAATCCCAGGCAAACTTAGCACCGTTATCAATCGAATTTAAATAATAATCGAATAAAGTATATGCAATATTGTGCGTTAGGTGGCAAAATAAACGAAGTTACTTTGGCAGTAAACTATCGTATAATGACCAACTTATAAGTTATCCTTTTATTGTATAGTATGCATGCGTCACACACTACACGTCTTGAAAAACTACAAGGTTAAGTTTTTCGTATGAAAGCATGAACGATATGCCAGGATCGTAAAAGATTCTGCATTCCATACAGCCAGATTACAGCCATACAAGGGAATCCTACTATCAATCGTTTCTGTTTAAAAGCTTTTAATAATAATAATATTAGCCCTGTATTAAACTGTCCCACTGCTGGGCACGGGCCTCTTCTCACTGTGAGAAGGGTTAGGCCATAGTCCACCACGCTGGCCTAGTGCGGTTTGGCAGACTTTACATATCGTCGAGAACATTATGGAGTACTCTCAGACATGCAGAATTCCTTACGATGTTTTCCTTCACCGTTAAAGCAAGCGATAATTAAGAGGATACACTAAAAAAATGCACTAACTTTCATCGAATAGTATAGGACTATGAGAAGACCAATTAATCTAGAATTTTGATATAGGTAAATTATTGATGTCTTTAACTAGAATTTTCTAGCTCAAAAACACGATATGGTGATTTTGACTCGATCATAATTATTTTCGAAAACACCTCTGACAAATTACTATTTTTGAAATTACAAGGAAGTTACACTATCATTATGCTTAGGAATTACTCAAATATATTCGTAACATCAATATTAGTAATTTGCTAGCTCATTATTTCCGTAACTAAAACCAATCATTTTTAAATAATATTTTACAAACAATTTCTAAGCGCTCTCGATCATTGCGGGCGCATCGCAATTAGACCTCTTTAACGATTGATACACAATGAGTGTCAATGAGTACGGGCGTCGCGTTTCGCGGTGTCCCCTTACGCATATAACATCGAAAAGACAGAGATGCGCGCCTTGGGTTCGAACTCGAGACCTATGCGTGGCACTCGCAAGGTTGCCCACTAGGCTAACTTAACCTTTTATTAGTGTCAATAATTAGGTATATTAGAATGTTTACAATGTTAATATCTACGCTATGCTGTTTACGGTGTCTACTAGGTATGTAAAATACGTGCGCTCTGTGTCAAATCAACTCAATTAAGTTACAAAGTAATAGATACTTATGAACTTCATATTGGTTTCTGCGATCATTTAAATATATATAAAATAGATTTTGCCCGCGGCTTCGCTCGTGTTAGTTAATCTAGATTTTGTCAATATATCCCTCCGGAACAGTACTTTTCTGAATGAAATGTACCACTGACAACGTGTAAGGGCATTTCGATGATGATCAGTCAGTTAAGGCGTGACAGCGTAACAAACACACTAACATTCGCATTTATAATATTAGTTATGATAATACCATTGTTCTCTGTTCAAATTCATGTTAGATGTTTTAGATTAGTTTGATATGTGTGTAGCAATATGTTCAGGGTATGATGGAACTAACAAATCCAGTGCATAAAAGACCAAAAAAAAATTTTCATGGACATTTTACATCCAGTGGTTTTCTTATTGAATGTGCGAACAAAATTATCTACACTGAATCCATAGGATATCGTGTGCGCATAAATTATCATCGTATGATAATTATTGCTCTATTTATTATGTTCTCGAACGTGTGTAAAATCTGCTAAACCGAAGGTCGTATAGTGTATCTTGTTCCTCTGGTATTGAGACGAGACCTGGCAGTTGGACATGTTATTAACATGTTTGATGTTTATTTATAATTATATTAAACTGTAGCGAGGCTCTGCCTGTACACAATAAATATTATAAACGAAAATTGGATTAACTATTTCGTCGTCTGAATAGTAGGCCAAATAAAAAAAAAGAAAGGTAATAGCTTATTTCACAAAAGGGAAACATTTAAATTCTATTCGATTTTGCCCGCGGTTATGTTAAGATTAGGTTATATAATTTTTTTATCTCTTCGGAAACAGTACTTTTTCCTGGATGAAATACCTTTGATACAAACTCGATATTTAATACTTTAGGTCGACCGATACTGGAATATGGCTCCGTAATTTGGAATCCACACTATGATGTGTTTATAAAACGCTTAGAAAGTGTCCAGAAGCGCTTTCTTTATCATCTGCGTTATGGAGATCATATAGCAAGAAAATGCACTAGCTATACCGATAGTTTGAAACAATTCAATATTAAAACACTTGCAAGCCGTAGAGAAAATTAGATTATAACTTAATGGCACTATAGAAAGCAGTCAATTATTGAGCTCAATACCATTAAAATTCATTCTCGAATACCAAGAAAGAAAACATAACTTTTTTGACGTACCCACCTCAAAAACAAGTTTAAGTCATTATGCTGCAATACCAAGACTCTGTAGGTAGTACAACAACATATCTAAAACCCATGAAATTGACATTTGTGAACCCTTATGTAAATTAAAGAAGCAGTTAAATGAATATCTTTAATCATCTTGCCATACCTAATATGTTTTATTTGTTTGTTCATATATTTATTTTTAAATACAGTTTTCAGCTTGTAGTAGTTTAAAATACATTTTAAAATTATCAGCCATGTTACATTTAATTTTGTTCAGAAGAATCAAATATATGGTGTATGGTTCGGTTCGGCTCATGGACAAAATTAATAATAATCCTTACTATAATATTATAAATTCTAAAGTAACTCTGTCTGTCTGTCTTTCTGCCTGTCTGTTACCTTTTCACGGCTAAACCACTCAACCGATTTAGATGAAATTTGGCACATATATAATTTAAAACCTGGGGAAGGACATAGGCTACTTTTTATTGATGTAGGTACCACGCGGGCGGAGCCGCGCGCAAAAGCTAGTAAACTATAAATTCTAAAAATAACACAAATTTTAATCAGCGCGATTGCTGTGACCCTGATGAATAAATTATTTTGAAATTGTTATCACGCCACCTACATATGTTTCGAACCACGTCATAAACAACTAATTCAATGGCGACTTCGTGTCGGACGTACTTATTTCTAGATCCCTTACAGCAAAGAAGAATTTCCTATGAGAAGAAGGGTATTACATACTATAATTAAATTGTATAACTTAAATATGTATTTTACGGCTTTTATTAGGTGATCTTCAAAAACAACTGTATAAAGATAGTTGTTACAATATAATATTCACGTAAACATAATTATTTTCGCTTGGTCTGTTAATAATTGAACAGTTAATGACATAACAGATATGCTATCATGATTATTTGTGGTTTTATCGCGTCCTTTAATACTCGCTTAAGTAGTTTAGTTAATAGATGAAACCCAGGGTTTTGTCTGCTTGCTTTACCAGTGACATTTATTTTATAGATAGTAAACGAGCATAACCGCCCGCTACTGGTTACCGGTTAATATACCGGTTACTTTATTAGAACAGGTTACTTTTTTCACAACAAATATGGCCTTATTTAATCATCGCAATAACCATTACCTATAACTGCTTGCATTATCAGGCGCATAAGGTATAATCGAATTATTTTAGTATAATATTACATCTTTTAATCCTAGAGAAAAGGAATGAAGATGTGATGTCATGATCTCAACTTGAATGTTCTTTTTTAAAATATTATATTGAATGATATGACGAAGATATGTGAAAGGAGCGCCCGAACGATATTCGATTAAATATAGGTAAAAAAAGCATACTGTATCGTATTGGCCTTCATTACGCATAGTATTATGAAAAACTAACGTAAACTTGTCAAAATTGTTTCCAAAATACACCGCGTTTTTAAAAACAAACCTGTTTTAATATCGTTTAGTATATTTAACATAGAATGATGTACCTACATTTTATTGAATAATAGTTTGTGAGCGAGTTTTAGCTCGTTATTTGCATAATGCCGTGGCAAATGGCGTGTAGAAATAAACGTCTTTTACGGTTTTAACCTAAAGTTAAGAAGTAGGCGGTCTAAGTAGTATAAGGCAAAAGTATGTTACAGATATTTTTCGCTAAATTAAAGACCGTCCTTTCGGATAATTACCCGGTTCTTTCGATGTGTGCAACGCGCAGAGGCCGTTAGAAGTCCATTTTAACCTAATGTGGATACGCTAGGCGGCTAGACGAACGCATACAATAATTGTATATTTGGTGCCGTTCTTCTACTAAAAGTTTTCAGCAGCATCACGGAGTTTGGCGAGATCAATAAGTTCACCTCTTTATTCCGAGGGATTTGACACATGTCCCTTCAGGAGTACTTATACACCTTTTAGACTAAGTTGTAAATCAAGTTCTGTTCTTCACCAGCTACGCCGTGGTATCGGAGTACTACGGGCGCGGTCTATTCAACAAGCTGACAGTGGTCACAGAGAGCGGCGCGACGGAGCAACCGGCTCCTGCGCCTGCGCCGGCCCCAGCCCCCGCGCCTGCTACCCCCGCACCCGCTCCGGTACAAAGCACGTACGGACCTGGCGCTGAAGCCAAACTGAGACTGCAGGAAGGACAGAGCAAGCAATGTAAGTTGAACTTTGTTGTATTAGAAATAAGATTATTTTTTGTCCTAACCACTTGAACATGCTAAATACATTTTGTGGCAATGTATATACAGGCTAGACGTCTCCAGGTGCACATTTTAAATTTGTTAGTCAGAGTTCATGATTTGGTCACTGAAATTCGATCAAAACCGTTATTGAAAATTTAAAACAAACATATATGAATTTACATGTTTAATTGATAACACTTACGCTAGTTAATAGCTAAAAAATGGTAAATTTTTATTTTTCATTGAATATTAATTTCGGAGAAGAAAATGGTATTGAGCCAATATACCTATAAACTATAAAAACCAAAATTTAATTAATATTATTATATTGATAAATAACAAATATCAATTCGTGTGACGCTAGCCTTACAAATACAACTTGTATGCAACGTCTCTGACGCACACCGAGCAATAAATAACAATAGCAAAGACTAAATCGTACTGCGCAAACGTTTTTTTTTATTTACTTTGTAATCTTGAAAATATGGGTATTAATTATGAAATAAATGTATTCGTAAAATTATGTTGTACTTGGTTCTTAAGCTACGATTGGCCCCGACCTCTCGTTGCCGACCGTCGTATCTAAGATGGTCGGCGACGACAGGTGCTGGGGCGCAATGAGGTCCTTCTGCGAGTCTGTCATCTCACAAAAGGAGGCGGCGGAGCGGGGCGTGAGGAAGATCCTTACGCCCCGGAAGTCCGCCGCCGGAGGAGGGGGCGCAGGAGACGCGCTTATGTCGCTCTCCTGCCCCCCACGTAAGGGTTCCGGGTGGCAAGGCCTCGGGGTAGCCTGCCACCCACAAATTAAGAACCCCGAGAGGGCGCGCGCGGTGTTCCCGCGCGCCTTCCAATGTCGAAAGAGGAGAGCGGTGAGGCACTCCCCTGGGGACGAGAGATGGTCGGGTCCGTTTGACCCGGCCCGCACCCACACGGGGGGGCCTGCTATAGATGACTCAATTCTTTTAAGTGTAATCTTCAAATTTTTTAGTGGGTACCAAAAAAAAAAAAAAAGGTTCTTAAAATTTGGCCATAACGTTAGTCGGCAGATTGTATAAACGAATTTTTGGCAAGGCAGCTAGCATGGTTAATTTGTTTTAACACTTCTAAATTGGGCATGAAGCATACAACCTGACTGAGGATAGTTACCGTAGCCTACAGACGCATGTATAGGGGCGTTACTAGAAACATATAATAATAATATCCTCCAGACCGAATTTCGTTCACGGTGGCCAATCTTAACGGAGACCGGCCATCTGCGCAGGAGGTATTATAGTGCACAAGTGTGTGCGCAAACACGAGTGCACTCTCTGTTCCCTAACTCTCATGATGGTACGGCATTCCGACACGACCGGAGATAGATCAGGCGCAGGACCAACGGCTTTAAGTGCTTTCCGAGGCACAAGGGTGTCTTACAACGCCAACTTCATAACTCCGGGCTCGTATTGAGATTTCTTAACAGAAAAACCCAATAACTTTTTGTTGGCCCGACCCGGGATTCGAACCCGAGACCTCATGCACAGCAGTCGCATTCACTACCGCTGCGCCACGGAGGCAGTTCAAACAAAAGTTAGAAACATATACATCTTTATATATATAAATCTTCTGTGCGTGTGTTTGTAATTAAACTCCTAAACGGCTGGACCGATTTCGATGAAATTTTTTGTGTGTGTTCAAGTGGATTCGAGAATGGTTTAGATTTGTTTTTTTTCGTTTGTACAGGAGAACGTCTGTCGGGATAGCTAGTTGTTTAATAAAAACTATAGGTACTATGCTGCAAGCGTAGGAGCAGAAGAGATCGACGCAGATTTTAGGATAAAGGGCCTTTTATTATACCCGCTTGCTCTCTTACATATACATATATTTTTAACACCGAGGCGCAGTCCCCTTGGTACCTGGTGCCTAGAGCGGACGTTCCATTCGCCCTATGGTGGGGCTGGCATTGCGTAAGAGATAAAAATAGCTTTATGCAGATAGCACAGCATAGTCTTTAGAAGCCAGGTACTCGATGTCCCTGTACCTGCTATCTTCTGTAGGGTGGAGGCACATTGACGTTTAAGTAAACAAAGTCCTTTACTGAAGGTTAACGTATAATTAACTGTTTGATTGTTTAAACATCAAGTGCATTTGCCGGAAGCGAAGATTTACAAGGCTTTGGCAAGTGGAACAGTCGCAAGAGGAAAACCTAGGCGAACGTTTCTCGACCAGATCGGAGGCGTCCTGGACAAAGGCCAGGTTAAGAGCTCCTTGAACCGACGCGACGGGCGTGTATGAGGAATGTGATGAAAGTGAATGAAGCCAGAGAAGTGTGTCAGGATCGTAGCAAATGGAAATCCGTAGTCTCTGCCTACCCCTCTGGGAAACAGGCGTGAATCTATGTATGTATGTATGTATGGCAAGTGCAACTCCCGTGACGAGGATTCTTGAGAGAATTGCGTCCAAATATTAAATCCTTACTAATATTATAAATGTGAATGTGAGTTTGTTTGTTACTCTTTCACGCCTTAACTACTTGTACGATCAACATGAAATTTTGCATAGGTACACGTTGTCGGGCGTACACAATAGGACCTTTCATCCAGAAAAAAGTACTGTCACAAACCTAACCTAAACTACGTTTACGCAAGCGAAGCCGCTGGCAAAATGTTGAATGATATAGTTAAGTTTTCTCAAACTCTAAAATCATATATAATATGTACGTATTTACAACAAAAAAAGTATATATTATGCATGTTTATCCATTGTCTAGTACCCATAGTACTAGCTCTGCTTAGTTTAGGCTAGATGGTGTTGTGATGTGATAAAATATTATTATTTATTTATTTAGGTCACAAAGTAATGGGAATCAAAGTTTATTATTTGAAGTATCTCGCTTTTCCTATATCCGAATTGATCGCTTATCACATCGCCCAGTCTTCCGATCTCCGACCCCTCTGATCTCCCATTTCACTCCTACTTATTACGATTGTGTTTTCTCTTTGTTTCTCTATAAGTACCTCTCACCCACTGACTTTGTTGAGGCAGTGGGAGTATGAGTAATTGTTATAAGACAGTGTGATTGTGCGTCTGTTTTTACCCATTGTTTTGATCTGGCATTTGTATCAATATTATTTAATTGCCTCGTAGGCACAGCAGTATTGAATGCGACTACTGTGCATGATGGTCTCGGATTCGAAGCCCGTTGGACCAACAAAAAGATTTTGGGTTGTTCTGGCAAGAAGTTCTTAATAATTATGTTGCACATCGCGATGCCTTGGAAAATACGTATAGCTGTTGCGTCTGCTCTCTCCGCCCGTGGCCGTTAGCTATCACACAGTTGTGCACTACAATATCTCACGCGTATTCAGTTCCGTTAAAAATAGCCGCCATTACATAAATTCGGTCTGGAGGACATTATACCTATCTTATTGATGTGATATGATGTGAGAAAATCGCACAGATATTTAATTTATGCGGCCAATATTCTTTGTTACCTAACCAATACGCCGAGCATATGTAATCAAACGCTTAACCGAAATCATTTATCATTCCAGTATTCGTCGCCAACACTGCAAGGCAGGTGGCACCTAAAGGCACATCGGTGGTGCCAGTCTCCGAAGGAAAGATGAGATTGCTCGAACAGCAACGATACAGTTCAAGCCTTGAAGCGCACCTTAACAAACTAGAGCCCGTACACAAACCATCACCTTACTCATCACCAATCACCGCTAAGAAGAGATTCGAAGAGAAACCTATGAGTACTGGAGTGTCTCCAATAGTCCAAAATATCTCCACAGCCATAAGCAACGGAGCGGGGAAGAATCCCTTCGAGGAAGACCAGTATGATGAAGCCAAGAATCCATTTTCTGATGATGCAACAGACCCAACTAACCCGTTTAACGAAGACGATGATTATGATAAAAATTATAATCCTTTCTCGTGAAGTGATGAGTGAAGTGATGAGTGCAGTGATAAGCGAAATGATAAATGAAGTGAAAGTGCTTCTATAGAATTTTTGGATGCTTTTCGTTATAATAATATGCTAATGAATATTATAGGTACCTAGATAGCTTCATATTCTTTTCTTATAAACTCTTCAAAAATATTTGAGATGAGATTTGCCGCTTGTTCTGTTACTTTTTGTTGGGCATGATTGTATCCGAATGATATTGGGTTCTCTGTCAAGAAATTGTCAGTAGACCCCTATTACGTAAGACCAATATCTACCGAAATGTGGGTGCATAATACACCCTACCATCCTCTTCTGAGTTAAATGCCTGAATCTATATATATATATATATATATATGTATGTATATATATGTATGTATATATATATATGTATATTTCGAAACAAGCAGATCGCTAGTGTCAATGTGAAAATATTATCCAGTGCGATCTGCTACAGAAATTCTGGATTAGTGTTAAATTGTCAAAACCATACTTTGTCACAACTCAGGAAGAGCTTGTTTGAGCGATATAGTCGTTTAAACAAAATACCGGGATACGGTAGCTTGTTTAAAGGATTACTGCTATACCAGCTGACTATACCTACCGTAGTAGACGAAGCTGGCGAGATGTGGGCGTACTTAGCCTAGGTACTCCTTCGGGGAATAAGTATAAGACTATATGTGTATGTAAACTATCGAACTAATGGTGCTGGCTCCGCTTGGCGCCTTACAACACTCGGCAAGAGTATTATTACTTTCATCTCCAGTTGAAGTTCAATATTCCGTGCTCTGCAATGAAGTCCTACAGTGCACCTGCCGCAATTCAGTAGAATAGGCCATAACTTGGGAGTTATGGACTGTGGGCAGTCGAATTGCATGTATATCACATGTAACAGTATCCTAACTAATATTATAAATGCGAAAATGAATTTGTTTGTTTGTTACACTTTCACGCCTTATCTACTCAACCGATCAACATGCAATTTTCCATACACGTTGTCAGGGGTACAGAATAGGACATAGGGTACCTTTCATCCAGAAAAAAGAACTGTTGCAAACCTAACCTAACCTACATTTACGCGAGCGAAGCCGTGGGTGAAAACTAGTGCATAAATAAATAGAGAACAATTGTCATCCAAAACCCATTTAGTTGTTTTTCCAATACTGTATAAAATTGTCAGATAGACAAAAATAATAATCGAATACTATTGTTTCAGACCAGTAATAATAGACAAACCAAATTCGATTAAAAATATATGTTCTGTTCATAAACAATCTGGTTACAGAGGTGTAATACAGCTTTGTAAGCATTAACTGTCGGTGGAGTTACAAGGTGAAAGTTACTTATTCTCCTATTGGCTCTTTTAACTGACATTTTTGCTTTACTATGTCATGATATTTTTTATACTTACTCTTTTGTTTTCTTCCTCGCTTCTTATATCTAATGTTTATCATAATTTATGTGTAATGAAAGACTGCAATATATTTTACATAGTTTTATTTATATACAATATGGGTTTCATTATTATTTACATTGTTTTTCTTAAAAGTAAATATAAAGTCAACAGTAAGTTTTTTTTATAATGGTTACAAATCGGATTCAGTGTTGCTAGAATATTAAGTTCTTTGTTTACAAGGGTTGGTAAACGCGAGGGAGATATTGAAAGGTGAACGATTACTGGCAACAAAGTGAATGAAGCTCTACGCACTTTTATGAACAGTCGAAATGTATCCAAAAAGGCACGTTTGGCTGTTCATAGAGGACTATTAGTGCCCACGCTTATGTATGGAAGTGAAAGTTGAGTATGGCAAAAGAAGCATAAGAGCAGAATAAATGCTGTAGAAATGAGAGCGCTGAGAAGCATATGTGATGTGACTCTGAAAGATAGAATAAGGAATAGTGTGATTAGAGAGAGATGCGGCATGAGAGTGGATATAGTGACAAGAATAGAAAAGGGTATGTTAAGCTAGTTTGGACATGTAGAAAGAATGGACGAGGAAAGACTGACTAAGAAAGTTTATAAGGCTAGTGTGAATGGAACAGTCGCAAGAGGAAAACCTAGGCGAACGTTTCTCGATCAGATCGGAGGCGTTCTGGACAAAGGCCAGGTTAAGAGCTCCTTGAACCGACGGGCGTGTATGAGGAATGTGATGAAAGTGAATGAAGCCAGAGAAGTGTGTCAGGATCGTAGCAAATGGAAATCCGTAGTCTCTGCCTACCCCTCTGGGAAACAGGCGTGAGTCTTTGTATGTATGTATGTATGATTTTATAACCATTAGAAATGTATACAGGTTGCCGATTTAATCTCCAACAATACAGTATAATGCCTCCGTGGCGCAGCGGTAGTGAATACGACTGCCGTCCATGAGGTCTCTTGTTCAAATCCCGGGTTGGGCATACAAAAAGTTACTGAATTTTTCAGTTAAAACTTAAAAAATCTCAATACCAGCCCGGAGTAATGAAGTTAATAATAATAATAATAATATCTTTATTGTCTCTGATAAATACAAACGTGTTGTTACACATTACAATTTTGATTTTCTAGAATATTGTTGTTGTATTTTGTTTAAACATACTGATACTGGTCCTCCAAACTAGGCGATTGCCTGGATTTTGGGGGTCAGTGTTCAGCCCTAAAAAAATGCAGCTTAATACAAAAACATGTTTTACTTTGCATAATATATTTGGTAATTTTGCTCTAATTTCGGTGTAAGATATATTTTTTTTATTTTTGTATTGTATGATTATTGATAAATAGATTAAAAAGAATTAAAAGGAATTTAGTTAAATTTAACGACCAAACTTATAGTTAAAACAAATAAGTAGATCATAACAAGAGGAGAGCAACATTACCGATTTTACATTTAAATTAAAGTTAGAACAAAATAAAATTACATATTAATCAATAAAAATAAATTAACATTAAATTAAAATTAGATTTAGAATTCATTTCCCATGTAAATAGCGCAAAATTTCTTTTATAGGTCAGATATCTATTCTTGTGTGTGTTTTTGGCGGTGTGAGACACCCCCCGTGCCTCGGGAAGCACACAAAGCTGTTGGTCCTGCGTGTGGATCTCTCTCCGGTCACGTCTGATTGCCGTCCCATCGGATCATAAGAGTTACGGAACAAAGAGTGCACTTTTGTTTGCGTACATACTTGTGCTTTATAATATCTCCTGCGCAGATTGGCCAGTCTCGGTCTTCGGTTTGGAGGACATTATCATAATATTACTTTTATATCGCTAAAAACACGTAATAATATAATTAGTATTCAAAGCAGACGGACGCAGATAAGATAAAATAAATAAATAAATAAAAGTTATTCGGCTAAAAAAAAAGAGTACAATAGTGTACAATAGATGTGTACTTAATTGTACGTTGACCCATTGTATCAGTCCTAACGGCGAAGACTGTCGACCGCTCATTATCTGGATTGGCTGAGTATTAAAAAAGTAATGGTTCTTTTGATAAGATGAAGGTACTTTTTTGCACCGCTTTCAATTTTGCTGGTTATTAAATCTGCATCCTGTATTTTAAGGCATTGTATTATTGTAATTTTATACTTAAAATCCACAGGAAATATAACACTTATTAGAACAATGTAACATTCCTAGTTAAAGGTCCTATGTTTATTAAAAATGAAATTATAATTTATTGTCTTTAAGCTATAACCATTTTGTATCATAAGTATGTGATAATAAAGATTTAATGTAAGTTTTTAATGTTGTTTTATTTTATAATCGTGATTCTCGATTATGTCGGAGTTACTATGGACACATAATATAATGCTATACTAGTACAGATACTCAATTCCATTCTGGCTATTCTACTTGCTAGTTTGTTACCTATCATTTTACACTAGATGGCAGTAATAAAATTATTACTACTGCTGCCATCTACCCGCCGCAAGTACACATACTGGATCCTATTTGATACCAGCTCATAAGAGATAGCGTTGTGACAATAAAACAGGTACTTGTCTGTTTACCACGGATAGAACCTTCGTCTTACCTTCATGGATAGAACAGTGGCTACAGAATAAGACAAGGTCCATATAAATTTTTTTTTACTTTCTTCTATTTCACATGTCAGTCAATTGGCAAACCCTTCAGAAAAGCTCATCCACAATAAATTATGCAAGTGAAATAGAAGCACAACACAGTAAATTTACTTAAAATTAAGTTATTTTTAGAATCTCTACTAGCTAGCTGCAGCTTATATAATATACCTATGGGACCCAACTGCGCGTTGCAGCTTGTGACCGGTCCGCATCTCGCAAGCAACCAACACTAGGGATCGCTTCTTCGTTATGACCACTACAATCTTCGACCTAATTCAAATCACATAGTTATATCAGCACGTACGATAGAGTTCACGCGTTGCTGACTATATTTTCAAATAATACATACCTACATTATTACTTAAACATGTGACAAACTGGTTCAAATTACACAATTTAGTTTTGAATATTGCTCATCTTGTCTCCACCTGTCGTTCCATGGTAAATGCGGGTCGTAGTTCGTACACGACTCCATTCATGATGCAGAACAACTTTTTATGAGTTCTTCTGCATCATAAACCTGACAGCGCAGCGTTTACCAGCCGTTGGTCGGTGTAACCTTTGATACAAATATTAACTCGTGTGTCTTCGGACGTTCTTCAACTCCAGATGTGGTTCCATGGTGACTGCGGGACTGCGGCTCGTAGTTCGTACACGATCATGCCTCCGTTTGTGACGTAGAACATAGTTTATACAAAACTATTTCTGCGTCACAAACATGGGCTTGACAGCGTTTACCATCCGTCGACCGGTGTAACCTTTGATATATTACAAATTTATTGAAGTGAAACTTCTTTATCGACGTATGGGAGAAATTTTGTAGCAGTGTAAAAAAAAATCGTCACGTTTTTCGGTTACGCGCCATGTTGCTTTTTTTATCAAAGTTTAGTATAGTGACGTAAAGAATATAATGTAATATATTTATAATAATAACAACAATATATTAGTTTTGAAGTTTGGTTTGAAATAAGAATAACAATATATTAATTTCAAAGTGATAAAATAAAAAGACTTATTCAAATTTAAGTGAATTTACAAGAAAAGTGAGAGTGATTATATATTTCGTTTTATAAATTCAACACGTATGCGCATGATTTTAATATTTATTTGAGGTTAACCTCACTTTTTGATTGTAAGTATCAGTGAATGTATATAAATCTGTTAAAATTAGCAAGTATTAATAAATATGACTGTAAATCTAGTGAACATTATTAATTCTAAAAACAATAAAAAATATAAATTAAATGATAATTTAAAAATAAAACAAAACACGATTAGAAAATAAAAATATGTATACGTACATCTTTTTTAATTATTCGTTTTTAATGATTTATTTATTCATTTTTAATTTTATAAAATCGTTGCATTTCTACAAGATTAACTGTCATCATATAATTGTATTACTTTGAAAAGATAATTCCAATTATTTATTCATAACTTGTGTAATTGATTAAGTCATTAAATATCTGCTTTGAATTATTTTTATTAAGTTATGAAATAAATATTAATATTAAAGTTAGTTAAATTATTTTTGTTAACTAATTAATGTCGTAAAGAAGTTTCACTTCTTACCTGTGTACTCTGGTACACACACACATTTTATTATTAACTCGTGTGTCTTCGGACGTTCTTCAACTCCAGATGTGGTTTCATGATGACTGCGGGACTGCGGCTCGTAGTTCGTACACGATCATGCCTCCGTTTGTGACGTAGAACATAGTTTATACTAAACTATTTCTGCGTCACAAACATGGGCTTGAAAGCGTTTACCATCCGTCGACCGGTGTAACCTTTGATATATAACAAATTTATTATTACCTCGTGTGTCTTCGGACGTTCTTCAACTCCAGACGTGGTTCCATGGTGACTGCGGGACTGCGGCTCGTAGTTCGTACACGATCATGCCTCCGTTTGTGACGTAGAACATAGTTTATACAAAACTATTTCTGCGTCACAAACATGGGCTTGAAAGCGTTTACCATCCGTCGACCGGTGTAACCTTTGATATATAACAAATTTATTATTAACTCGTGTGTCTTCGGACGTTCTTCAACTCCAGATGTGGTTCCACGATGACTGCGGGACTGCGGCTCGTAGTTCGTACACGATCATGCCTCCGTTTGTGACGTAGAACATAGTTTATACAAAACTATTTCTGCGTCACAAACATGGGCTTGAAAGCGTTTACCATCCGTCGACCGGTGTAACCTTTGATATATTACAAATTTATTGAAGTGAAACTTCTTTATCGACGTATGGGAGAAATTTTGTAGCAGTGTAAAAAAAAATCGTCACGTTTTTCGGTTACGCTCCATGTTGCTTTTTTATCAAAGTTTAGTATAGTGACGTAAAGAATATAATGTAATATATTTATAATAATTACAACAATATATTAGTTTTGAAGTTTGGTTTGAAATAAGAATAACAATATATTAATTTGAAAGTGATAAAATAAAAAGACTTATTCAAATTTAAGTGAATTTACAAGAAAAGTGAGAGTGATTATATATTTCGTTTTATAAATTCAACACGTATGAGCATGATTTTAATATTTATTTGAGGTTAACCTCACTTTTTGATTGTAAGTATCAGTGAATGTATATAAATCTGTTAAAATTAGCAAGTATTAATAAATATGACTGTAAATCTAGTGAACATTATTAATTCTAAAAACAATAAAAAATATAAATTAAATGATAATTTAAAAATAAAACAAAACACGATTAGAAAATAAAAATATGTATACGTACATCTTTTTTAATTATTCGTTTTTAATGATTTATTTATTCATTTTTAATTTTATAAAATCGTTGCATTTCTACAAGATTAACTGTCATGATATAATTGTATTACTTTGAAAAGATAATTCCAATTATTTATTTATAACTTGTGTAATTGATTAAGTCATTAAATATCTGCTTTGAATTATTTTTATTAAGTTATGAAATAAATATTAATATTAAAGTTAGTTAAATTATTTTTGTTAACTAATTAATGTCGTAAAGAAGTTTCACTTCTTACCTGTGTACTCTGGTACACACACACATTTTATTATTAACTCGTGTGTCTTCGGACGTTCTTCAACTCCAGATGTGGTTTCATGATGACTGCGGGACTGCGGCTCGTAGTTCGTACACGATCATGCCTCCGTTTGTGACGTAGAACATAGTTTATACTAAACTATTTCTGCGTCACAAACATGGGCTTGAAAGCGTTTACCATCCGTCGACCGGTGTAACCTTTGATATATAACAAATTTATTATTACCTCGTGTGTCTTCGGACGTTCTTCAACTCCAGACGTGGTTCCATGGTGACTGCGGGACTGCGGCTCGTAGTTCGTACACGATCATGCCTCCGTTTGTGACGTAGAACATAGTTTATACAAAACTATTTCTGCGTCACAAACATGGGCTTGAAAGCGTTTACCATCCGTCGACCGGTGTAACCTTTGATATATAACAAATTTATTATTAACTCGTGTGTCTTCGGACGTTCTTCAACTCCAGATGTGGTTCCATGGTGACTGCGGGACTGCGGCTCGTAGTTCGTACACGATCATGCCTCCGTTTGTGACGTAGAACATAGTTTATACAAAACTATTTCTGCGTCACAAACATGGGCTTGAAAGCGTTTACCATCCGTCGACCGGTGTAACCTTTGATATATTACAAATTTATTGAAGTGAAACTTCTTTATCGACGTATGGGAGAAATTTTGTAGCAGTGTAAAAAAAAATCGTCACGTTTTTCGGTTACGCTCCATGTTGCTTTTTTATCAAAGTTTAGTATAGTGACGTAAAGAATATAATGTAATATATTTATAATAATTACAACAATATATTAGTTTTGAAGTTTGGTTTGAAATAAGAATAACAATATATTAATTTGAAAGTGATAAAATAAAAAGACTTATTCAAATTTAAGTGAATTTACAAGAAAAGTGAGAGTGATTATATATTTCGTTTTATAAATTCAACACGTATGAGCATGATTTTAATATTTATTTGAGGTTAACCTCACTTTTTGATTGTAAGTATCAGTGAATGTATATAAATCTGTTAAAATTAGCAAGTATTAATAAATATGACTGTAAATCTAGTGAACATTATTAATTCTAAAAACAATAAAAAATATAAATTAAATGATAATTTAAAAATAAAACAAAACACGATTAGAAAATAAAAATATGTATACGTACATCTTTTTTAATTATTCGTTTTTAATGATTTATTTATTCATTTTTAATTTTATAAAATCGTTGCATTTCTACAAGATTAACTGTCATCATATAATTGTATTACTTTGAAAAGATAATTCCAATTATTTATTCATAACTTGTGTAATTGATTAAGTCATTAAATATCTGCTTTGAATTATTTTTATTAAGTTATGAAATAAATATTAATATTAAAGTTAGTTAAATTATTTTTGTTAACTAATTAATGTCGTAAAGAAGTTTCACTTCTTACCTGTGTACTCTGGTACACACACACATTTTATTATTAACTCGTGTGTCTTCGGACGTTCTTCAACTCCAGATGTGGTTTCATGATGACTGCGGGACTGCGGCTCGTAGTTCGTACACGATCATGCCTCCGTTTGTGACGTAGAACATAGTTTATACTAAACTATTTCTGCGTCACAAACATGGGCTTGAAAGCGTTTACCATCCGTCGACCGGTGTAACCTTTGATATATAACAAATTTATTATTACCTCGTGTGTCTTCGGACGTTCTTCAACTCCAGATGTGGTTCCATGGTGACTGCGGGACTGCGGCTCGTAGTTCGTACACGATCATGCCTCCGTTTGTGACGTAGAACATAGTTTATACAAAATTATTTCTGCGTCACAAACATGGGCTTGAAAGCGTTTACCATCCGTCGACCGGTGTAACCTTTGATATATAACAAATTTATTATTAACTCGTGTGTCTTCGGACGTTCTTCAACTCCAGATGTGGTTCCATGGTGACTGCGGGACTGCGGCTCGTAGTTCGTACACGATCATGCCTCCGTTTGTGACGTAGAACATAGTTTATACAAAACTATTTCTGCGTCACAAACATGGGCTTGAAAGCGTTTACCATCCGTCGACCGGTGTAACCTTTGATATATAACAAATTTATTATTAACTCGTGTGTCTTCGGACGTTCTTCAACTCCAGATGTGGTTCCATGGTGACTGCGGGACTGCGGCTCGTAGTTCGTACACGATCATGCCTCCGTTTGTGACGTAGAACATAGTTTATACTAAACTATTTCTGCGTCACAAACATGGGCTTGAAAGCGTTTACCATCCGTCGACCGGTGTAACCTTTGATATATAACAAATTTATTATTAACTCGTGTGTCTTCGGACGTTCTTCAACTCCAGATGTGGTTCCATGGTGACTGCGGGACTGCGGCTCGTAGTTCGTACACGATCATGCCTCCGTTTGTGACGTAGAACATAGTTTATACAAAACTATTTCTGCGTCACAAACATGGGCTTGAAAGCGTTTACCATCCGTCGACCGGTGTAACCTTTGATATATAACAAATTTATTATTAACTCGTGTGTCTTCGGACGTTCTTCAACTCCAGATGTGGTTCCATGGTGACTGCGGGACTGCGGCTCGTAGTTCGTACACGATCATGCCTCCGTTTGTGACGTAGAACATAGTTTATACTAAACTATTTCTGCGTCACAAACATGGGCTTGAAAGCGTTTACCATCCGTCGACCGGTGTAACCTTTGATATATTACAAATTTATTGAAGTGAAACTTCTTTATCGACGTATGGGAGAAATTTTGTAGCAGTGTAAAAAAAAACGTCACGTTTTTCGGTTACGCTCCATGTTGCTTTTTTATCAAAGTTTAGTATAGTGACGTAAAGAATATAATGTAATATATTTATAATAATTACAACAATATATTAGTTTTGAAGTTTGGTTTGAAATAAGAATAACAATATATTAATTTGAAAGTGATAAAATAAAAAGACTTATTCAAATTTAAGTGAATTTACAAGAAAAGTGAGAGTGATTATATATTTCGTTTTATAAATTCAACACGTATGAGCATGATTTTAATATTTATTTGAGGTTAACCTCACTTTTTGATTGTAAGTATCAGTGAATGTATATAAATCTGTTAAAATTAGCAAGTGTTAATAAATATGACTGTAAATCTAGTGAACATTATTAATTCTAAAAACAATAAAAAATATAAATTAAATGATAATTTAAAAATAAAACAAAACACGATTAGAAAATAAAAATATGTATACGTACATCTTTTTTAATTATTCGTTTTTAATGATTTATTTATTCATTTTTAATTTTATAAAATCGTTGCATTTCTACAAGATTAACTGTCATCATATAATTGTATTACTTTGAAAAGATAATTCCAATTATTTATTCATAACTTGTGTAATTGATTAAGTCATTAAATATCTGCTTTGAATTATTTTTATTAAGTTATGAAATAAATATTAATATTTAAGTTAGTTAAATAATTTTTGTTAACTAATTAATGTCGTAAAGAAGTTTCACTTCTTACCTGTGTACTCTGGTACACACACACATTTTATTATTAACTCGTGTGTCTTCGGACGTTCTTCAACTCCAGATGTGGTTTCATGATGACTGCGGGACTGCGGCTCGTAGTTCGTACACGATCATGCCTCCGTTTGTGACGTAGAACATAGTTTATACAAAACTATTTCTGCGTCACAAACATGGGCTTGAAAGCGTTTACCATCCGTCGACCGGTGTAACCTTTGATATATAACAAATTTATTATTACCTCGTGTGTCTTCGGACGTTCTTCAACTCCAGATGTGGTTCCATGGTGACTGCGGGACTGCGGCTCGTAGTTCGTACACGATCATGCCTCCGTTTGTGACGTAGAACATAGTTTATACAAAACTATTTCTGCGTCACAAACATGGGCTTGAAAGCGTTTACCATCCGTCGACCGGTGTAAACTTTGATATATAACAAATTTATTATTAACTTGTGCATCTTCGGACGTTCTTCAACTCCAGATGTGGTTCCATGATGACTGCGGGACTGCGGTTCGTAGTTCGTACACGATCATGCCTCCATTTGTGATATAGAAGGGTTTTAGGGACCCCTTCTGCATCACAAACTTAGGCCTGACCGTGTTTAACATCCGTAGGCCGATGCAACCTCGTGGTCAAATCGTCGAGCACCTAAAGGCCAACATTAAGCATGATGTGACATTAATATTAATTCTGTGTATTACAAAGTATTGATTTGCTTTAATCTTGCCAAATTATGGAAATATATACAAAATAAATCATATCGACTACTAGATTTTTAGAATAACAATACTTTCATTAAATGAGTTAAGATAGTGAATAAGTTAAAATGCTGCGCATGCGCAATGTTATGCACTTCTGGCTATCTTAGCTAGTGAACGCTTGGCGGCATGCGTCAAAGACTCATAGCAAACAGGCTGATTTCATGACAGGTGGGTAACACAAGGGTTGATATTTGTTACTTAGCAACATAAAACATATAATAGTAAAGTGTTCAAGGGAATGTGTTTTTTTATTGATTCACATTTAGAATAATCAGTATAGACGCCTCCGTAGATATGGCAAGATTGCAGGTGAACATATATACTGTCTATTGAGACACAAGGGTAAGTACTTTTTCAAAAAAACTATGAAATTTTGGTTTAGATGTGTAATTTTTGCATTACGACAAGTTACAAGAAAGTTCAAAATATGGAGAAAAGAGAATCTTGAATATTTGAGCCCGCCATAAGGATTTCGTTGACAGATAAACCAGAGGACGTGGAAACGGAACCATCAAAAACGACACGGACCTTAGTGGATTCACTACTGTGCTTAAATACGGCATGGTGGCACAAGAAATATGAAGGAAATTGTTTTTGTTCGGAAGCTACGGACATGTGTCCTAAATTTTGATATTCTTGCATGAATTCAACATATTGTCGCTTTAGAATAGGATTTTTTCTAAAACGTAATTCTAAATTGTGAAATCTTTTTTTGCAGTATTGTAAGATTCACCTAAATTATTCGGAGAACGATTAAGAGGTAATTTAACACAAAATCGTCCGTTAACTAAAAGAATAGTATTTTGTAAAAAATGCTTTTCCTTGTCGCTTAGAATCGGCTTGCTTGGGATCTCTTCTATCTCCCAAAATTTTGTAAGTAATTTGTCAATATGAGACTCATTGTGACTTTCACAAGTTTTAGTAACTATTGCAATGTCAACCATTTAATTTATTTACATTTACGGGACCAGCTATCAACCAGCCCAATTTGGAATTTCGTAACCTTATGTTATTGGGTGCTAATGATATTTGTTCACTCCCTAGGATATCCCAGAAAAGGTCTAATCCGATCAAAATATATACTTGAGAAGGCTTATCAAAGTTTGGATCGGCTAATTTTATGTGCTTAGGTAATTTTAATTGAATATCAACAGATCTTTAAGGTATATAACCGGTTAATTCATTCATTACAAGCAAATTAAGCGTTACACTAAACTGTTTATATATAGATTGCAATTCTGCAATGCAACTCTCTTGTACTGTATCTGTGGAATGGTTTCCAATGCCTATAACATTAATGCTTGTTATTGGTATTGATTTAAGTGATAACCTATCTCTTAAGGATTTTGTGATAAAACTGGCTTGGCTACCACTATTCAACAATGCACGTACGGTTTCATACTGCTTATTATTAGGGTTATGAATTTCAATTAAGGCAGTAGATAAAAGAACCTCACTGGGTTCATGATTTAATGTATTAACATTTATCGAGTCTGAATCTGCGTCTGTATGCATGTACCTACATGATTGTTGGTAAGTGATGGCTTGGGCTTATGCAACAGACGATTATGTTTTTTCTTGCATTTAGGACATGATCCAATTCCATATGCAGTAGGAGGGTATCCCTGCCTGAGACAATTGCAGCACAACTTATATTTTGCAACATCTGACCATCTTTCTTCCAATGTTTTATTTTAAAAACTAGGACAATCATATATTCTATGATTTTGATCACATATTATACACACAAATGATTTCGAGTTTTCTTTATTTATATTTGTAAATGTTTTAATGTATTTCTTACCTTTGTTATTGTGATTGATTTGTGTATTGGAATTAAAACGCATTTGATTAACCTTTTGGGAATTGGTTTCATTTTTATTTCTATTTAAAGCCTCAAGCACATCAGCTCGATCAACTAGAAATTTCTTAAAATTATCTAATATTGGCATACCTTTGAAATTGTTTCTAAATTCTTCTCACTTTATGAGTGTACGACTGTCTAATTTTGATATTAAGTTAAAAATTATTAGAGTATCCCAATGTTCAGTAGGTTGTCCCAGACTAGACAACGCTCTTAAATTTTTTGTAACATGATCAACTAAAAATCTTAGTGGTCGTTCAGACTCTTTACTAAACTGCTGAATGTTAAATAATGAATTTAAATGATGATTAACTAGTAATATTTTATTATCGTAACGGTCACACAATAACTTTTCAGAAGATACTTCAAGGTTGGAAATTATTCGAGCCGCTTCTCCTTCGAGGTAATAAATTAAATAGTGAAATTTATGTATAGAACTAATTTGCTTATTACCATCAACTAAGCTCAAAAAAGTGTCTCTAAATTCGAGCCACTTAAAGTAAACACCATCAAACTTTGAGATTTCTATGCATCGCAACTTGACACCAGAATCATGCGGTTCAGAGTTAGAATTATGACTACATTGCTGCTTGCAACGATAACCTATTAAGTCCTTTGCAATGGCAAGCGCATTTACCATGCCAAGTCCAATTTTGTACCGCTCCTCAAGCTCTGATGACAAGTTGTCACTATTTATGACTCAATCTTAGTTTGCAACTCATCAAACTTAGCTGATAATTGTTCAAATTTGCCAAGTCTTATGGTGAACTCAGCAATTTCTATATTAGTTATTTACTCGTTGAAATCTTATCTAAAAAATTTTAAATTTAGTAAACTGGCCTTTAATTGAGCTACGCCGAATGATTAACTCCCGTAACGTATTTGCGTCCGGTTCTTGCATTATTTTATTGATGTAAATTCAATAAAACAAACAAAAATAATAGTCGTAGTAGCTGAACGGGATAGCCCAACTAATGTAATTAAGTAAATAAAGATTTATCTCACGCCCCTCATTGTGGTAGCACCTGCGAAGTAAGTCGGATGAATCACGCTATAAAGTACGATACGGAAGCTCTGCTCGTGTCCCGAGTTATGCTAGCGTGATGTCTCGTATAATCTGAAAATATCGTTAAATGATATCAACGACTGGGTTTATCTAATTGACTGTTTCCAGAGGTTTGCATGAGAATAATAAATAGATCAATAGATACAAAACAGTAAAAACATACTTTATTGTATAATTTTATATTACTTTTGTTAAGCTAATTGTACAACATGAAATGATTAAATTGTAAAATACCACACACTAATTGAATCTGTAACAGTTTAGTGAGTATTATTATATTTGGTAATGTATATTTTTAAGAAATAATGATAATTTAACAGATGTTTAAATTATCATAACCTATAGGTACCTACTGCAATTTTATTATGATTATAGCACAAGTGGAAGGCGAATTTCTTAAACATTCAAATTGATAGGTACAGTAGGTTAGCTGATAATTGGATAAATTGGTGAAAATAGAAAGATTGTGGGAAGGAAAAGCACTTAACTTATGAGTATGATGATCCGACGATTCGTTGTCCAAATCTCGAAAATGCTTAATTGTTGTTGGTTTTCGGCACACCCGGGTCGATACTTTAGCTGCATCAATGCTCAGGATGTGTTGAAGTCGCCTTTCAAAGCCTTCACGACGATTTTCAGCCTTACGTGGTTCCGACGAACACGCCGTGTACGTTGTTACACGATTTATTTATCTTTTTTGCGTGTCCTGTCACGGTCTCCAAATTATGTCTATTGAGACACAAGGGTAAGTACTTTTTCAAAAAAAGGATGAAATTTTGGTTTAGATGTGTAATTTTTGCATTACGACAAGTTACAAGAAAGTTCTAGTAGTATGTGACATTTTGAAGGATTATAATATAAATAATTTTACAACCACCGTCACAATTATGAGAATTTCGCCTGAGATTTATTTTTTTGTTTGACATCATATGACTTTTAATTGTTCTTTTGTTTCTTTTTTACATATTATTATACTATTATATTATTGTTATTATATTTTGTAATATTTGCATGCCTCAGGGTGGAGTATGGAGAAACCAAATATAATTGTAACATATTGACCATTGTACCCATATTCGCAAATAAATGATGATTTGATTTGATATTTAAATATATGTATTGCCTTTAAAAAACAATAGGCGTTGGCCGAAACATATACAGGGTGTCCCAGAAGTCGACGTTAAGCCGAAATCAGTTAACAGGCTAAGTTATAATAGCCATCAGAAAAATATTTAAAAAATCTAAGTTCCGTATTTTAAAAATTATAGGTATATTAAAAAATATAAAAAAATATGAAGAAACTGTCACAGGTGTCACAGGTACAGTTTTTTCAATCCTGCTACTACAGATTAGATATATAGATTTTTAGACCTATTGATTTTTTTTTTGTTATGTAGATAATCTCGAATAATTGAAAAAATCGAGAGCTTAAAGAAGCATTATTTTGTTATTTTGTTGTACTTTTTGCAAACTTCTTGTAAATGAAGTAGTTTGTATTTTTAAAACCTTCATCGAGGTTTGGTCTCTCTTCTGGGAAGCCGCATCCTCATCTCCATCTGTTGTATCTTCGTTAGCCTCTGGAGTATTGCGGATGCATCCTATAAGAAATAAATACTTTAATAAATAATAGTGATTGAATTTATTAAAAACAGCTACATGTGACATATTGAATATTGAAGTGAATATTGAATGTTGAATATTGAAGTGGCCAATGATACAAGCACGCATCTCACTTCAGAGAATGTACCTATATAGTTAAATCATGTTGATTTGGACATTATGATTTTGACGTCACTGTTTAACCTGTTTAAAGCAAAATGTGAAAAAGTATATTGAGTAATTTAGGTACGGTTATTGTATTCAAGAAACGATTATTATCATCTTAGCTAGGAGCAGTAAAATTTTGAGATATTTGCATAGTCTATAGGTAAAACTACACACAGTTTTACCTACCAATAGACTAGGTAAAACGACTCATTTTCTGAACATACGGATAGTTGACGAACAGTAAATTTTAACCGTAGAAACCGGGTCTTAATGGCTGTAACAATAGTTTAATACACAAAAAAACAATATTTTAATGAAAGGAGGTTCATACTAACAGCCGGCAGATCTCGAACCACACGAGCAGGTCGTGCTTGGAGTGCAGGTGGCTGCTGCAGCACGGAGCTGCCACGGCCGCTGCGCCCCACTTGGGCGAGCGCACGACTGCTGAGACCGGTATGAACGGCGGCAACATAGACCAATCACATACCCTCGCCTCGGACCTGAACGAGGCAAGCCCACTATAACACCGTACTGATGGTCCACAGCGTTTTACAGACTACACATACTTATTCTGCCAGTTCAGGTGAGTTTTATGTTAACACTAATAAGTATAATAAAGTGACATTTGTGGAGCACACAAATTTTGACCCGTGTGGGATTCGAACCCAGAACACTCGGTTAATGTGACTGATCACGAGACCTTTGTATGGATGGCGCAGTTGTCGCCTCGCCATTGCTACCTACTACGCCGAGTAGAACACTCGAATCCCACACGGGTCAAAATTTGTGTGATCCACAAATGGTTGTTCAGAGTCTAGATGTTCTTTGTGTCCATTGTTTGAATGTTTGTAAAGCCCGCCGGGGGACACAGGATATATTCCTAGTGCAGGATATGTCCTTTTAAAAAAGTAAACTGTTGCTTGTGAAAAGAATAGTGAAGAAGGTTTCGTATAAAATCTCTTCCGTATCCACGATCGGCTAGATGTTAAGTTAAAGGAATTAGACTTTAGCGACGTGTATAAAACACAAGATCGTCACATAGCAGCAGGCACAATGATTGGATTAATAAAACATTGAATCAAATTTCAAAACAATACCTAAAGGTACACCTACCAAATCGGGAAAATCTTTTAGGCGTGGGTCACGCCTGGAATGCTTAGTTGCACAGCCACATACCTTTATTGCATATAAGATTTTAACAGGCGCCAAACAATTATATCCTGAAATGAACTTTCACTCAGTACAGGAATTATTGCAATAAAATCCCAACTAATATTATAAATGCGAATATATTTGTCTGTATGTTTGTTATGCTTTCACGCCTTAACTACTTGACCGATCATCATGATTAGAATTTTCGAGTATCTACATGACAACGGTCAGGTGTACAGAAAAGAACATAGGGTATCTGTCATCCAGGCAAAAGTACTATTCCTGGGGCATAGAAAAATTTACGTAACGGAGCCGCGGGCAATTATATTTACATACATACATACATAGATTTACGCCTGTTTCCCAGAGGGGTAGGCAGAGACTACGAATTTCCATTTGCTACGATCCTGACACACTTCTCTGGCTTCATTCACTTTCATTACATTCCTCATACACGCCCGTCGGTTCAATGAGCTCTTAACCTGGCCTTTGTCCAGAACGCCTCCGATCTGATCAAGAAACGTTCGCCTAGGTTTTCCTCTTGGGACTGTTCCATTCACACTAGCCTTATAAACTTTCTTAGTCAGTCTTTCCTCGTCCATTCTTTCTACATGTCCAAACTAGCTTAACATACCCTTTTCCATTCTTGTCACTATATCCACTTTCAAGCCGCATTTATCTAATTCCAGTAATATCACAAAGTAAATATGGACTGCTATAAATAATATAACAAATTGATCTATAAAACCTCGATCGATCGATTTGTAAATCACAAGTTAAATGTTAGCTTAGGTATCAATATCACATTTTGGCTGGTTTTTGTAGGAAATCTGTCAAATTCATTCCTCAGACGAGCTGTGGTGAAAACACGTCTCCTAATAAACTAGCGTTAAATTTATCTACATTTTTACGATTATATAATAATCTTATCTTATCTTATGTGTGGGGGCTAGTCAGTGCAGACCGGCGACACTTCGACCCAGTGGGATCTTTTGTGTCGGCCCCAAGATTTAACCCTTAGCTATCTCCTTATGAATGTACTGCATAAGCCGCAGTGTACAATTCAGAGGGAGAAGCCTGAAGTATTCAGGGCTTGGATATGCCACCCCCATCAGACCCGTCCTCAGTCCAGCCAACGCGTCGCATTCACACAATAGGTGCGATATGGACTCGTCCTGTTCATCACAGGCCCTGCAGACCAAATTGTGTGCCAATCTCAATCTGCACAGGAAGTCGTTGGTGCCAAAATGGCCAGTGAACGCTCCTGTGAGCATCCACAGAACTTCCGGGTGAAGCCTGTGGCTCCGTTTGCAATGAACTTCTTGGAGTGTTCCAGACCCCTAAGGGCCATCCACTCCAACCTGTGTTTGTCATTGCCATATGCATTCAAAGCTGCCTTGACGGTGCTCTCAGAGTCCCACGAATGGCTCGGGGCCCACAAACAGCTGCTCCGAGCCCTTTCTGGCCAACTCATCCGCCTCCTCATTGCCCTGCACCCCTGCATGTCCCGGAACCCAGACCAGTCTGACTGTGTTCTTCCTGCCTAGTTTGTTGAGGATCTTAACACAGTTCAGGACCAGTCTGGAGTCCACCCAACACGAGTCCTGAGCCTTGAGAGCAGCTTGACTGTCACTGAGAATATACACAGTCTTGTCAGTGACACCACTGTTGATATTCTCCTGAGCACAGGCAATTATAGCGTAGGTTTCCGCTTGGAAGACCGTTGCATATTTGCCCATGCTTTGGCTCACCTTACAGTCACTGGCATAGATACCAGCGCCTGATCCTGTTTCCATTTTGGAACCATCGGTGTACCAGATGAGACAACCCTCGTGAGGGGATTGTAGACCTTGTCTCCATTCATCCCTCGTGGGGACCTTTATTTTAAAATTCTTTTTGAATATGTGCAATGGTTGCATTTTGTCGCATCCCATGCTCATAATCCTTTTGAGATCCTTTGAAGTCTCCAGTTTTGTGTGTCGAGTTACCGTCATGTTGACGCTCCACAGCCCATGCACAGATAGTCTATGTAGCGCCTTTACCGCCTCTGACTCCACAACAATGTGTAGCGGCGTTAGATCCAGCAGGACCTCTAACGCTGCCGTTGGCGTAGTCGGGAACGCCCCTGTTATAGCCATGCAGGCCAATCGCTGTACCTTCGACAGCGCGTTCCTGCATGCAGCTAGTTTGGTTCTTGGCCACCAGACAATGCTCCCATACGTGACTATGGGTTTTATCATCATCGTGTATAGCCACTTGATGACCTTGGGCTTTAGCCCCCAGGTCTTCCCATAAGTAGAGCGAATCATGCCGAAAACCCGCTGGGCCTTCACTATGACTTTTTCTACATGAGGTTTCCACGTTAGTTTGCTATCTAAGGTCATGCCTAGATACTTCACCTCCGTGGACCATTATATAATAATTACGTCCGATTTAGTTATAATAATAGCGAAGGTTAACACTTACATTTCACACGTGGTAGAATCCGAGAGGATCTTTCCTGTATTCTTGATTGGTTCCGCCAAAAATGCGTCCTCGTTGCTGGGTAGAAAGCTGAAACAAAATATTTATCTTGTATATCATTGTACAACATCATTGTCACTTTATTATACTTATTAGTGTTAATATAAAACTCACCTGAACTGGCAGAATAACTATGTGTAGTCTGTAAAACGCTGTGGACCATCAGTACAGTGTTATAGTGGGCTTTCCTCGTTCAGGTCCGAGGCGAGGGTATGTGATTAATCGCTTACAATGTTGAATTCCAAAGAATAACAAATTTGTTGTATTTTATTTCTCAAACCTACTTACTATATTTCATCTCTTCATCACCCAAGATACTGACAAGAGACTGGCAGAGAATGCCTATGGCATTAATTCATTCTATTTACAACGTGTACTGGAGCTTTAATAATTAATAAATGATACACTAGACTCATCGCTACGAGTGGCTAATTGTAGGGTAGGCACTTCGCTAACTACCCACATAAATTTAGATTTAGCACTAGCGATAGACAATTCCAAATATATAAGTTCATCTAGAGTATGATTGCACATCTGAATATTGATTAATACATTGTAACTAATTATACTTCAAATCATTATTGTGTGGGCAGTGAGGGGGGTACTCAGTTGACTTGTTCTCGTGGATAGAAGAAATACTTCATGAAGAATATTGATATACATTGACTAGTACCATTTACTATATATAATATGACCTAACCAAATTGTTGCAGTAGAAACCGCCGTAATGCGCTATCGCATACATGCGCCTGAGTATACAAAACAAATGCGTCAGCAGTGTCCTTATAATAAAAGAATATTTAAAACATGATTTTTTGGTAAGAGCTATCCTCTCCTATTATCCTAGGGACAGCTGTACCTGTGTACAGCTTATAAAAACATACATCTGGCGCATTGCTCTGTAAGCAAGCGAAACATGAACAATGACAACAAGTCCAGGAAAGATTGGAAGCATTCGAGATGTTGTGCTGAAGGCGCATGAAAGGAATCCCCTGGACAGAAAAGAAAATTAATGTGGCAGTATTCAGGCTTGTCCAGAAGAGGAAAGATGTTTGGTCAACTTATATGACATGACGATTTCATAAATAACATCATAGAATGAAAAGTGGAAGGTAAAAGAGGAAGGGGCAGACCCAAAAGAGCATCACTTACCAAATAAAGGAAAAGGCGGAGGTCATGTCTTATAAGGAGATCGGAGGCCGTATATCAAGAAAGATGGCGTATACTCCACCGACAAGAGCAAAGTCTCGAGTATAAAGAAGTCAGACGTATTTCTAAATTTAAGGGACTTTGAGTTATGACTTGACTTCGACATGTCAAAAAACTAGATTTGTTGGTCATCTTTTAAGTATTGCCTAGCCCCCTTAATTGCCTAATATTAAAGTTGATGAATTCGAATAATCGTCAAAATTTGGAATAATTATGCCGATTTATTTTAAGGTTCGAATAAATGTTTCATTAATCGATAACTAAACTTCGTTGGTTTGCGCAGAGTGCCTGACGGCTTATAAAAGTAAGCGATGCCAATAAATTTGATTAGGAATATACAGGCTGATTGGTAAAAGACTGGACATATTGAAGGAGGGTATTCAGTACTCGATTCTGGATACGAATATCTAAAAAAATAGGTACTTAAAAGTTGACCTAGTTATCCAATAAAATCTTAATGTGCGGACACTCTTGCGCATATACCAAAGCTAAACAAAACTTCCGCCCCCGACCCCAGCTACCGCACCCCGCACTCTCCCGAATTTGCACCCCCGCCCGTCCTTTTCATACCAAAGGTCATTAGCCTCGACAGCTGTGTGCGCAGTGTCCACATTTAATGGATATTTCATACAAATTTTCATAAAGGTTTTCTTTGCAGGTTATACAGATTTTATTTTTATTTCTTTTTTATAATTTACGTCTGACCATAAATTATCATGTCCTTAAGTATGTACAATGTTTAACCAGTCACACTGTAGACAACATTACTTTTCACGAAACTTATTGATTAGCTAAACATTCTCATATAAATGATGTACAAAGCTCTTTTTGTAAATGAGCCTTGTTCCTATTTTACCTTTCACTTTTCTCAAGTAATTTTTGAGCGCTGTAGACACGCTCGCTCACATTAAGTGAATGATTCTGATTAAAAAGCTTGTAGTTGTTTATAGCAAATTTATTCGTTTTCTCATTAAGAATTTACTGAGATTACTGTTAGCAGAACATTCAAGAATGAACGCGCGAGAGAATCTATTTAACTCTTTAGATTAGATCTCAGATATTCGTTTGAAATTATATTGCGCAGACTGGAAATTTATTTTAGCCTTCAGAAGACAACACCTTAAAATCTTTGTGTCGTCTTGCTGCGGTGAGCTTTTCAGACATCTCACGACAGCGGTTGTATTAAGGTAGTCACTAAATAATTATTTAAGGATGATCACTTCTATATATTCAATGTTTTATTTTAAGATTACATCGAACTTATGATCAAAAGTAAGCGCCAAAAAAATATTTTATTTAATTTACAAAGTAACGTTTATCTGTTATGAACATCAAAGTTTAGTAAGTTTACTAATTTTACTGAATTTATGAATGTCTTAGTTGCTAGGTTCAGACAAATGGTTACGCCATTAAGAAACTCCATAAAATTAAAATTTTAATATTTCAGAGACTTGATTTTGTAACTCCAGTATCATAAAGACTATAAGTTTTAATATGTACATATAATCACAATTCTTTAAAAATGACTTATTCCTAAAATATTATAAAACAAAGAAAAAGAAAACTAAAACCCCCTAATAGGCGTCATAAAATTCCTCCGCATCACAGTAACTATTTTTGATTTGACGTGTCTTTTGGTTTGACTTGAAGAATAGGTTTAAATAGGGTAATGAAAAGAAAACAACGATGTGGAAATTTTCAAAGCATTTTATTTATGACCTTTAACACTGTGTATAATATATTTTGATAGTACATTTAGAGCAATGAGTAATATTACCAATCATTACATTGTTCTTATTTTCATAAATTGAATGAAATTCATAAATTATATATAGAATATATAATTTGTTCTCAATATCATTCTCGCCCAACAATCAACAATCACTATCGTAATCACAAGGACCGCGTTCACCTCCACGATGCACCATCGCTCTCACGCCACGCCACACGTCGCATGCCACACGCCACATGCCACACGCAACATGCCACATGCCACGCGCCACATGCCACGCGCCACATACACATGCCACAGAGCACACGCCACACGCATCTCGCCACTCGCCACACGCACAAGCGTCCAACTAACTCTCGCACCGACAGCACAGAACAACGATACGTACAAAATAAATTAGGTACTTGAAAACAAACAAACATAATTTCAAAACAACAGCTACTCCTATAAAAATAGCAGTATAGCTTAAACAGTATACACTATAAAAAAATATAATCCAGCGACAGCTGTATCTCTAATTTAAAATGTTTTGTTTCCATAGAATTACAATAATATAACAACTAAATATAAATTAGCAAACTAAACGACCAAGGAAATAAAAAAGCTATAAAATTATTTTACAGCCGCTTCACGACACTCCGTGGTTTTACAATACCTGCTCACTATTCATCTACTAAACATCATTTTGCTATGCAAAATACATTACCCTATTTACTTCAAAATAATGGAAATAATGTACAAAAACTTTGGAATGTAGGTAAATACAAAAATAAAATGACTAGAAAAGAAATGTATCAACAAACATGTCATTCAGCATGAGATCTCTTTCATACGTTGTATAATAAACACACCTATTGAAGGAGTTACACAAATATTAATGTTTGTGAAGAAGTATTTGGACATAAATCTGTTAAAGATTCTTATATTTTTAAGAGCGTCTCTTAGATAGAGCACATCGTCAAACGCAACGGGTGGAATGAAAAATAACTTTAGAGTGACATTTGACGATATGCTATACGAACTGAAACGTTAGTTACATAATAATTTAATAATCTCGACGACAATTGTAATTTCAATGTTAAGAAATATTACCTATAACACACAGCATGTCTAAATTTTGGATAATACTTTTTGTTCTTACAGCTACGTTTATTATACGCTAAATTATTATCAGGATATTCTCTAGTGTTAGCCGAATATTTAATGTCTACGGTCAGTGTGTAAGCCGGTGTGACTGGACTTTTAACAGGAGAAAGCTATTTTTTTTTTTAATTTTCTGTAACCCATGAGAGTATCAAACGAATTAAAATATTTACATCGACTAATAAGTCTTAAGCTTACAATGTTATAAATAGATCTATGTATGCTCGATTTTGATTGAAAAATATAGTCACCTAGAAGCAATAGTATAGTGACAATTATTATATTATTACTCAACATTTATCGAAGCGGCAAGAGTAAACAATTGCTCGGACTTACAACAGAGTGTCGACATAAAAGTAAAAGATCATCCATATAAAACTACAGTCACATTCATTATCTAACTACGATGATATAGACGTCGTATTGTGTCGATAAATGTAGGAATATGTGGGCCGATGGGACGAGGGGTCGCCTCGACGCATCGGGAGGAGAGGGGGATGAGGGAAGGGGAGAGACTGTGTAACTGAGATACACGTAACAACACACTAGTGAGTGAAGGTCGGCAGCACGGCATCGCTGCACGGATGGGCTGCATCTCGTACAATGCACTGTAAGACTACCTACACGGTATGACTAGATCGTAAGGAATGCTCCGAACGGAATAATCTGTAATCAGCGAAATCATTCGAGACAGTTTACCTGAGTAACATCACATTTAACCTACTTTATACATTCCATATAAAGAATTGCAATGAAATAAATTATCGTTACACAAAACAATAATATGTCAAATTAAATAATGAACTACATAAGGTAGCGGAAACTGATTTTATAATGCATAGTCTACATTTAACTACAAATATTTTAATGTATTTACAATCAATACTAAAATGTGAAACGTTTACGTATGACGTCATACGATGCAATCTACTGCCACCATGGCCTTTTGAGCCTCAAAATATAATTTAAACTACCGTCGGGTCATACGTATATACAAGGTAAATTACATTAGGTAATTATGTATCCAACATTAGAAGAAAATTTATATAGATCAGTAATTTGTTTTTTCACAAATACATTTTTTTATTAAATTCTTAGTTATATATCATGTAACAAAATGGAGCCTATCACACATCGCTGATATTATTTGTGCGCAATACATATTATTGTTTTGTTATTGCACGAGAATTGTACAAAGACAAGGTACATTTCGGCATAGTCTACACAGTTCGTACGGTCGATGAACCACGATAGGTTTAAAGTACATAAATGCCTTTTAAGGGTCGTTAAGTATCGTTCAACTATACGTCTTATATTTAATGGAGCTATCGTATCGTGGTCCATGGACGCAATTTTAAGATACACAAAATAACATATATTATGCGTGCTTGTAAGATATTGAAACAGCTCGAAACCTCGACTAGATATACATTCATAGTAGGAATTTATGAACAAGTTTTATAATCAATGTATAAGTATTATCAGTAACCCTTCCCTGTCGATCGGTGCACCGGTTTGGACCCGTCTTATTTTGACCCTCGCACTATAATTTTAAACATTACCACGAAATAACTAATTATCTGACCACTCGTTAGACCACATAATATTTTTATTATAAAAATAAAAACTCTTTTTTTGAGTATAACATTACTTCGTAATATACATGAGAATTAAGCTACACCAATATAGTATAATTGAAAAAGAGATTTTAATTTTCAGTCAAAAATATTTTGTGGTCAACTTCCCTTCATTGGCAGTAACTGTATATTTCGTTATATTAGCAAATATAAATAAAATATACATATATCTATTTACGTATATATCGTATATCGCATTAAATGCAGCTGATTTACAATAATACTGGTAATTAAACATGGATATGCTAAAATAATTGATTCGTTTGCCGTTTAAATTTCGTATTATCATGTGGTCCCAAGTTGTATAAAAATAAATACAAACAATAAAATTATTATAACAGAAATAATTTATTTCGTATAAAAATTACATTAATATATCACTTAATAAGATTTCATTTATCGATTGAATTCGATATTTATCGATTGAATAACATTTGGTATTTATCGATACAATTATCGATACGATTAATCGAGTGTAAGTTTCCGACTTTTACTACGAAATAAAGTATTCCACATTTGAACAATGGACCACAGTAAAGAAAAGCTCTGTGTTGAGCGCTCAGTGACCCTAGTACTCCTATGCCCCACCAAACCAGTCACAGATGTACATACAATAATAACCTGCACACCAGGAACCAATGTTATACAGCCACCCATCCAAGTTGAAACCACCATCTTCATCTTCTCAAACTTTTAGTTACCATATTAATTGCACCTCTGTACAAAGTGCAGATCAGACTAAAAGTATTTTTAATACTTTTTTACTATACTAACTTTACGCTAGCGTAGTCAGTCTAAAACGGGCCAATTGGATGAACAATCACATTCTCGTTCTGACTCAAAGTACACGTCTCAATATTTGTGTTAAATAATATAATTATTTAATCACAAACCCTCAAACTGTTAGCTGGCTTGTTCGTTAACCTAATCACACTCAGAACTCGCACTCAGATCGATTCAGAGTCTCTCTCGACTCTTGTACATAAAAGATGGTTTCTCTCTTTGACCTTCGAATTAATATTGATACTTTACAAGTTAATGTTACCTTTATAACGGTGATTCCTGCTGTGAGGTAACGTCGAGCCGTTTCAATACCTCAGAGCGCGTTTGTGTTGCACTAGCGCATTGTCAGAGACGCACTTAAAAAACGAGGATAGACTCCATTGTGAGGGTGTCTCAGGGCGCCGCGCCGGGCCCCGACCCACCGCGACGTGCCGAGCGGGACCTGCGCACACACACCTTAAAACGTGTATATTGACGGGGCCGACACATGTACCTCCAACACTTAGTTACGACTGAACAGTGCTGAGGGCCAGTCATATGCAATTATACATGGATAGAGAAAATTTATGGCCAGCATTAAAATTTTAAGGGTATATTGATTGGACAGATCTGATATTAAGATGGGGACTATTGGCAAAGATCACAACATAATTGAATAGTATTGATTTTGGATCAATAACTTTAGTATACAGTGTGATGAATGTTCGTTCCAGACAAGCTATAAAAAGTACTTATCGAATTTAAATGCCTCAAAATAGTTCCTTTGCTTTACATAAAAAAGACTAAACGTTTATTATACAATCAACTCAATAGGAGCTACAGACACTCAAATTACAGATACAAAATAAACTATGTCATATTGGAATTGAACCACTTTAGTTAGCGTGACGAAAATTTTATTTGTCATTGAACTTACTTTTATTTTAACTATTTGTCATTGAAATTAAACTACCTACTTTATACGGATTCTAACGCATTATTTAAAATACTTTTAATACCTAATTTTGAAAATATACTCTACTATTGTAAAACTTTACTACTTTCTTTGTCTATAAATACATATTAAATTAATATGACTATAAGTACAAGATCTAAAAAAGACTGAGGCTGTATTATTTGATGCTTAGAAGCTTGTATCATCCAGCTGTATAAAAAAATACGTTTTCGTGCCTTCAAATTATATAATGAAACTATAAGGACAAAAATCTCTTAATAATACCTTCAAAGGGAATATAAAAGAAAGTATTAGGAACAAACGCACCATAATAGGTAAGAAAGTAGATGGTATTAAAGTAGATAAGGGTGTGATCTCACCTGATCTGTCCAGCGAGCAGTGGGTTGATGGCGTAGAGCCAGTCGTGGACTTCCTTGTCACCGAGAGTCTGGAGCAAGTAGCCGCGCTCCTTGCTCACCACGCTGGGATAACGACAACATACGTATGAACATGACTGTATCGTAGATAAATCATAATCTGTTAAGTCTTAGAATAGCAGACAATTAAAAATCTCAATAGATTGTCTGACCGCTGCGACTCAATAAGGAGCGAATTCAATACCTTTGTTAAGATTGAAATTTCGCAATCCAGATCCAGATATACCTACCTTCATTTTAAAAAAAACTATAGCTATCAACATAATGTCGTATTCCAGGTGTAAATAAAATTCCAAATTTCTTCAGGAGACGCTTTCTCCCTTATGCTGGCATCACGGCGCTTTGAAGGACTACCCCTTTTTGAAGGATCGCCTATAAGCGAAATTCTATATTTTGTTGAATATTCTAACTGCTTTTAAAACCGGTTATGTACCTACGTCAACTGAGCTATGATATATACAGAAAGCGAAGATTTGGTTGAATACCCTAACTACCATTAAAACTTGTTATATGAGTTACGCAGAAACTGTAAAGATACTAACCTGAATGTGTTGGGCATGCGGACCATCTGTTCCTGGTCCTCGGAGTATTCGACATGTGCGTTGGCGAGGTTAATGACCGCGCGCTCGATTGGGTCGCGCTCGTCACGGTAGATGAATACGTATGGCCGTCTCACTACCTACAAGGGAAAGAAACGATTACTTGGACGTTTCATGGAGATTAGGGACTTACTAGAACAGTTATTTTTTAAAGGAGATTGTGAGAGATAGAACGAGCGACAAGAGGAAAAGTAAAGATATAAGTTCTTGAGGAAGAGTGAAAATACAGAAGAAAGTTGGTTCCTTCTGTATTTTCACTTTAGTCCTCACTCTCTATAGCATCGTTAGTGAGGGCTGGAAGCTATTTGTTCTTATGAGGAAGTAGAAAGCTAAGAGAGCGCTTCTACTTCTTCTATTTAAAAATGCCTAAAGCATATGTATGAATAATAATCCTTTGCGTAGGTGTATAGAGATTTGGTGCCCATGCCATAAAAAGTTCGATCACAATTGATCACACACGATCCAGAGCGACCGTGGAACGAATGGAAGAGGATCAAGCTGCCAAAAGAGCACATGTCGGGCAATCAACCGAACGTTGTCCGGTGGGTCGCCCAAAGTACCGGTGGAAAGATGAAATAGCTAAAGACCTGAAAGAGATGAATGTACCCTGAATGTGCCCGATTGGTCTAACTTGGCACAAAATTGGAAGAACTGGCGTACTTTAATGTCGGAGCTCAAGATTCACTTTGGATCGCTGAGCCAGTGAAATAAGTAAGTAAGTAAACGCTACAAAAAATCCGTCACCGGTATCGCTCCGCCTTCGCGGCCTGTGTGGCTTTAAGTGATGTACTAACCAGCCAGCGTTTCTTCCATCCGTGCGTGCCGTGCTGCAGCACGTTGAGATGTCCGCGGCGCGCCACGGCGGCGGACACGCGCACCTCCTCGCAGTCGGGCACGTACAGCGCTGCGCCCGGTCCCGAGCCGCCGTGTGCGAGTGCGCCCGCCCCGTGCGCGCCCGCCCACCCGGACATGGATTTCTCCAGCAATCCACGCTCAGGGGAGCACAGCCTGCGGGCCGAGAAATTACTGTGTAGCTTTTTAATTTTGGATCTGTTCTGTGCTGATATGTCAGATAGTATGTTTGATAGTTAATTTATACCTAAATTGAGAACTTAGATAATTATTCTGGTCCAAAACTTCATTAAATATTATAAAACCCCAAAGTTCTCTGCCGTATCTGTTCGCGACAAACTCAAAAACTACTGAACGGATTTTCATGCGGTTTGCACCAATAGACAGAGTGAATCATGAGGTTTAAGGTGTATAAATTTTTGTACAAACCGTCCGAAGCTCGGGCGGATTGCTAGTTACCCATAAAAATATGTTTGTCGATTCTTCATCAACATGCGATCACAATATATTTTACCTTAAGAAAAGAAAAACAAATCTAAAACCAGCATGTATATCAACCGGGCCAAAGATTCACCCATAAAAGTGTGGTTGCCGTTCCTTCACCTACCTATTTAGAATATATTGCTAACCCATGTTCACAATATATTTATATTTTACATCAAGAAAAACAAGTGAGAAACGCCAATGAATTGCCTTAAATCTTAGAGTTCGAAAAAAGTGAGGTCGGAGTTCAACGGTCATTTCGGGGTATATCGACTATGCTGAGTCGAATGGCGTAGACCGCGAGTCTCTAGCTCTTACGGTTCTCGAGTTGAAAGTTGTATAACAGACAAATGGACGGACGGACGAACAAAGCTGTTGTATTAGAGTTTCATCGAACTCTAAATAAACAACACTTGTCACATGATTGCAAAACAAATTTACTTGAAGCCTCTTTCATAGTTACTCATTAGCGACTTGTGCCCTTCCACTGTCAAAGAAGATTTAATAATCCAATCAAGGTGCACCGATGACCTGGTAAAAGTCGCCGGAAGCGGTAGGATACAAGCGGCCCAGGACGGGTCTGTGTGGAAAACCTTGGAAGAAGGCCTATGTCCAGCAGTGGACGTCTTTCAGTCGAGATGGTGAATAGGATAAAATACTTACTCGAAGCTGCTAGCACTGTGTATGGAGGACAATAGACTTGGTGTGGAGATATCAGCAGATACGCCCTCGTCCACTGGCGTGGCAGGAGACGCAGCCGCCTCCACTTCCTTGCCAGAAGAGCCTATCCTTCCTATAGAACAGATATTGTAAATTAATAGACCATACGATAATATAGCGGCTATTATAAAGCAGTGCTGGAAATTGTTCCAAAAAATTTACTGCTTTTTCTGTGCTAATCTGCAATCAGTGTTCTACTTTAAGCAGATAGTTTGAGAGGCCTTGTCAGGTTAAGTGCATCCTCTAGCGATGATAGCTACTCTTTCCATTTGTATGATGAGATTTCACAAAAAAATGCTGTATGACGATAAAAATAAACTCACAACATTCAGATCAAAGAACTCTCATACTGTTCGTTTATTGCTTGATCTTCTTCTGGATGTTGTTAGTAGCAATTTAAGTTTCGGAGTTTTTAAGTCGAAACTGCCATCAAAATATTCTGAGCGCGACTCTTGTATCGCATGATACATTACGTCATTTTATATTATAACTAATGGTCACTCCAGGCTTAAAGATACATGATACGGTTTCTTTTTTAGAAATATAAAAGTGTGGTGTTGCTCAATTAGGAACATAAATTGTATCTTTGCATTTCTACAAATCGAACGGTTCATAGATCGGGCGTTGTCGACAAATTCTTTGACCAAGATTCCAGACAATTGCATAGACATTATACACCGATGGCACACTACTGAAGAACTACACTTGTGTACATACAGTAAGATTAGTATATAAGATATAATTAATGTAAAATAAATCAATCATTTTGTTAAATCCGACTTTGACTCAATACCTTACCAACCCCTCACTGCGGCCAAGGATACTAGGGCTGCTAGGTACTTTAGGGTTCCGTAGGTTCTTGTCATATAATTGTGTGCTTATAGTCAGTTACTACAAAGGTGACGACTGTAAAGGTAATGTTTTTGGAGATGTCACTGTAAATAACGTTACCCTGTATAAGCTTGATGTATTTAGTAGCGAGCTCCCTCTCGCGGGTGGACATGTCCCAGGGTTCGTACAAGGATTCATCGCGTGCGCATTCAGCTGCCGCCTTCGCCGCCATATTACACACCTCCTAAACACAAGTATTTATTTATTGAACATAGGAAAACAAGCAGTAGTCTATTAGGAGTATACATAGAGTAGGTACTTATCACTAAACTTAATAAATATACTACCCACAAAACTCTCTACAGATGAAGAAAGAAATAAAGAAAGAAATGTAATTTTATTTGTTCCACATTCTTATAAGATAATTATCAACAGGAAACAATGAATATACATTATTGTAAAACTTAAATTTGAATCTGTAGCAGATAATAGTTGTCATTTTCTGATAACTAAGAGTAGCAAAGGAAAACAGAACAAAGTATAGGGGATACATTCTGTTCAACCTTTAAAGCCAACTTCTAATTACAAGATTAGAGCAGATGTAGGATTAGTGGTACCTTCTCTGTCTTGGTGAAGTCGTTAGGCGCAACAGTGTGTTCGTGTCCGTGACGCAGGCGCTCCCGGAGTGCCAGTAGGTGGCGCGTGCGGCCCACCTGTTCCAGGCGCGTCATCTTCTCCAGTTCCCACTGATTGGACAACAGGGTATATTATATTGACGTCATACCTTAACTCGTAACTTTTTACTTGTAGTTCTATTAAATTATACTATAATTTATCATTCGATTTTTATAAGTATCTCACTCTGAAATTTTACCGATTTATTGGTATTTATGCTTGAATTTTTAATACATCTTTATAAATAAAAATCAATTGCCACATGTGTGACGGATCATCGTGTGAACGGCTCGATCGATTTGGCTGTGTTTTTATGTCTTTGTAATTGCCAGGACAAGGTTTGTATGGACGAAAATTTGCAAAAAAGCCGCGGGTAATGTCGAAAATTTAAATTTATATGAAAGAAATTGATTGACGTTTTGATATTGAATTTAATAAACGTGAAATGTATTTTTGTATAGATTGACAGGACAACGACAGTCGGGTCAGCCAGTACCTACATATTATATATAAGTAACGCTCAGTTCATATTAAGATTTTGAAGTACTCTGACTGTGAAAAAGTGATGAATCATACATTTAACTAGTTTGTATTCGTTACACTCATAGTTATAGATAAGTGGTAGATCATGCCAAAATTCTGCATATCATTCTCTTTCAGAAGAGTCCGTGACCCATAATAGTCAGACATTTTGAAATCATGTCACAATCCTGGTGATCACATGTGGGCAAGTAAAGCACCTTAGGCTCGAGCGCGTGGCGCAGGTCTAAGCTAGACCTGCTTGTGTGGTCGTACAACATACCTGGTGGTCGAATATAAGCGAGTCGCCACGTGGCCTCCAGCCATGCAGGTTCTCCTCGCCACGCACGTAAGTGCCGCTAGTATCCAGCACTCGTCGCTGGCGGCGCTGCACTCCAGGCTCCAACGCGCGATGCAGACTCAGCTCATACACTCCAGACATGTGGTCAGCACGCGCCGCTCGAGACCCGAACAGAGCCCGTCGAAGTGAACGACCAGTCCTAGCCTCGCGACCCACCACCACCAGGGATAAGTCCTTGGTTATGATCGCCGGACGACTGCAGTTTTCAACCTACGTCAAAGTACATAGTTCAGCAAGGACGATTAAATGATGAGAGTTGAAACGTTAACAAAGTTTTGAAATAATACATGATTGGTAAAATTTTACTATTTAGCTTTTAATTTTTTTTTCAGCACAGCTGCCGCACTAGGAATAAATCCTTGGTCGCAGGGTTCTTTACAAACATTGAAACAAGGGACACAAAGAACATTCAAACTCGGAACAACCATTTGTGGATCACACAAATTTTTGTCCCGTGTGGGATTCGAACCCACAACACAAGGCGTAGTAGCAGCGGCGAGGTGACCACGTAAACTACTACGCCATCCGTGCAGTCACAATGAATGTTCTCATCTTGTCAATCAAGGCTCTTCTACTTCAGCTATCATTCCAAGATAAATGTGCGTCGTAGCTCGGAGTTCGTACACAATCATGCCTCCATTTGTCACGTAGGTATGTTTGTTATGCAGAAGTGGTACCCAAAACACTTTGAGTTGGGGGCTACTTCTGCATCACAAACATATGTAGGTCTGACCGCGTTTACTATTCGTTGACCGATGCAACCTGGTGGTCGAAACGTCGAGCACCTCAGATACGCGTGATCAGATCTACATCAGAATTCTTGGAAAAGTATGGAAACATATATATTTAATCATACAGTATGAATTATTCACTATTTATAAAAATTATTAGTTTTATTCAAATTTGAAATAGCCGGTGGATGAGAGTAATTAAATCCCAAGCATTTATGTCTTCTTTATCCTAACTAATATTATAAAAGCCAAAATAAGTTTGTTTGTTTGTTACCTATTTACGTCTAAACCACTGAACCGATCATTCTGAAATTTTGCATATACATTGTCAGGTGTACAGAAACGGACATAGGCTACCTTTTATCCCCAAAAAAATACTGTTCCCGAGGAAAACAACAAAAACTTTCTTATGATAATAGATGGCGCCACGTGTCCTTCGAATCATGATTGAATTATATTATTATACAAGCAGAGTACAACCCCAAATTGATTGTCAAATTATAAATTAACGCGAGCGGAGCCGCGGGCAAAAGCTAGTAATCTAAAAACTAACAAAAAAAAATGTAGACTCCCAATTTTTACGACAACTTAAACGGGGATACAAATACATGTATCTGTTAATCCAGATCGGCCCCCACAAGGTGGACCGACGACCTGATAAGGGTCGAGGGAAGCAGTTGGATGCGGGTGGCTTAAGACCGGTCTGGGTGGAAAGCTTTGGGAAGGCCTATGTCCAGCAGTGGACGTCTTTCGGCTGAGATGATGGTGATTTGACGGTTTACTTGCGATTGAATAGCTGTCACGCGGACTAGGCGTGTCTCGGCAGCCGCGCTTGCTGCGGCGTAGGAGCGCCTCTCCCCCCGCGGCCGCTAGCTACCTAACATCCAAACAATTTCACAAACTTTAACATGTCGTTGTATTAAATTACTTACCTCTAGATAAGCGCTAAGCGTTATGTAGACAACCTCGCCGTTGGCGCTCACCCTGTTGAGCAGCGGGGACCCGTGCAGGCTGCTGTCCCATGCCGCTTCAAACCTATCGATAACCTAGTATTAAACTATTTGTTCCAACCACAGGCAACATCCTCACATGTGTTTAAAAGTCAAAAATCATGTATTCATTTAGGTCACAATGATACACTTATGAACGTCAAAGGGGTTTTCGCAGCTGAGCTTTAAAGCTTGACTCACTAATTAAGTTATTAATCGCTGTTAATAAAATAGTTACTTATCTAGAGGTTTGGAAGTTAGGCAAATTGAACTCTAATTGTGTGACTATAAATTCTAATATTTATATTATTATGTGGTAAGTAATTGCAACAGAGTTTAAATTTCTTTCATCCAAAATACGCAGATAAGTCTCTGTTTTATTAAGAGTGCGATATATTCTATTCAAGACTAGCATGATTTCAGTGTGCTTTGCTCATTCACAACATACAATTCAAATTAAAAATAAAGAAAAAATAATGAATTTGATTGACTGTTAACAAAACATTGGACTGGCAAACGCCACTGATTTCGACATTTTTACTGTAACGAGTACAATTCCGAAATAGGAACAAACTGTGTTTACCTGCTTATACGAACATACACAGACTTTTACTTTTTGTTGCTGTAATGCTCTTTTCTTCGTATTGTTATATATTTTTGTAAGCTTGTTTAGTTTTTATGTTCATTTTTCGTATATTTTTTGTATAGTCATACATGTATGCTTGCTTTCCTAGCGTCTTATAGTTTTAACCTACATTACTACCTAATTTTGATTTTGTTGATTATATTATGCAATGTAACATGGACGCACCTGAATACAGCCCTGTCATCGAGAGTTGGTCTCTCTCCTGGGAATAGACCGAGGGACAACGCCCCATCTTCATCTCCGTCTGTGGTGTCTTCGTTAGCCTCTGGACTATTGCGAATGCGTCCTGTAAGAAAATACTCACTTTATTACCGTTCCATTGCTTGAAATTATTAAAAAAAATGACATTAAACGCCCGTTTGTTGTTAACATGGATAATGACGTATTGATGACAAGCTTCTCACACTCTATTGAATGTAATAATTAGATCATGCTGTTTTGGTCATCATAAATTTTGAAATCTTCAAAATGCGACTGTGGTCTGTCTTATCTATCATTAGCAAAACCGATAATATTCTTGAGCAATTTATTAGATAACAATAGTTCAATAAATCATTCTGAGAAGCAGCCTGGATGGAATAAAGATTTCAAACAAATATAATGTCAGGCAATTAGTTCCAGCCGGGCTTGGTGTTTGAGCGTACTGAAACCATTTGGTTCCAGCTGTCCTCTAGTTAAATGTTACTTCTGGGTAGATTTAAAAGGAACAAAAAAAGGACAGAGACCTGGGTTACGAAGATTAGGATGACATACCAACAACCAGTTCCCTGACATCAGTCCACTGTAGGTCCTGTGAAGGCTCGTGCAGGATGGTGATACGGATGCGGCGCTGGATGCCCTGGTGCAGCAAGTATAGACCTCGGCACGGCAGCTCATCACTGTGCTCCACCACCTGCTTGACCACGGAGGTAATGGTATCGTTTAATATATCAACGTAGCTACTGACAATTATAGATATGGTATCAGAAGACAAAAGTCAGAAGAGCAATCTTTTAGACCTAACCAATCTTAAAGTTTTTATAATATGTTAGGTCTTTTAACGTGTACCAGACTCAATGTTAGGATGCTGGCATGGTTTCTTTTCGCATTTTGAGCGGAGATGCATGCTTTGCAGTGGCTGGTATAGACCAGCCACTGCAAAGTCTATAGAGACGGTCCCTAGAATACATTATGAGAAAATGTAACCAATTTTTAAAGCTTTTGTTGATATGTAGTCTCCCACCGTGCAGCAGACTCAAAGTTAGAAGTCAAACATCGTTTCCGTTCTCAACTTAAGAGGAGATTCGTGCTCCGCAGTGGCTAGTCTATAGACAAGTGGGAGTTACATACGAGCAAGCGAGGATACTAACAGCCGGGACGTATTCTCCACTGGGCGCGAGCTCGCAGATCTCGAACCACACGAGCAGGTCATGCTTGGAATGCAGGTGGCTGCTGCAGCACGGAGCTGCCACGGCTGCTGCGCCCCACTTGGGCGAGCGTACGGGCGCTGAGATCGGGATGGATGGAGGTAGCATGCGCCGCGGTGGCGTACGACCTGCCACTGGACCATCCTGCTTCGCATCCTGTAACAACGAGCAGCTATAGCATCCTTCATACACCCAACATCTCTAATGCTCTTCTGATGAAATTCCTTGTAGGGTAAATCAAAGTCACAGTCAAAAATCTTTATTTCCATAAAAAAGTGTAAAACTTTTAATTGAGAAAATCCTGCTCGAGGAGTAGAGCTCTCATGAGAAGAAGCAGGCAAGAGCAGGGAAGTTTGACTTCCACACGGATGGCAACACTTGGTCGTTTTCCGATGTCCCTACTGCTCAACCTAGTAGCTGTACAAGTGTTATAAGAAATAAAACCTGAATGCTAAAGATTCTGGAATATTCCTTACCTTGTGTAGAGGATGTTGCTGGTAATGGCCGAATACTTCGAATACGATCGGCTGCGTCTTTATGTATTCAACGAAGGATTTCGTCACGGGCACGGTGATCTGTTAACATAAACAAGTTACAGTAAATTGTGTCTTCATAATTCTAGATTGTTTGACAAGATAGGCCACAGGCTGGTTCTTGCTTAAAGCTGCGATTGCTTTTAAACTTTATACAGCAAAGCTAGAAAATATCTTTCACCCTACATCAAATGTTAGTAGGGGATCAGGAATCTTTATCTCTTGTACTGGCAACACATATATACATAGATTCACACCTGTTTCCCAGAGGGGTAGGCAGAGACTACGGACTCATATATACCATCCCTTGTAAACAAAGTACCCAAATATACAAACTCTTTCACTTGCTCCACTTGTTCTCCATCAATCATAATATTACACATCATCATGCACTTCTCCTTTTCAAATACCATTATTTTCGTCTTGCTTACATTCATTTTTATTCCTTTACTCTCAAAAGCACCATGCATAATAGTTACCATCGCCTGCAACTCATCCGCTGATGACGCAAGTATTACTTGGTCGTTGGCATAAAGAAGACATTTGACAAGTAACTCATTCATTCTTAATCCCCATTCACAATCTTATAAATCTTTCAAACAACCTTTCTACTGGCAACACTGAGGTTATATATCTATGTGGAAGTTGTAAAATGGCTCTTAATGTAATATAGTAACGCTTTCGCTATCCCGTGATAGACACAATAGAAAATCTATTGTTATGTATCAAATTCATTAGACAGGAAACCTGTTAAGAGCCAATTTTGGCTACAATTTCACGATGACACAATAATTAATATGATGTCTTATTCATACTAATAGCAAGGGTTAATACTTACATTTTGCACGTGGTAGAATCCTAGAGGTGTGTTCTTTCCAGCGTTTTTAACTGGTTCTGTCGAGAAGGCGTCCTCGTTGCGGTGTAGAAAGCTAAACCAAAATATTTATACCATACATCAATGGTGAACATCAATCTTACTTATATTATATTCAAGTTAATAGTATGGTATTATTTTCAATATTCATTAACATCCTAGAACATAAGGAAAATAATTTATGAATTGAAAAACTGTAAACAATTCTGAAGCTTATTACTATAATCATAAAGCTCACTTGAACTGGCAGAATACATCGGCGTAGTCAGTAGCCACGCTGTGGGCTTGCAGCACGGTGACACGGAAAGTGAACTCCTTCCCCAGGGTCAGGTGTTCCGGCAGGTCTTCCTCCTTCACCTCGGAGGCGAGGGAACTGTCTCCGCGGCCACTGTCTGCATCACATTCACCCATTGCTAATTCTGTATCGAATAAAGTTACGATATTATATACGACTTTCCCGGGTGAGGGTAATGGCTACCCTCTTTTACTTGATATTTTAATATGACCAATAATATGTTAGGGCCTACGTCTCATGCTTTGGAGATATAATAGGGGATATATCGATCGAAAACATCGTATTATACAATGATGAGTATAAAAAGTACTATATGACTATATATATTTAAAATAACCAAGAAAATCTGCACATAAACCAAATTTATATAATTTCAAATTTTGCTTGAAAAGCAACTTTTTATCTAAGATCTACTTTAAGCTTAATCAGCCAGAATTAACGACTCTGCTCTTTTAATGTGTTGTTTAGTTCTTTTGTTGACACTTTTTAATATAATATTTGCTAGTTTGTGTCCATCTACGTTTTTGGTATATCACTTTAGAAAACGTTTAAAGGCAAAGAAAAATTATCTACATTTTTCGTCTACTGGTATCTCTTTTAAAAGTTATCACAGCTCAAAAAGGGCTATCACTGCATTCTACGAGCTTATTGTTTAACCAACAACTGAACAAAAGGAAAAAGATATTTAGGCAGAAAGAAAAGACTTTTAACATGTTGTACCTTCAATCTTAATATTGGAGTCGGGCACATCGTTGATGCGTTCCTCCAGGTTGATGGCGTTGTTCTTGTCGATATTGTTCATGTTGTTGATGTTGTTGATATTAGTCACGCTGGTGATGGCCTTGACACGACGAGCCGGTACCACGTCGTCGTCGAACGATATCTTGGCGGACTGCTTCACGCCCGCTGCGAATTCTGCGTTGTCTACAAATACATTTACGTATATATGCTACAATGCTATTCTACAAAAGTATATAGATACATGAAAGTATTGATAGATGTAGGAGTCTTCATAAAGTTAGGATCAGAAGTCTGGAAGACCGCACTGGGCAGAGTGGTGGATTATTGCCCGGCCCAACAGTAGATAGTTTACAAACAGGCCTGATATAATTATTGGTAAATATACAAGATATAAGGAAAAAAACATGCTTTCTGAGAAAATACAGACGACAGAGTGAGATGCTCTTTTAAATCTGATCACTCAGATTATAGCAGCCTGAATCCCTCCATTTAGAATATATACAGCTTTTTAAAAGAAGTTCACATGTGAGAAGAAAGAAGAAGAAAATTATCGTGACTTAAATAAATTCGTGCTTCGGTAGTTTGAGTTAGAAGTTTCCAATAGAGTATATCTTACTTTTCTCAGCATCGATGACAGCCTGCACGGCTACTCGCAGGTAGCCCTTCACGTCTCCTTTCTCGTTCACGATTGCGACTTTATGAATGAGCGGAACGGGGTACAGCAGGTTCGATAAATACACGAAGCTCCTGTATACAGACAGATTTCAATCAGAAACAAATAGCCTCAATTTATGATTGTGGTGGAATCGGTGCTATGTTGCTTAGGTATATAAGGATTTTATTATCTTAGTTTGCTTCTTTGGGCCCATGACAGAAGTTTATGCTTGTGTTCGCAACCGCGCGTGTGCGCTCGATTCCAGACCAGGTCGTGTATATACGATTTTTTAGTAGCAGCACATAGTCTGGAAAATTCAGCAGTTCTCTTTTGAGGGCTGTTACATTTACCAGACTACGTGTAAAAATTTCTTTATTTTAGGTCCCACATAATAATGTGAGATCTAATATATCGAAATGTGGGTACATGAAGACAGCTAAATAATCTTGTGTAATGTTCTTGTTATGATCATGGTTTCCAGAGCTCATTCAAGCCTTGTGGTGTCAGCTGGGTGCTAGACGTGATGAGATAGACAAGATGTCTCTTGGCCTGGTTATGATAAAATATTAAAGGAACACTTATAGGGATACAAGACAGGCTAAGCAGTAATTTGCATACTAACCGTCCCACAAGACGGAACCATGGGAATCGGTCGTAGAATGGGTCGCCTCCAGTCACAGACTCGATGTTATGGTCTGGCGAGGTTGGCGATAGTTCAGCTTCATTGTGGTACATCTCACGCATCAGCTCCAGCCGTTGCCTGTCGACGAAACGTTATATTACACTCTATGATCAAAGCAGTAAGGTCCAAATTTGAACAAGCTTAGTTTTAAGAAAACACAACCACAAATGAGAATGTATGCATATTACTGGAACGTTGTTCTGAAAGATGATAAAGTATCCAAGTTCTGAGTAACATTGAAATTAGGCCACTCGGTCCTGACGATTCGGATATGTTTCAGCGAATGCAATCACGCTCAAACATAGCTAATCGACCAGTAACGGGAGGCGTACCATCCTGTAAATGTCAATGTATACTAAAATGTCAAATCCGAATTAATATAAGATGTAAGTAATAAAAACAGATTTAACCATAGAGTGGTTTAATTTATGTATATAACAATATTCCATCGATTTATATCGTATTTTCTATTGTTCCCTTATAATGAAAAGTAACTTAAAAGAATATTGGATACTTTTAAAAATAAAGAATTAGTATTTAATGCATGCAACACATTTATACATTTCACAAGACAGGCTTTAGCGCTTTGCAAGCTGAAATCAAAATGGCTGATAACAAATCACAGATGGTTTACATTATTTATATGTTATACAATTTAATTCAATAATATATAAAACTTGGTACATGAGGGAATGAATATACAGTTTACAATACAGGTAATATATTACCTATTTAATTGTGTTTGATACAATTGTAGGTTTAAATCTGTCAAAATGTTTAAGTTTTTAAAACGATTTACGTAAAATAATTATTGCATAATATCTGCCCGATTAGTCATTTTTATGTGTAGATATTTTTTGTATTTAGATAACCAGAATAATGGGCGACATTTATTAATCAAGGTTGTGTCTATGTATTTTTAGCAATATACCTACTCGGAACGACGCAGATAGTCGATTCTTTTGTATCTCTATAATTTAAAATGTATATGCTTTTAAAATAGAAGCTCAAGGAGCAGTGGTTATGCATTATTTGAAAATATAAATCATCAAATATTTTACATGCTTCAAGGTAAACTTTTTCACAGATTCTACCATTTGCTCGATAATAATTATGGTAAGTGGATGACATATACAAAAAACAAATGCAATGCAATTACATAAAAACACTAATGTGCTTAAATAAACGCGACACAAGCATAGTTTTTTTTTCATACACAAGGATATAATTACTTGTTAAATTCTTCAACATTTCGCTGGCTCACTATTACAAGGTTCTATGTTATTTTTTTTAACTTTGGGGAAATGAGGTTAAAAATTTGCATATCAGTAAAAATAACTTAAAAAGTAACTTAGAACTATTTGCGATTTAATATTGTGAGGTAGTGAGTGCTTCCATCTATTACTATATTAGTCTAAGCAAAAAGGAATGACATATAGAACTATGCAATATTCATAACTCATTTTTTTCAAAAATGTAACATAGGACCTTGTAATATTGGACCAGCGATTTGTATTTACGTGTAAGCGTTTATTATTTATCACGATTAATATTTTTCTACATATGAGAGGTACAATGAAATTGAAGCTTATAAAATAGTGATTGAAAAGAGAGCTTTCAGAAATAACTCATTTCGAAAGCTGACTTTCCTAGTGCAAATGACAGCAATACTGGGATATTGATTTTGGGAAGGTTTTTTATACTTAAAATTAATTATTGATGTTTTACATAAAAAACAAATATATTTTAAGGGATTAAATATAATGACCACCAAAAACAGTAATTGCACACAAAAATATGCTTACTAAAATATATCATAACGAGCACCTATACGCCTCAAATCACTGCATTTCGTCTCGGAAGGGTTAAGTTATTTTAGGTTCCTTCTTAAACCCACCCAAAAATCTCTTTGCTGTGGCAATTAATATTTTTGGTATTAAAAAGCGGATTTAATTTTGGTTATCATTTACTATTTTTGACTGTTATATTTTACTATATCTGGTGATAAGTTAAACATAAGCCATATTTTAATACGTATCTGCTTCTACTATTATGAAGGTCATGAATTTCTTAATTAATGTGCATGTGTCTAAGGCTATTAAAAATTATAATTAATATTTTTATAGCCTTAGGCATATGCATTTTTCGACATTTCCGTCAAAATGTTTTTATAAATTTTATGACGCAACATATCTGCGATCTAACGCGTTAAGGTTCTTATTTTGTACGCTTAATTGACTGCACAAGCATGAATTTTAGTTTATTTATTATCAATAAAATAATGTTATACACACATTATGCAATTCATAAATACTGGTGATATCTGCATGTGAATGGAAGCTAAGCCTTGAAACTGTACATTGGCAATATATTTATCATAATTCTGGGTAAAATTGATATTACGTCTGACTAGCACACACACAAAAACATCGTGCTATCGTGGGGATGACAGCATGATATTTCAAATTTATTTAACTCAAAATGTTTTAATGCTAGTGGCCGCTTTTGGCAAAGCCAATGTTTCAATGCAAGTGGCCGTTTTTGGCAAAGCCAACGTTTTAAAGCAAGTGGCCGTTGTTTAAGCCTACATTTCTTTGCAAGCTGTCAGTGAAAGCATGACGGGTGACTGCAGCGGTATCTGCGCAGCTATATACAGGACAAGTTTGTGGTAAACTATATGTACATAAGAAACAACGTGCGCAACCTAGCATTAGCGCCCTAAGCTCGTGTCGGTATCCCCATATCTTCAGAGCCCGCAACACAATGTAATTACTGAATTTGACTGTCACCGGACTTATACACCACTTGAATAAACAGTAAAAGTAAAAGACTGAACATTTAAAATTTTAGGGAAGTAGGTATTAAAGTTTGGGTGCCGATTAGACCTATAGGTTATCCATTATGTCTGTCATTCGAACAATTGACAGGTTAATTACTTGCAATATTAAAAGGCTAGCTGTTCCCGCGGTTTCACCCGCATGTATCGTTACTGCGCCGCCCCCGTGGGTCGTAGGGTGATGTTATATAGCCTATAGCCTTCCTGGATAAATGAGCTATCCAACACTAAAAGAATTTTTTAATTCGGACCATTAGTTCCTGAGATTAGCGCGTTCAAACAAACAAACAAACAAACTCTTCAGCTTTATAATATTAGTATAGATTGATGAATTAGGCCACGATGCACTACTGGTATCGACAAAAAAGTAAAAAGTGGTCTGCGGCTGCATCTGTTTAAAATGAATTGGTACTAATTACATTATCTCGAGAACTACTAGAGCGAATTAATTATAAACTAAATGTTTATATATTATTTAAACCTGTACTTCATCGTTGAAGCAATGCATGTGATTCAATCGGTATCCTGTACAATAATTTTGATACAATTAGAGTTTAAGAAAGGATTCTGCAGTTTTTGGAAAGGTATAACATGAGCGGTCACAGTCAAACCCGTTGGTTGTATGTGTGGCGGGCTAGGCGGTGGCGTCAGCCGTCGGTGGTCGATGGTCGGTTCGCACGCACCTGGAGGGCAGCAGGTTCGCTAGCGACAGGCGCGTCTGCTGCGCGCACGCCGAAATACAGTGCAGTATGTCGGCGCTAGGCGGCGCCGCCGACTGCGCCTGCGCGCATGCCGCGGGCGGCGGCGCCAGCACCAGCGGTACCGGCTCTTCCTCCTCCGGGCATGCGCTCTCGTTCATGTTGTATATCTGGCGCATCAGCTCCAGCCGATGGCTACAACCAATACACCGCTCTATACCCCGCTACCCCACTCGGACGATTCTATTCCTGAGAGGATATGCCTGTGTCTACCTCCGTATAACTACGACTATAGGTGACAATGAAGAATGTCATACTAGCAGCTCCCCTTCAAACTTTAACGAAGACTCGTGTTAAAATCTACTAAAATGTAATTATAGTTAGATATAAAGGTAAAGTGATCATTGACATGACGAGGAGGCATGCCCTCTCATTTAGTTTTTAGCAAATGATCAGAATTTTGTCCCGCATAAAGAGATGTCATAACAAAAAAATATTAACAAATAATGTTCGGTCGTTGTTATGTAATATAAATTATTTATTAATTATATAATAAATGTATAAAATGTGTATTAAATTCGTCTCATTTGCTTTCAAATTCCGTAGAAGAAGGAAACTATTGTATTTATATATATAAATAGCTCGTTAAAATAAAAATAATAAAGCGGCAAATAAAACAAGCGCTATAGAAATGGTTTGGACATCGCAACTATACAGTTAGACCTAATATAAAAAGTGTACTTACCTTTTATATAAATTTATATACAAGACTATTATACAAATATATAACCCTATTTTTATATACTCATTATTTATACAATTAACTATACAAGGTATTTACTCGACACGGCACCAGCAAAAGGAGATTAGATTTTCGGTCGTAATAAAAAAATTAAGAAAGAGACATACGAAAGAGAACCAAACAAAAGGCAACAAAATAATAAAAAAATATATGTGAAGTCATTATACCTACTGAGTAGTTATCAATGTAACGATAAATAAATGTAAAATAAGTGAATTAATAATATCGACATAAACGATTTATTAATCAGAAAGTACAAGTCTGCAAAAATAAAATATGTGTAGATTCTTTGACGAAATAAACTTAATTATAATGTGTAATTAAAAACAATTCCGCAGAGTCTTGTGGCTATATGTAGTTAATTTTTCAATTTTGTCATGATATTTTACCATTAAGTAAAATTATAGGTACCCCGAACCCTTATTCCTTCATAAGTTATTATTTAATATGGGGTTATGTGTATTTTCTGCCATATACATTACCGAATAACATTTTAATAATAAGGCCACGTTATAATGATCCTGGCATTCTAACTAACTGCAAAATATTATTAGATTTTCTTATGTATTAAATAAATACTATTTGATAACGGTTAAGTAGAACCGAAATGGACAAATTCAAATCAGTAGGTACTATTACCAGTTAGTAAGCTAACCCTAATCGATAACTAGTTATAATATTGGTGTAAGGCTGAGGCTACATTAGTCGATACGTAAGCGATAAAAACAAATAGTTCATATTCACGTTTATGGCTACACCGTACGCCATATATTGCTATTAATCTTTGATTTGTTTATGCGATAGAAACAACATTAGTGTAATCACGGCATCGGCTACATCAACTTGTCAGCGAAATTGAAGCGAATTCATTAAAAATGTTCGCTTATAATGTAGCCATACCATGTTTATATCGTTTCGCTTTCACAGTCGCATCGCGAATCGCTGCCTACTGTAGCCTCAGCCTAAGGTTTGTTTTAATTGTATAAAAGTTAGTTTATTTATAATGTGGATTTCAGTAAACTGTAACTAGTAGAAGTAACTCAGTATCGAAGATGTATATATATATTATCGTGAAGGTAGATAAATTTGTTACAATTTTAGACGAAATGAACACCCAATCTGAACCAAACCCTAAAAAAAATGTGTAAAGGATATCCTGATCAGTCGGTAAATTTTTTAAACAATAATTTGTATGAATAGTAATTTAGATAATTTTAATTTTACAGTTATATTAAATATTCTTCTACCATTCGTTTTTAAAACCTTTTGAGAAATGAATGCTAAGAAACAAATGCCACTACTCTGATTTTTTACGTTTCAGACGCCAAATTTTATATCTATAATCAATAATCACCCATATTCTTAAATTTTCTATTTCAAATACCTTACCAACATGTCCCGTTTCCGTATACAAGAAAATATAAATACTTGAATTCCCTTATTCTACACACAATTATCCATATCTATAAATATGCCGTATTGTAGATACATTAAACAATCAGAATTCACAAAAATATCATATCCTTTACTTGTTTTCTTACTTTAAGGACCCAAAAAGAAAATCCCTTTTTAACATTCGAGAAAGTTACAAGTACAGTCATTAACCTATGAATTGCCCCACGTTCTAAATTTCAAATTTAAAAGACCTTCGTCCTACTTCCAAATTTAAAATCCAAAATACCTGCATTTCACATTCGAAATTCAAATTTTTCATATACATATTATCTAAACTCACCGAAGTTTCTCGAGTGTCCAGTAGTGGGTAGCTCCGTTCTTAGTATCGGTGACTTCAACAGCGACGACGGTGGGCGCGCTGGGCCGGTACTCGTCATCGGCGTCGTCACGCGGCGCCAGCTCCGCGGGAAGGGGGGAGTAGGGGGTGTCTGTCAGCAGCGTGAACTGGAACTGGACTTTCTTGCGGAGCTCCACTGATATCGCGTTTGCTTCCTATGTACAATATTATTATATGGTGTTAGTAAGTGATTCTATATCGACATATTTAATTGGTGAGTTGACCGAAAATGGTATTTATTCGAAATTATTAGCAGTGGCGCCCTAAGATTTTAGAATAAGGCAATTCAAAAGTCATATCGAACTTCGATATGATTTTTAACTGTTCTAACAGTTTAGCTTGCTCGTGGTGGGTGACCTGACCAAAGCACACTGAAAGGACTACTAGCTTAGATTAGTGCTAAATTGAATATTACGGGTTATTACAGTGAAAGGAGCCGGAGTTTTGGCTTTATACCCACCACTGGGCCTCGGGCTACAGTCCTGAGTTGGTAAAATGTTTAATATTGACTTCTACAGTCGGAAAATTTGAAGTAGGAGCACGGGTGTGCGGGCCAATACAGCGCCAACGTCAATACGCCAACGCCCATTTACGTGAAAATTAACACCTAGCAAAATGTGGGTACTCGTCTGCTTACCCCATTGAGACTGCAAGCGTGACTCTATGAATGTATGTAAAAGTTAATAACGAACCTTGAGGAAAATAGCGTTGCCCCAGAGGTCGTCACGAAGCGAGGTGAACTGATGGTACTTCCACTTGCGGAAGGCCCACGCGGCGAGACCGACCTCACGGGCCGACCAACATTCTGTCTCGAATAGCGGGTTCACTGTTTATGACAAATTATTGTAGTGTTAAAAGTTATCTTTAGTACGTCCAATATCTTACCATATCAAAATGTAGATAAATAAGATCCATATTTTAATAAAAATAAGGTGGGTTTTAATATAGTTTTTTGAATATTATATAGATTTAACATTTATGTAATTGTATTTTTGTTACATTTGATAGTGGTCCATAAATGCATAAATAACAATTAAACCGATTCTACCAATATCTTTTGTCAAAATACAGTCGATTCAAAGTATTGTACGAAATTTACGTTATTTTGTCGTTGTATACATAATACATAAATAACCAATTAAATTCATACGACTAAAAATTAAATAAGCATTAAGAATTTATTACGACCACGAGTTATTGTTACAATTTATTTATTATTGTTGTGTAATTAAAAATATTAATCTCATCTTGTCAATACACAGAATAAATAAAATCACTAACTTTATAAGTCTAACAAGTGTAAAGCCAAAGTCCATAAAGTGTAAATTTTAAGTCCACAAGGTGTAAAATTAAAGAGTCAATTTATAATTGATTTACACTGCATTGATAACTTTATACTAAAGTGAATAAATAACACTACATTCTATTCACCAGTTTAGAATAACAATGAAATATATTGCTTTTATATTTGGTAACCAGTTTTGTTGATCTGTTTTAGGTTTTCCTTTTAAACGGAACTGGTAATATAGGTATTTTATCACAATACAGGTAAAAATAAATAAACGTCAGTACTGATTATATAGCTGATAGTCGCTTTAGGTAACAATTTATTAGATTTTCCTTCCAGGAATTCTGTTCCAGAGCTTGGTACCTATATTTGGCAACTAAAATACATTAAAAAATCGATGCAGTATGGGATATTTTGCACACGTGGAATATCAGCTTTTTAAAAATTAAGATCCAAACATAGATATTTAGATCTTGATTTCGAAAAACCTGTACTGAATAGATATTTATTGTTTAAAGTTCGATTGCTAGAATAATAATTGCCACATGAAAATTAAAACCATTATTCTAACGCCCGTTAGTTGATAATCTTATGTTAATTAGCTATATGCTATTATTCGATAAATATCCCAATGTATCAAATAATTTCAATCGTAATTCGAATAACACTGATTGCTATCCGAATGCATTCATTGTTAATTGATTGTAAGTATTAAATACTATTCTACAGTCAAAATATAAACTCGTATATTGGTATCGCAAGATGCGACAAAAATACTATAGAAGTAAAGGTATTCAAATAATTTCATTATGCAAAATGCAAGATGCTGGCGCCGGCTTCATATGCAAGCAACTTGCACGAGTTAACCACCATTACTTCTACGGGTGGCTCGCGAAGGCTGTTTATGTAATGCAAGATCACGCAAGTTGCTAATTGTCTCGTTAGTTCGCGTTCAATGTGCGCATGGTGTGCTGACCATGTTCATATCGAACTGGTGTTATGTAGAAGAGCCCTTTCTCCTCAGTTGTAAGATCTGTAATAGGTACTGACCGAATATATCCTCGTCGTTATGGAAGTCCTCTGGCGTATAGGAGCTGTACATAGACATGGTGACACTCTGCTCCTCTACTTGGCGTTGCAGGGCGTCGATACGAGCCTCATAGTTCTGCAACAAACAGACACATATAAAACACTGCTGTTATAAAGTATTTTGGACTGCACGAGTGCAGAGTATATCATCATCATCATCATTTCAGCCTATTGCAGTCCACTGCTGGACATAAGCCTCCCCCAGGGTGCGCCACAAGGCCCGATCTCCCGTTTTCGCCATCCAGTCACCTCCAGCCACCTTTTTCAGGTCATCGGTCCATCTGGCCGGGGGGCGTCCTACACTACGCTTGCCGAGTCGTGGTCTCCACTCGAGAACCCGTCTGCTCCAACGATCATCGGTTCTGCGACAGATGTGACCAGCCCACCAGAGTATATAGAGTATTTTAATTTTATGCATTTTGTATCTTTTGTCAACATTGTACAGATCGCGCAATGTATGATGACCGGTCTGAACATTGCGCGAGTGGCGTCGCAGTTACAAGATTTAGGTCTCTGTGGTGACAGGGGGCGGGGGCGGGACGCCTCTTAGCGACTGTACATGCGTAACAATTCGGAGACGCTATGTTCAGTCCGGCCATCACATATTGCGCGATCTCTAAATATTGTGGAGAGAAAAATAAACATTACTACTATTATTTAAAAAAAAAACAGTGTTTTAAGTGGTTGCCTCACCACCGCCAGTGCACCGAGCATTGTGGTTTCAAAAATGTGTGATCCTCAAATATTTAATTGAAGTATGGGTATTCTTTTTGTCAATTGAATGGATGTTTGTAAAGTCCACCGGGATACAGGAATTATTCCTAGTGCAAGCTGCCTGTTTTTTTAAATGAGCAAAAGGGGCGATTTTAAAATAATGTCTTTAATACGTCGTCGCCATGTTATTTTTGTATAGCCCCCGAGATACCTAAAATACCTGTAATGATATATTACCGCCAATGTTTTTGGAGACCTCTACTTAACAAAATAAAGTATTTTTATTTGAACAAGCTTATTTCTAGATCTTCCAGTCAGATTTAAAAAATACTTTGCATTTGATAGCATATTCTTAAAAAAGGTTTTATAATAGGCTTTATATCTTTAGGTAGGCTAAGATTATATATGATCGAGCCACGAGCCACGGGAACGGAGTAGTAATCATAAACGTGGGTAGAAGGAGACAGCTAGTAAAATACATAATTGTATCTATAAATGTACCTTCCGTTGTTCTTCAAATTGCTGGTCAGCATGTTCCTTCTCTCTGCGGAACTGCTCTTCGAGAGCGAGAAGTCGCTTCTGCATCTCTGCCTTCAGGTCTATGCCCTGTTTCTCCAATAGCTCGCACTGTGCGAAGTCCCAGTCGACATTTTCACCACCGGCGGCATCGCGGTCGCTTTTTGCTGTTAAAAGAAAATAACATTTTAATAATCCTATTAATATTGTTAATATGAATGTTTGTAAAGATGTTTGTATGCGTTACTCGGTCACTCGTTTATTAATTTAGAAGAAAACTAGCACAGCGGTTATCTCTTATCAAAGGAGCTTGTTATTGTTACCCTCTAATGCGATAGCTGGGCCAGGCAGCCCGAGGATACGTGGCGGATTATATCCAAAGATCTTCGGATACATTGAAAATTCAGTAACAAATAATCTTATGTGCGTGTGCACTCTCTATCCCCTAACTAAACTTCCATGATCCGATGGGACGACAAACCGACACGACCGGAGAGATCAGTAACAGGACCAACGGCTTTACGCGTTTACCGAGGCACGGGGGTGTATAATACCGCCAACTTCCTAAGCCCGGGCTGCTATTGAGGCTGATGTAGTATATCAGTTCCAGCGACCCACACACCTTACAAAGCAGCGAGTTGGCATATCGTGGTGGTTTCAGTCGGTAGGCCCGAAGTCTCGGGACAGCCCGACATAACCCTCGCGCGGAGGGTACGCGAGAGGATATGCATCAGGAGCATTTCCCACGTAAAAATAAATTATGGTTAGTTAGGTAAACTTACCATCAGCTTCTGCCTCGCGAGCTGCCTCAGTGCCAGGTGTCTCCTTGCTGACGACGGGCTCTTCCCGCGGTTGGCCGGGGTGTGTGAAGCGGAACACATGGTTCTTGCCCATGATCACACGAGACCCAGTCTTCAGAATTATTGGCTCTTGCACCTGTGGTAAAATACAGCATTGAGCAAATTGTGCAGGATTTACCACCTTGGCTAGTTTATTAATTCATAAAACTAAATATTAATAATAATATGTAATCACAAAATATAATAAGGCATACATTATGATGGTTGAACAATAGCACACTACTAAATGACACAGCGAATCCTAAACTGAGACTTGCTCGTATTTAGAAAACGATGGCTCTCCAACTTGTGTCATAATTTGTCATCGCACTTCATGGACTTGATGCGCATTATAATACAAAACTTGTATACTAGATAACGATAACATACAAAATAAAAATATTTTGATGAAGTATGATATATAACAATATACATTCTTAAACACTGAGAGGCTTACACTCGATTTCTAAAAGGCATACCATCACAAATATTAGTTAACAGACTGTCAAACGCATGTCAAGTGCCGGGATTGGTTAGCTATATTAGCAACAACCAATCGAATAACATGACATGAGTTTGATTTTTGAGACGATTGATTTCAGATACCGGGATAAGATTTTCAGACCTTTACTTATGCCGCATGCCGGTTTGAATTGACATCACGCAACATCCACAGAAGGGATTTTAATGATATATTAGTTTGTGATACAATTTAAGAACAAATCCACCTTCTATCCGACTTTGTTTAGCTGGACCAGCGATAGCACTACTATAAAAAGGAGCGGATTTATTTCTTCAAATATCTACAATAACCAAAAATGTCTTCAAGGCTAAAACTAAAATTGTTATTAAGATTTCAAAACAGCCTTTTGATGACTAACCTCACGTCCATTGACGTAGATAAGCGCCTTATGATGTGGTATAAGCAGGATGACTCCATCCGTGTTCTCGAAGATGCAATGCTCGCTAAGTATGTGAGAGCCGGACAGCTGAATGTCTTGTGGAACGTTTGCTTCGGATGTTCCCACACGAGTGACGCCTAGAGGAAAGATATCAATAATTAAATAGTTCCTAATGTATTGAAAAGTTAATGACTATTAAGAAGTTATTTGTTACTTAGATGAAAAGAATCCACCTTTTTTATTATCTGATGCGGTGTCTTATAAGGAACTCTTCGGTTGTCAGCCCATTTTTGTTTATGCTTTCACATTAGACCCACTAAAGGAGGTATGCAAATTACGGCCTTAGTGGACAAGAATATAATTTATTGTAAAAATGTCTCATAATATTTTATTTGTCGCCATCGATTTCTTTTAACTGTACCTAGCGGGAAAAAGGATTTAATTTTTTTTACATTTTATTGATTCAGTAAACTATTGTGGCTTGGGACAACATTGCCAGTGTTGAACAAAAGGTATTTTTTATAAGTGAAATTATTACGAAACATTATTATTTATATTAAATTAAGTTTTCACTAACACAAGTAATAATACTTGTGTTAGTAAAAACTCCACATATTACGTAGATTAAACAGGGATGTAATAGTATCAATTTATTAATGTTGTGATTTATTTTACTAATCAATAGATTGACCAATTCAATGTAATGGCATTATTCAATATGTGGTAGTGGCAACACTTTTCGTTGGGCACTCGATCTTCATTGTCATTTATCATTCGTGATGTGACAATGTTATGAGAGAGCTATATAGTACAAATGCCTGGATTTTATGAGGCAAATACAATCCAGACATGTAAGCCGTAAAGTATATTATGTGTACATTTTAATTGATAACAGCATTACTGTAACTGCATAGTAGGCAGAAGAACAGTAGGCTGTGCTGTGCACATATATAATGTCCATCATATGGTATTTATGTTGGGCAAGGTTTCAAAATAATGTAGCACCTCCTGCACCGCACCTCGATAGTATGTTTAGTCATAATGAAGGTAACGTAGTGGTTGGAGACTAATAAACTAATACCAAAATATACTATTATTTAAGCCTTTGTTTCTTGGACTATTAATTAAGCTTTAACAATAAATGAATAGTAACTATAGTTATTTGATAGGCGCTTGCTTTGCAGAGCGAGCACTGGCTACCTGAGTTCAGTTAAGTAATTAGTTTTACCCTAGTGAGCTCTGTAAACCAGCTATATAAACTTATTCTAGGTTTTTAGATAGAAACAAGTATAATTAATACATTCATTTTGAAAAAATTGCTTTGTGCCAAAGTATCACCGGAGCAATTCTGTTCATTTTGGATGCCTTATATATCTGAAACCCAACTAGATAGCATGTTGAAATTACACAAGGTTATAGAACACTAATAGTTCTTCGTAAAACATACAGTTTTATTTTTGTCCATGCGAGGCCGAAGTTGTATGGGTTTGTTGCATATCTCCTTTGCTGAATATGAGTCACAGTAAAATTATAAAATAAATTTAAACTTTAGGCATCATATTTTAATCATGCAATATCAAAAATATCGCTCAGACTTGGGCAGTCAAACTTAAATTTTATATTGTAACAGTACTAGAGTAATCTCAAAAAATCGTCCATATTACGTGTAATCTAAACCATAGCGAAATGGCAAAATGTCTATGCCTTTGAGAATATAGACATAATACGATATATTATTCTCACCGTCTTTGATGTAATAGATGAGACACTCGGACAGATTAGGGTCTTCGTTCAGATTGACGAGATGTGGGGTCTTCTTGGGCGAGTAGATACCAACGGTGATGCCTTCTTTGACGGCAAGACCCATCTCCGCGAACACAGCTTCACGCTGCACTCGGATCTGCTCCGTACGCTTCAGTTTCTCCTCCCAAGTCTCGTTCAGTTCTAGATATTAAGGATTTACTATAAGTACTGCAGTTTTATAAGAACTTTGGAGTAGTATTGGCGTCACTGACTGAATTAATCATTTTAATAACTGCCATGAGAGAATTCAAAACAATTTTAAGAGGTAAGGCAGAACGGGATGACATATTAAACCTAGTATTGTGGTCAAACTGAAGCTATTCACCTAGAAAATTTCATTCCTCAAATAACTTTGTACTCCATTTATGCGTTGAGATGTTTCAGGTTCTCAAAAATAAGCCTCTTTTTATGGTTCAGTAATACCAGATTACTGTCCCTATTCTTGCAAACGCTACTGTGATCCCTTATCAACAGGCGGGAAAGCCTATTTGACAACTTAATAGTATAAAAGAATATTATACAGGAAGAGAGAAGCACATTAATTGGTATTTCCTTAAAAACTCATTAAAGTCTAGTTTTAACTTACCAGCAATAAGTTTCTCAGAAGCCTGTAACTGATCAACGGCTTCTTCGGCAATAGTCGTGGCGGCTCGGGACAGCTTCGGCGACAGCGCTTCTGCTTCGCTCTTCTTGCGCTGTGGCGAAGCATTCTCTTCCCCTGCTATATCATAAGTTATTCTCAATATACTTCAAAAACACATACTGTAAACATTGCCTTAGAAATGGAAAATATTTTTCTCAATATCTTATTTCATTTATTAAATGTTTTGCTGTCATCTATAGCAAAATCAAAATGACTATTGAATTGAAATTGTTATAAAACTGTATTCATCCAACTAAGTACAGTATAAAACATTGCATTTTGCACTACACTTTCTGTGTGATTGTAATGTGCAATGTCACATTCGTGTGTGCACATGAGGTTCGATCCACATTGTGCAATATATTGCATTAGATAGTTTTATAATACTAGTTATACATATTTATGTGATTACATTTACTCTACGAAATAAAGATTTATTAATGACACCAACATTATTCTATATTGACACAAATACGAGTATAATCGGAAAACATGCAAGGCCTCTGAAGCTAGAAGCTTATATTTTTGTAGCAACGCAACTGACAACCGTTTGCGACCAACGAAGTTCCAAATTCGAAATTTCAAATAAATTCATTGCCAATGTTTTGCAACATGGCCGCCAACGGACAGATTATGTCATAGAACCGTTTGTACAATCGAGTTTGAATATATTTATGCAGAATATAAGTAAATAACGTAAATATTTTGATAATAGAAGGATGGTACTTTTGTATTTACTAATAAATAATAAAATCATTACATAAATACCTGGGATCTTTAAACCCAGGTAGCAAAGTTACTAAAACTAGTTAGGCACTTATTTGTTGAGTACCTAACTTAACTTTGTCCTTATAACGGGTTGCCCAAAGTTACATTTACAATATTTAACAATATCAATATTTAAAATACAAATGAAAGGTTTATTTGTACAGCAAGTTTTTTTTTTCAATATCGATGTTGAATTCTGTGCAATGAAACGGTACTATATCAAAAACGAAAACTATATTTTTATCGATTCAATATCCGTAAATATTTTTTAATAAAAATATTGCGTTTATCAAACCTATTTAAATAATAAATACACAAAAAATTGTCGAATCAATTCAAAATCGATTGTCACTTATTACGGCCACTGAGCATTTTACGATATATCGATAAATAAAATAAATTAAAAATGCCCAGTAACAGATATATATAACAGCACACCAAGTATTCACTACATAAATACATCACTATCTGCTAACCATTTCCATAAATAGTGTAGTACCAACACCAAATATATAGTGATAGATAAGCACTATTATATTACTATAATTATATATATTATTTATGGTATGACCCACGCCATATTTCATATAATATTTGTATGTAATAGTGAAGTGATATACTATATTTATGTATGCCTAAAAACGCCACAAGCTCTGGACAAGGGTGCAAAATAAATTGCTTGTTTTTTTTTTCAATATATAAATGTTAGGCTGCCAGAGTAAAGTCCGAAAATATAATTATTCTTTATTCAAAATTTTTTATCGTGTCTGGCAACCCAGAATTCAAGATAGAGGCCAAGCGTACAAGGTGGGGTGTACAGATGCAGAATGCGCAAGCCTCGTTTATCGTTAATTACTTACTGGTAGGTAGTTCTTTCTTTTCATAAACGACTCTACCATCGGGTCCTAGTTCGTGTGGTTATTTGAAACAGAATGAAATTTTAGTATCAGGAATACTAAATATCAACTGATTACTTAATTGAATAGTAATCATTTCTGGCGTTGTCACACTAGCGTGGTTACTTCGCTATGAAACAATCACACAAGACGTGTATCCGATCACATGACGACTAAACAGCCTAACTCAATGATATGGTCTAGGTAAGCTTTCATTGGAATCTGTAGATAAATTGACCACGATCTGCCAAAAATATTACAATTTATTAATTATATATCTTTCAACTTGCCAGTGGATAAAATTACACAATTAAATTAAATTTTATAATTGCAAAATTCATCTGTTCTATATTAAAATTTGTTCAGCATTTCGCTTGAATACTTATTCATGATCAATTCGTCTACAGATTATCAACAAAGTTAAGGCTAGGCCAGCAGATTTCAAGCCTTAAAGGCTTACCTTCTTCGACATCAATGCCCTCTGCCTTGAGCAGTTCGCGAAGTTTGAGTATTTCCTCTTTGAGCTCGCGGATAAGCTTGGCGTTAGCATCCTCGTTGACGACGGCCTTGCATACGATCTGTTTGGCGCGGTCAGCGTATCTGTTTATAATAAAATTGGAGGTTTATAGAAAACTAGCTTTTACCCATGGCTTCGCTCGCATTAATTTAGAATTTGACAATCAATTCGGGTTGTACTCTGCTTGTAATAATATAATTCAATCATGATTCGAAAGACACGTGGCGCCATCTATTATCATAAGATCGTTATTGTTGATTTCCTCGAGAGCAGTAATTTTTTTCGGGATGAGAAGTAGCCTATGTCCGTTTCTGTACACCTGACAACGTATATGCAAAATTTCAGCATGATCGGTTCAGTGGTTTAGGCCTGAAAAGGCAACAAACAAACAAACAAACTCATTTTCGCCTTTATAATATTAGTTAGGATTAGGATTAGGATTATGATTGTATCTATAATATAATATATTTCAACTAATATTATACATACATAATATTAGTTGAAATGCAGCTAAGTTTCTTCAGATTGCTTTATTTTAAAATCACATTGTTCGGTGATAGGCTAGCGGGAAACCGTTGGACTGCTACGCAGAGGTCTCGTGATCGATCACAAGCCACGCATCTCAAACTTTTAGAAATTATGTGCGTATTACATAGCTAATTATCGCTCGCTTTAACGGTGAAGGAAAAACATCGTGAGGAAACCTGTATGGGTATGAGTAATGCTCTCGAAGATATGTGAATTCTGCCAACCCGCACTGGGCCAGCATGGTGGACTATGGCCCAAGCCTTCTTACACTGAGAAGAGGACCGTGCCCAGCAGTGGGAGAGTTTAATACAGGGCTAATATTATTATTTTTTGGGCTACTTCATAAAGGGTTAAGGAAAACCAAAAGATTTCGTACCGCAATTCAGGACATATTTCGGAATCAATGTGTTTCACGGTACAACAGTCGCCAGACATTTTCGTATTTCATGGTAGGCCTACAGGTTATAATCAGGATAAGCTCTGAATATTTAGTTATGGCAATACCTGAGAGTACTAAGCGTCTCATCAAAGTTGATGTCGGCAGGCGATATAGCAGCTATCATAGCCGTCTTGGAGTTACCACCGAGGTTCTCTCGCAGCAGCCACGTCAGCACCGAGTCACGGTACGGAATGAAGTCCGCCTTCTTAGACTTCTTGCTCTTAGACGCCTGAAAAAAAACTCGCGTTACAGACTACGTTGACGTTCCAAATTTAAAATAAAGCGCGCGAACAGTGAATCAAAATATTGATGCGCCTTTTGCCACAAATTAGTTAAATACAGATTTTCCGCTAAAATAACGCATGAATATCGTCGCACTTACATTTAAACACGTACGTTATTTTATTATTGTTTCTTTTTTTTAATTCTTCTTTTTGGAATTTTTTATTCTTTTTGTTTGTATGATAATATGTTGTGTTTATCGTGTGTTTAATAAATTAGTTTTCTTTCTTTCTTTCTTCTTTAAGTACTGTGATTTCGGAGTAAGTCGAGCTTATGCAGTATTTGACATACAGTCAACTTGACACGAAATCACTATACTCACATGAGTATATTATGGATACGTTGGATTAACTCGAACATCTGTATTTATTTAATCTGTGGCTTTCTTAGTAAATAATATTTTCGTATTCTTACAAGCTAAGCTAAGCTTGTAATAAGGCTTCACATAACAACAGTGCACTGGCATTAAAACCCACAGCCATTTAACTGCCAGTAAAATGCCTAAACCATTTAATTGCAAATATCTAAAAAAGATAAGATTGTGCAATTTTTGCTACAGGGCATCACCATTATCTCCGTGCAATAGTGATGTAATAACTTTTGCTCGTATTGGTGATTACTGAATACAAGCACACGTAGATTGGACACACACTTACCGACTACAATAATCCCCACCAGGTGCAAAAAAACAAAACGTGACGGATGTTAGTATTGGGCTTGGTCTACTGGTTATTATCAAATGGGTAAATTACAATTTTTACTACAGGTATAATAGCTTCATATTTAGCATACAAGAAAATACACGACAAATTGAACTAGAAATTTTGTAAATACAAATATTATCTTTAACATCTGATGCATAAAGTTGATTTTGAAAACGAACATAACCTTACCAATAACCTAGCTGATTCTTCAAGCAAACAATCTTAATATATTGAACATTTTCGGGGTCTCTAGTGACCCTAATGTTTTATTGCATTTCATATTATTAGTTCTATATTTTCCTTGAAAATAAAATAGCAATAGTGTCTTATATTCCTAGCACATAAGGATATGCATTTATATAATCTCATAGTCAACTGTATCTTTCTTCTTATTTATGGGACTTTACCACAAAATAAATAATTATAAGAGGTTGGCGTAAAGTGTGGAAAATTATACAATACTTGATTATAGACCGCTTTGATCTAAAGTACCTGTTTGCATTGTTGGGTCCGCATGTAATCTCTGCCTTGAAATAAGACAAGGTAATATAATCCTAAAGATACGCAACACCAACGATTAACTTGGTATTGTTTGGTGTAGTACGCGCAAATCAGCTGCTACTATGGGAATGAACGATTTTCCGTTGAAGTAAGACTACGTTCGACTTAACATAAAAAGTCTTGACCTGAGACCGTAGTACGTACGCGTCTAGGTACGTAAAGAGGGCCTTTTCATTGTCATGCGTGTTTGCGCCCGCATGCAGGCCAGGCACGCATGCGTGTTCCGGGCCGCACGCAGAGCAGATATTTTTGGCCCCGTCGCCCGTGCGCCGCGTGCGTTTGGCGCGCATGACAATAAAAACATGTATGATACGGTAGGTTGCGGGCAGCACGCATGCGTGCCTGGCCTGCATGCGGGCGCAAACACACACAATGAAAAGGCCCTAAGATTGCTTGTATCTTTTTAATTTGTGTAAAATGAAACCTTTGAACTCAGTTATTCTAGGCGTGTCGGCTGACACTATCATACTGCCACCAAATTTTAAGTGTTAAAAGTACTATTTAACTTTAATATATTACTTAAGTTAAGCTAGCTCTCTTTCTAGCCAATCACCACATGAAAAAAGAAACCATGTCACTTCCACGACGTTGAAATTACTACAAGTTCTATCAAACATGTATACAACTCTTAAATAAAACTACCACCCTCTTTAGCCTACCACGACACTCAAAAACAAATGACTCACAATCTCAGCAAGTGCAGAGATGACTTTGCCAAGTGTGGTGAGGGATTTGTTGATGTTCGCGCCCTCCTTCAGCCGCGTGCCTTTAGCGCCGGTGGAGTCTGCGCGCTCAGAGCCAGCCAAGTCCACCAGTGAGATTTTAGACACCTGTAACAATTAATGTATAATGAAATTCACTGTTAAATAGATAAATTTGTGAAAGACAGCGTGGAGAATGTCCGCTGCGGTATTTCAGTGACAAAGATCAATCTTAACTAACTGACAGTTAGCTACGCAGGGTATTATTGTGCACAAATTTATGCAAATGTGACATGTAAGATTCTATGAGCGCAAGTGCTTTCTCTAATCCTTTACTCTCATAGTATCTTGTAGTTTCCTTGGCACGGACATTAACGCGACCAACTTCGTAACACCGTGTACCTACACATATTATACAGCAGTGGACATTATTATAGTATAATAAGAAATTATCAAAATTTTGGTCGGTTATGGTCGGCTTGGGATAGGAATCACATGATCTGCAACCGTAATTAGATACTAAGGAGCCAATTATATATAAATGTCATTAAGACTGTGCCGAGCGTAAGACGCGGTTGGACTGAATGACAGAGCTCGATATTCAAATCGGCGCCGACGCGCGGCCACCATAGTAAAATTGTATGGCGAATTTGAAGTGCTTTTTTGATAAATATGTATCTTTATTGTCAACCAGTAACTTAGATATTTGGGACGGACAAATTGTAATATAACTATTTATGTTTCGTTTAAGCTGTAAAATAGGATAGATTTCTACTGTTATAATCTAAAAAATCACTAAATACGAGCTTATATTTTTGCATTTCTCGTGCAAATTTGCGTAATTTTGTAGGCGAAAATATTAATTATTTAAAGTTTTTAACACGGAGTATTTGTAAACACATTCATTGTTATGGTAAATGTATATTTTATATTTATATTAAACATAAAGTATTGATTTTGTCAACTTAACTGTGACCGCCTGTTTTGGCACATTTCGCTCGGCGCAGTCTTAATTAAACGATTTCAATATTTTGCTAAAAATTTGTCTAAGCTGACTTAAATAAGTCATATGTGGTATACCTTTTCCGACATGAGGTTGGTAGTCTGGTCGTGTCTCTGCTGCGTGAAGAATATAGTGAAGACAGCGTGAGAACGGGACGAGGTCTCGTTCATGTTCGTCGCTGCCACCGTCCTGTACGACAAATATAATATGTTTTACTATTATAAGGTAATCATTTGGCTATCTTACCAACAAATAGATATAGAGGCGTCGACTTCGTAATGACATAGTTCAGCAATTTGATGTGAAGCATCGAGTTCGCTGTACCTATCGACAATTTTTGAAGTGAAAACTTCTTTAGCGGCGTTGTGCACTTTTTATGTGATAGGTAAAAAATGTTAAACTCGCATCATGACACGTGACCTGATCGAAAATTCGTAAGACGGAGGGAGAATTGTCAAACTTGCTCCAGGACATGTGACCTGATCAAAAATTCGTAAGACGGAGGGAGAATTGTCATGTTTGTGTACGATAGCGCAAAAAATGAATATTGTATTTTACCACATAAATGATAGTACTTTTATACTGATAATTAAAGCAATTTGTGCAAAATTATTCCCTAACCATTCTAAAATATCAAAAATGCACAACGTTAATATTCAAGTTTTCACTTCTGCCGGCACTCCCGGAGTGCAAACCGTTGTTTTTTTTTTAATACTTATTCCCATAACACTCTTTATAATTATTTCTTCTGTATTAAAACCTATGTATGCCTGTATGTCTTAGGTTTTAAATTTGAAAAGCGTTCTTATAATATGCTCCCTACTTAAGTACGTGTAGACTTCTTTTTACAGGCTGAATATCCATTCTCATCTAACCATTTGCACAATTGTATTCGAATATTTTTCGAATATATTACAGTACTATACATAAATACTATACAGGTCTAGCAGTGGACGGCTTTCGGCTAAGATGATGATAATGACTATACATAAATGCGTGCACTGCATGCTTGACTATATAAAGTAAGCACCGCGTTTTGCACAACTGTATTCGAATACAATTATACGCATTACTGATTACGTATGACCGCGTCAAACTACAATCAATGCTAGCGAATAGACCCTTGCTGATCTTACCTAGCCTTGTTGCCCTCATCGATGAGGTCGTAAATATCCTGGTATGACGTCACGGCCAGTTTGCTCAGGTCCTCGACGTAGGGTCCGAGGGCGGGGTGCTCTCGCACACGTAAGTTGCCCTTGTTCTTAGGGTTGAGTAAGTCTCGCACTCGCTCGCAGTAGATTTCCATGTAAGATACTTCCACCTATTGAGAAAGACCAAGAATATTATTATATTTGTAAATAGCTGCCTATATTACTCTGGGATAATGTAGGTTTCTAATAACGATAAAAATTTAATGCGATTTAGTAGGTTCAGAGATTTTCGCTACATATAAACAAACGAGTGTTACCAGTTTTAAATATTAGCATAGACGAAGATCAATATAATATTGCGATGTATATGTAGCGTATAGCGATAGAAAAGGTATTATGTATACCATACAAGGTGTATCTTTTAATTTTCCTCGTTCTTTTTTACATAGATTCACGCCTGTTTCCCAGAGGGGTAGGCAGATACTACGGATTCCCATTTGCTACGATCCTGACACACTTCTCTGGCTTCATTCACTGTTCTTTACATGGCAAAGGATATATCTACAAACTTATATTCTTATAGTTTAGTGGTTTCTTGTAACTTTTTACCGCAAATACAAAAATAATGAAAACATATATGGCTGGACATAAAATAATTATCTAATGTGAAGACGTAATGATAATTACTCATTCTGCTTTAAATTATTTGTGTTAACCGTCATGTATACTACTAATATTATAAAGATGATAGATCAGTTTGTTTGTTTGTAATCTAGTAACCCGTAAACTACTAAACCGATTTTAATCATTTTTACACCATTAGAAAGCTACTTTATCCAGATGTAATATAAGCTATATAACATCACGCTATTAGCAACAGGAGCGAAGCAGTAATCGTTAACATGGATAGCTAGTATATTATAAAGAGGAAATATTTGAGTTTTGTTTGGTGGTTTGTAAGGATTTAACTCAAAAACTACTTAACCGATCTTAAAAATTCCTTTACCATTAGAAAGCTACTTTATCTAGAAGTCACATAAAGGTATAAAACATCACGCTACGAGCAAAGGGAGCATAGCAGTAATCGATCACATGGGGACAGTTAGTATTTTATAAAATGTTGTTAAACTTACCGAATATTTCAGATCATCAGAGGTGGTAGATTTGATGCGTCTGAAGAGATCCTTGCAGATTTGTGGGATGATTCCTTCCTGGCTATCCTCGCCTCGACCCATCATGGTGTAGGATTTGCCCGCGCCGGTCTGTCCGTACGCGAATATGCATATATTGTAGCCTGTAGAGAAGAACATGATATTTACTAGTCATTCTAAGTGGTGCTTCTCTGTTTTTGTAGTGTATCGTGTGGTATAATTCTAGATGCTTTTTAATGACATCTGTATCAGGGACAATGCCTACAGAAAACGGGTGGACATGGACCAAGAAAATACAATCGCTCAAATTCTTGAGAGATTGAATACTACATTGGCAGTCACCTCACTACATATGAAATGTGACCATGTCATTAATTATTTAATAAAACTCAATGAAATTTACAATAAGTTGAATAATTGCCGAACCGTTCATGAGTACCTAATAAAATTCGTAAGTATTAAAAGACATATATGCGTTCCAATTACCTAAGCACTATCTACTTTTTAATAAAAGTTATCATCTCTCTAAAAATGATTTACTATGCGCCCAGTATCCCTGATGACAGTGCAGCACGTCTAGAAGGATCCCTGAAGACCTCTTACTGCATAGGAATACAACACAAGGTTATTCGATCGCAACCTTCCGTAGTATACTAATATTTCACCAGTCGACCTATAGCAGATTTAAGGGTAGATCCCGTAGTCTATCTCACACAAAAAATTATGTACAATGTAACTAAACTTCCAATGCATAGATCAGAGAAAATAAATACACTAAACATAAATACCTAATTCCAAGACATATACTTGCAAAGAAGTTTGCAGAAGCACCTCGTTAGGCCGTCAAAGTAGACCTCAGCACCAGTCAGATGAGGACATGGTGTAGAGAACTCTGGTCATGGATTATACGACTGCTTACCATCAGGCGGTAGTCATTTTGATAGGCAATAATACTTTGACTTTGATGGCGTAGTATTTTAAATGGTCGCCTCGTATGTTGTGGGTTTGAATCCCACACGGTACAAAAAATTGCGTGATCCACAAATGGTTGTCCCAAGTCTAGATGTTCTTTGTGTGCGTTATTTGAATGTTTGTAAAGACTCCACACAAGATTTATTTCCAGTGCGGGAATTGTCTTTTATCATAAAAAAGCAATAATAAAAATAACTAGTCCGATGCCATAAAGATACATATCCACTTAACCATCCAATAAGCACTTAAAAAACTACTTTAAAGGCTATCTGTATATCATTCTTACTCACTAGCAAGCACGTTATTTTCGCCAGCAATCTAATCTAGTGAGACTGATTACTATACTTAATCGGAGTTAGCGTTGACCTCCACAATCTAACGGGACGACCGTTAACTTGAACTTAGTTTTTTTGTTCAGTTTCGAGTATAACAATTGCTGCTATTAATCAAGGTTTTACGGTATTGTAGTGTTGTCTATATGCATGTTTAAAGTAGGTAGAAGTTTGGTTGTATTTCTGGCAATACGTCTATGAGTGGTCATTACATTTTGTTTTAAGTAGGCCGCCGTTTTATGTTGCTAGTATAGGCAAAACTAGTCTATGCCCCTGTTTATAAGCTGTTCTAGATTAGGACTTGGAATTCCTCTAAGGTCGTGAAAGGTCAAAATAGAGGTTTGTTTGTTAACCACGCTTTGGACAGCGCTGTAAATTATAAGCTAACCTTTTCCCTGCAGAACTTTTCTAAGGGAAGAGATTTTGACTTTTTCTATCAATATTGTTTTGTTGTGATAAAAGACGGTAATCTTTCATAGAATAATCCTAACTTATATTATGAATGCGAATGCGAGTTTGTTTGTTTATTTGTTACGCTTTCACGACTCATCCACTCAAACGATCTTATATCTGATACTTTTATCTAAAAAGAAGAACCTACTGTGCTCGCAAATAGCATAATATAAATAGAGAATAGTTTTAAAAGTAGGTGCAATATATTGCATTTGAACTCAAAAACTTTTCTGCACTATGTTAATTTACTTCCTAACTTATTAAAGTAACCAGTTATTTGTTTAACGTTCACATAAAGGTCCATATACCACAGTCTGTAGATCATAAGATTATACGTAAAAATAGAAACCGCAATTAGAGTGTGGATGTGTGTGTGCAGTGAAAGTAGTTGAAAGTGGTGATTACCGTCGAATGCGTGTTGCAACATCTCTTCACCGATGTCTTTGTACACCATGACTTGCGACGAAAAGTCGGCATCATTTGGCTGTAAACAATAATATTTTGAATTAGATATATTCTATAAATAGAGTAAAAGGTGACTGAAACATAAGTGCATTATTGTTCAAAGAATAAAAGACAGAGGGATAGTATGATACGGGAGCTTAACATTAATAGGCTGGATGTTGGTATAATACAAAGTATTTTGTCTATACCAACATCCAGTGAAGCTAAACTTATTTATGATCTAGCCTTGTACAAATATGATGGCTCTTAATTGTATGCAGTGTTTGAGTGTCTATTCCTGTTAATTTTATTTAGATATAAGTTATATGTGTATATTTAAGTTTAAGGCTTGATGGGACTGACATATCCTAAACAGATAAAAGTCCCTAAACAATAAAAGATTTAAAAAAAAAAGTGCATTATGATAATTTTTAAAGTTATTGTTTCGTGATGTCGGAATTGTACCAGTGACGTTCGTATAGCTTTTGTTTCTTTGTCTATATATCTCTATGTACCTATCCAGGTTTCACGTAAAATATACAAGACAGATTCTGCTGAAATACTGCATGTACAATGTTCTATGACCAGGTCAACATATAAGGTATAAATAAGCGTGCTATTCGCCATGGTGTTGAACAATATAGCAAACTTTGCGCGGAGCTATCAAAGGCAGCTGGTAGACAGTATATCACAAGACTTGCTAGAGTACTGCAAGTGCATTTTCGTAGTCTCTGTCAACCCCGCTACGAAGAAGCAGGCATGAACTTATGTAGGTATGTATCACAGAGCACTCAACCAAATCGTCAAACAGAACTTAAAGATCCACGCTAAGCAGGTTCTATGTTTTGTGCTATAGATAAATATTGTACGAATATTTTTTTTATTTCGTAGCATATAGACATATAAATATGAGAACTTTATTTACATTAAGTTGTTAAAAACAGACAAAAATTTATTTTAGCATGATTAATAATGATTATCCCATACTTAATCCTTTTTTTATCGCACAATGCTATTTATCTCGTATAGTTTACGACCTTAAAACATGACCATGGTTTCTATGATCACAAGAGTGCGAACTACAACCCTATTTTCTAAGCTTTTATTGATACTAGATAATACCTAATTCTTATATCTATAATAGAACAAATAAAAGCTCATATTATGCTCTCAACGACATCAAATTATTGATATCGATACTATTTTTGAAGGGCCTGATAAATTATTCATGCTGAGCCAAAGAAAGACGGTGTCTAAGAATAAAACCAGCGAATACAGATAAAATATTAAATCCAATCTTTCCTTTTTATCTGTGAATGTCATGACGTATGCGATATTGTTCCTAAAATAAAAATACATTTCTTTGAAAATGTTATGAGAGAATTGGATTATCGGCGTTTTATAAATAGAATGCGTTGTTGGTCACATGACTTTAGTTTGCGCATGCGCCCTTGCGTCTACTTAGGATTATGAGATTCTGGGTTCAATTACCGGATAAGACAAAGTATAATTGGTATTTTGAAAATTTACACGCACACATTTTTTTCATCTGACAACAATTAATTAATTAATCAATAATAGTAGCCTAATATTGCTCAGTGCCCTCGCCTCCTGCATTAAGTCAAATCTAAAACCTTTGCTGGCGTCATGAGGGTGTGATACAGAGACGTAACTTACCCTTGTGGGTCATACAAGGTTGTGGATATTATAAATAAATCCTAGCTAAAATGTTCATAAATGCGAATGTGAGTTTGTTTGATTATTACGCTTTCACGCTTTAACTAATCGACCGATTATCATAAAATTTTACATATTCAACCGGAAAATGCACTGTGCCCGACGGATAGAAATTGATGAAATCTAGGTTATCGCGGGCGAGGATGCGAGCAAAAGCCATTATTATTTGTCTTTCAAAATAATATACTTAGGTATTTAAGAAGACCAAGTCAAAATATATATGTGACAATATCCATACTACATGCCAATATCTATACTACATGACAATATCTATACTACATGACTGTTGCTTAGACAATTATCAAGACATTAAAAAGACGGCGAAATAACAGCAAGATTTGATTGTATCAGATAATTGGTAAAATTTTGCCGTCATATTCAAAGCGACCAATATACTCACGAGGAGAGGTTCTGGGTATTCAAGGAGACTAACGTATTCAAATAGACTAAATTGGTAGACCGTGGCTATAAGTAAAATAGAATATAGCCGAAACCTCAAGCTTTCCAAAAAGATACCTAGCACGATCGCGTTAATTCTTGTTACTTGTTACATCAATCATACAACGCCAAAGTATAAAAGTTATTCAAAACCCAAGTATAAAAATACCAACATATTCAAATAGATCAAACATATTCAAGTACATAGAACAAATGTGTGGTGCCTCCTTAAATATTTTGATGTATTCAAGGAGTATTACATCAAACTGAAACAAAGGTGGGTTAACATAACCCCTAAAATAGCTAACACAGATTACAAATTGTAATTGTCTAAACTAAATAAAGCAGATTATCTTAATAACATATGTGGTGCGTCGACTTGGCGCGCAGGCGGCGAGGCGGCGCGCATATATTTGTATGAATTACACAAATTATACCACATCTACACCCCAAACTCTCTCGTTATAATTGCAAATTGAGTAAATGCTCTTGCTGTTATCTGTGTTAAATATGCATAGACTAAAACTGTTAAAAATAAACTTGACTTGAAGTATTGTTTGGGCAATAGTAATATTAGCCGTTTATAACCTGTCCTATACGAGCCTTTTCAGCAAGTGAACGGTCTACCACGCTGTTTTACTACAGGTTTTGCAGACTTCACATATCTTCGAGAACATTGTGTAGAACTTTGAAACATGCAGCTTTCGTACGATGGTTTTTTTCACCGGTAAAGCGAGCGATAAAATATACATTTAATACGCACCTAACTATGAAAATCTTATAGATAAATAAACAAGATCGAGATTCCAAAACATAAAGCAGGGTATGACTTTTCTATAAAACTGGCCTAGCCGCTGGAGCAAAACCTTCTACAAACGGTCGCAGTATAGGCTTGTTTTCCTAACGTGGGTAGTTACTGGGCTCTAAGAACGCACTGCACTATGAATAGGAAGCTAGTAATCTTTTTTCCTGACGCTGGCAGCACAGGAAATCCCTTTATTTATACAATAGTCGTAATCGTACGTGAGGACTTCAAAAACTTCTAACTCCAAAAAGATGCCGACTCGAAACAACGCGGATTTATTTAAGAACGCGTAGAAATCGAACCTATGGCGCTTTGGTATTAGTAAGGCGACCATAACAAACATTGCATCATCAACAATCGTCCAGAAATTACGGCAACCCCTACCATCAGACAGGCCAATTTATTAACCATGATAGTTAGTCCTTTTTAAATATATTATGTAATATAAAAGTATGTAATGTATTTTTAGCAAATGATAGGTTACCTACGTTTTGACTACATCACAAAACGGCATCAAATGTAAACCACAAAACCGAAGTGACGTCCTCCAGACCGGTGTCGAAATTAATCATTGAGCGGTGATTGGGAATCGGCTGGTTTTGCGGTCGGATGTCGTTAGCGCATAATTACCAAGCCGTGTATGTTGACATGGAATGGTCGCATTCCAAAATTTATTAGGCTTTGAAACCTGAAAGCCATGAATATTTCGGTCAGAAACTTCAGGTCAAAAAGAAATATTAAGAATATATTATGTATTTCTAGTAGATTTTTCTTAGGTACTTGACTATGGACACTATGGATAGCCGCCAACTAACACCCAATTCGATTCAATATATTGACCTATTTGATAAACAAACAAACCTAACCAATATTGGAATATGAGTGTGTTTGTTTGTTACGTTCTCACGTCTTATCTTCTCGACAGATCATTATGCAATTTTGCATATACACTTTGTCAGAGTTACAGAAAATAATATAAGGTAGTTTTTATCTAGAAAAGAGTATTGTTCCTGAACGATAGCCATTTAATAATAGAGCCATTCAATTACTGGTTTCAGACTATAATATACGTTCGCTAATAAAAACAAATGATAAAAAAGGAAGTCTATACATAAAGATGGATTTCTATGTATTGCCTTTAGCTACCAGTATTTAAACTGATCGGTAGATAACATTGCCAGGCATGGTGGCGCTATTGAGTATCTCAGTAACCTTTTGACAGCATAGTATAAAGATGAATGTGTCCAGCACACCAGTCACGACTACATGACAAATTAAAAAGGTTGAAAGGGTTAACAAAGAACTCAATAAACCTCAGCTCGACCTAAAAATGAATCTACGATCTCAATATATAATAATAATATCAGCCATGTATTAAACTGTCCCACTGCTGGGCACGGCCCTTTTCTCAGTCTGAGAAGGGTTAGGCCATAGTCCACCACGCTGGCCCAGTGCAGGTTGGCAGACTTCACATATCTTCTAGAACATTATGGAGAACTGTCAGACATGCAGGTTTCTTCACGATATTTTCATTCACCGTTAAAGCAAGACATAATTAACTATTTAATACGCACATAACTTCGAAAAGTCAGAGAGATGCGCGCCTTGAGATCGAACTAGAGACCTCTGCGTGGCAGTCTAACGGTCTCCTACTAGGCTTTAAATGTAAGCGCAATTAGATATATATCACAAGACCAACAAGAACATTTGTTTGAGTAAAATGTAAAAAAATTATAAGTACTTCTAGGAATTTAATAAGATTGAAAAAACACTGCTGTCTACCCCAGCGTAGAGAGCAAAGCGTGATAATATGTAGGTTAATAGTTGATCGATTGGCTCTGGCGATAACGAGATTGAACACTCGCGTTTGGCTGGCAGCCACATTGGATGCGGATACATAATAGGATTATTGATTTTAGGATTTCTGTATTTGTGGTTATAGACATACTGTCTGCCGGGCACAAGTCCAAAGTCTGCACTGTTATTGAGAAGATGTACTTATTGAAAAACCAATATGATATTTTATTGTTATCAAAGATTTAGGATACTGCGTTTAAAATATGGTCAACTTTTTGCACGTTTTGTCATCTAACACACAATGCCCAACATGTTATATCAATTATTATGACGCTCACTATCATACAGTATCATTCTCTTACTAATGAGTGAGCGCACTCTTCTTAGTTGGACTCTTTTTTATACAATGTAAGTATGATGAGGGCTCAACTATAATTAAAAATTTTGAAATGATTGATGAAATTGCTGTTTTCTTTTACATCCAATTTCGTAATTCCTATACTAAATATAATGTTTATTTAGAGAATTCATATTTATTACAAGAAAATACTATCTATGTTATTAATAACACAATTGTTATTTAATAGCAATTTGTGTTCAAAGTTATTTAAGGTTACATGAACAAGTTTGAACTAGTAGTATAGAGTATCACGAACGATTTTAAAAGCAAATTAACATAAAGATACCAATCTCTAATTTTGTGAAAAGTAGAAAGAAACTGATCACGCTCGGTGAAATAGTACATGAGTATGTGCGCAGTAATATGCGCGCATCTATAATTATGTATACCCAAACAGCCTAACTTGTAAACCAATCTCAAATGTTTAAGAGATAGCTGAGTATTAAATAGTAATCAGAAAAATATCACCTAGAAACATTACTCAACGCTGAGTTTTCGTTAAATAATAGATTTGAGCGCTTTAATTATAGAAACTACAAGCCTATTGTTAGAAATCCATTTGCGTTAGATACCTCAATTATTAAAAAAAACTAATAGCTATATCATCACGTTACGACTCAAAAGGGCGGAGCACTAACAATAAACGTAATTTATTTATGTAGTAACTTTTTAATCAATAGTTTAAACCCCATACGAGCTGAATCAATCAGGCTATTTGATTAAACCACACCCACATTGTAAACTCTGACTTTATTGATTGGCAATACCGCGAAATTAGTCACTAGTTGATGGCAACTCTATATAACTATCGGCCAGTTTCATATCGAATAACAAACAGAACATGTAATACTCTCTTCTGCGGTAATACCAACTGTAAATGTATGCGAGCAAAGTTTAAAATCAAATGGTATTGTGTGGTTAGAATTTCAACGTTACCTATATTGTATATCGAGATAGAATAAAGGTTAATGTCCATTAGTACGAAAATTAAGGTTGGACCTCATATAGAAGAACGAGTTACTACCAGCGGATATAATGCGCCTTATTTAATGAAATTTGTAAATAGTAACCGCGTTCACATGAAATAGTAGACTCTAATCATACAATAAACAAATTCATATTAGTCGGCCTCGATGGCGTAGTGGTTAGTGTAACCGACTGCCACGCCTGAGGTCGCGGGTTCGATTCCCGCACAAGTCAAACATTTGTGTGCATGAACATGGATGTTTGTCTTGGTCTGGGTGTTTCTATGTATAATATGTATGTATTTACAAAAAAAAAAGTAATATATGTATGTTTATCCATTGTCTAGTACCCATAGTACAAGCTCTGCTTAGTTTGGGCTAGATGGTGTTGTGTGAATGTGGTAGAATATTATTATTATTATTATATATTCTGCTACGATTACTCAGATTAGTTGCAGGTATAGAACGCCAAGATTGCATTGGCTCATTGCTGGATTAGCTGGTATTTATAAAGAAACGATTGTTGATAGTCGTTAAAAGACAATGTAAATGTATAAATGAGCGCGAGCCAGGCTATGATGCCATAAAGAGTGTGCATCTTCTGAAAGTTGCCACACCTATGCTTACAAAATACTCTAAATATTTAGAGTATTTAGTTATCTATTTAGTACAACATAAAATAGATAACCAAATACGTTAAGTGGAATAAAATGTAATGGATTAGCAAGCCGTACAAAACGTTTATGAATTTATTATTTAAAGATAGTTAAATAAATTTGTCCTTTTTAACTCATTTTAATCTATTGATTAAATTTTTTAGTTATGTACATTAAGCATCCTTTTTAACTAATTTTAATCTATTGATTAAAATGAGCATTACATTGATTAAAATGAGCATTACAGCTGTGCTTATTAGCACAGCTGCAATGCTTCATTAGTAGGTTGTTCTTTAAATTTATGATTGAATACATAAACATGCTGTTCTCTACTGCTCTACGAGCGAAAATGAGATACGCATATGCTGTGTTCGGTTATGTGAAGTCAAACCCTTACTTCTCGTTGCGCCGTTTTAATGAAATCTGGCCCTTACTATAGAACTCTATGTTGCATAGAAATCTGAGTCATGGGGTGGCAATCTATTTTCCTATTGATCCAACACGATTGGTTGAACATAGACGCGTGTTATACAAATCTAAATACAGTTGCATATCTGTTTATTAACGTTTAAAACGCTTCGATACGTGTAACTGCAGACAAGTACATAGAAATAACAGTAATCACCTAGACATATTTCTAGATTACGTGTTGATATTTAGAATTTCTTGAATAACATATAACGATATAAAAATATATTAACGTTTTGAGCTGCAGCGACCCGCTCGCGGGCTGACACGATTATTTTCGATATTTGTGTCTGGCAATCCAGCAATAGACAGATGAAATTATTTAAGTATTCCTTGTAAGAAATGTTGAAAAGCAGTATATTTTTTATCTTTATTCAATTCTCATTCTTTGTTATAAAGATAATTTGATTTTTATATTACCTGGACTAATTCCATTCAGATAAATATGTATTAGACAAGGAAAGTACCCAACATTCTGCAGATTTTAATAGGTATATCATTTATATTTATATTAATTTGCGGGATTCTACGATGTGATACCACATGATTTATAGCAGTATTATGATAATTATAGGAGAGAACAAGACAGCGTCATACACAATGTATAATATCGCAGGGTTTCATTCCGAATGCTAAATTGTCAAAGTTGTAAAATATCAGTTTCGTTGTCAAGATGGTGATTCAATTCCATGTAATTACAGTACATTTAATATTGCTATATTTTTAAATAGTATTTGAAAGCTCAAATGTAGTTATATGTGTACTTACATTGTGCGACCAATATGAGAAGTCAAAGTTGAAGCTTTTTGCGCCATCTTTGCTGCCTGGCGGTGCTTTTGGGTTGACTATCACTGTAACAACAAACAAACACACATTATTATACGACGTCACAATTTTTTATTCAATCTTTCTACTTTCTTGATATTTGTAATGATAATACGCATCTATGAGTATTAAATAATAATCAAAATTATTATACGTTATGAAATAGACATACGTATTATATGAACATACGTATTCGAAGTAATATGTTATAATTGGTATTTAAAATTGGTTTTTAAACTTCGGTAGTCGCTAACATTCAAATGTATAGGTATGTTAGTGTCACCTTAGAAATATAAAACCTTCATTATCAGTTTATAAAAGACACTTTGGTAAATTAATATTAAATGCACAGTGAATTTTATTACAATTTTAACTTTCATAATATAGTACTTAATTTATTTTTCTAAATGTTACTAGATCTGTTAATTAAGTAATATTTGCTTTATTAAATAAAAAGCACTTTAAATGTCTTATACTTAAAGTATAATGCAAGCACTACTATGCTTTAACTTTGAGCCATGATAATACCCAAGAAATGTAAGATTTTTAAATAGATCGCCTTGTCGTTTGATAACTACTAACATCTAAAACTCTTGATCTGAAGAATAAAAGTATTATTCATTGACTACCACAGTACCCATAATAAACAAATAATGTACTGAAAGCCTACGAAATAATTAAGACTAAATTCATACAAACGCCAACACTATCTACGTTTCGTACCCTGAAAAGAACGCACTCGAAAAAGCTATCTCGTTAACAAATCCTGTCTACATCGCAGACAATCCACTCAAAGTGTTTAAAACAGCTCTTTCAGTGAACGCGAGTCGTCCTAGCGTCGCGACGTATCGACCGACGCCGTCGCCGGCGCGACGTCATATACGAACAAGGCAGGTTCTACACCAGCGACTAACGCTTTGAATAAACCACCAGGGTGGAAATTACTGAGTTATGAATACATTTTCAAAGGTTATCCAATTACGACTCATTACTTGTCGTGGAAAATTTCTTAGGAGATGTGAATGCAAACATGATATAGTGCCTAGTAAGAAGGCTTTGAAATTTCTAATGAATATCTCACAACTCTGATGCTTTGTAATTATCCTTTCATGTAGAAGACAAATTTTGAGAGTGTATATGTATGGCGAGATGTCTATATGTTTTGAATTGGATATAGAACGTTAAACTGGACTTAGTGAACGTATTATACTCAAATGATTAGGTAACTTTGAAACAAACGTATGTATTTATAATTAGAACCCCATCAAAATAATGTATTACATTTAATGATTACATAAGTTGTCAGCTTAACCATCTCAAGACCTAATAATAAAGGTTTCTGCCTGAACGCCTGCGATTAAACCTCCTTCTTTAAATTCCTTTGTTAATATCTTTACTAAAGAGTCACTAACGTAATTGGAAATGTCTCTGAATGCAGCAGTAAACCTGTTCCCATCTATACATGAATACAGAGAAAAGAAAACCCTCATAACCAAGTATAAACTGTATCCATTATTGATCTGACTTTAGAAATATATAAAACAAGATGTATTTAGTCCGTAAGTCCTAACGCTTTAAAAATACGATAATGCAAATCACGTTATCTAGGTTGCCAAGTTGGTGTATACAATAGAAACGAATGGCGCAAAGGCAAGTACATTATCTGGTATAGAGATGACGACGCAAGATACAGTAAGAAGTAGTTTACACGAGTGAGAAGCCAGAATCCTTTAATAGCAAGTTGTCGAAACGATAACGCTTTGTGCGCTGTAATTGATTCTCTATCTATTGAAGCGTAAATCCATATTCAATTTGCTCTAGAACGGTATTGGTTAATGTGCATTTAACAATAAACTTCTCACTAAATGCTCGGTACAAAATAAATCAGCAAATGAATTTATTTTTAAATCTGAAATTAATCAAAGAAGAAATAGATACACGTTACTAAATGAGTCAGTTGTAAAATTGAAATTGACCTTAACAGTTTCACTCAAAGGATATTTGAATCTTAATTTGAAAAGAGATAGATCCAGAAACTTTACTTGAAGAAAATATAAACTCTGAAGTACTCCTTTAATATTGTGATTCAGCCTATCTTTAGTCACCAGTTAGAATACTTAAGATTTCGACTTAGTAGAGGGGTTTGAGTCCATAATAGATAACTTAAATTGGGTTTCACATTTTATAGAAATTGGGTTAGTACTTACTTGAATGTAAATAAAGCTGTTGATTTAATAATTTAGTTTAAAGTTACTACCTACTGCTTCATTCGTGCGGTATATCATTCATCTAAAGCATATACTTTAGTTATCTCAGCATCTCTAAGTCACGGTAATGATATCTCTAAGTCTTGGCTAGTAAAGTAGAATACAAATGATACTTCTTTGTGTTTATAGACGACCCTTGAGCTAAAGAGTACTCGATTTTTAATACAATGTATCCAACATTCACCACAATGTTGGATGTACTGAAAAAACAACGAACTCAAAGAATACAATAAATTGGTACTGTTAAATCAAATAGCTAACTATTTGTGGCACACTACATTTTTTGTTTTGTATTTTACCATTTGTAATGTCTTACACACCTATTAATATAACTATTTTGTTTATAGAGGAAAGGTATCAATTATGGAATACGTGCCTAATATGTATATACCGTAATATTTCAAAAACTAAGCACCACGAATATTCCACACGTGTGTCATGTTAACCCTTCCGCTACCCTTGCTCGACAACCACTGCGTTTGCGGCGTTCGGCGCAACTAGACACAAGTGACAGTAGTCAACAATGTTGATGCAAAATCAATCGAATATTTACGTAAGTTTCACGTATATGTTCTCTTATTACCTTTACATGAATATCTCAAGATAAGTTGATAAGTATCTAACCAAAGTATGTAATTTTTAAATGGTATTGTTATTTTACGAATATCTAATAATAACGAAAAGTTACTTTCATCTTTCTTCCGTCATCATATTGTTCGTAATATGGAATATCGGTGAGGCCCTAATATGAAATAGTATTCCATATTAGGTTTAAGGCCACAGGCATTCATTCCGTCAACAGAACTATTTTCATAGATGCCGAATGTATAACTTAAGAGGATGAATGTAAAGTTCACAAGATATCTACACCACAAGAGCCACCTCTTGGCATAGAAAATCTGTCACACAATAGCCAGCGTTTAACCACACCCACCAAGAATGAAAATATGTTCTCAGAAATGCTTATGCCTTACCCCTGAAGCCATTTCTGCTTACCCTCAATTAAAAAGAAAACTGTCTAACCGTGGCAGAAAAGCTGGCAAAGCTTACAAAATTACAGCATCTTCATATGAATCTCAATTAGAAATTAGCTTGGCGTCAAAACAGCACAAGCAGCAAAACCAAAGTGTTCCTATTCACACAACCATCGACGAGCGGCTGGCAGAAAAACAAGCGAAAGAAGAAACCAGTGTTGGAGTCTGGATTATCTTATGATAAATATACCATATATATTTATCTAGTGACGATAAACCCTCTGTTCTTCAACCTAATGATACAAATGCTGACGCTGAGTGCACGTATCGCTCTGGTCTTTTCAGTGACAAAAAGAGAGAAGAGTGGATTCAGTGCATTGCCTGTAGACAATGAAGTGTTCCGGAGCAGAATATGCACATTATATTTGTGATATTTGCTTGCAGAGTTAATTTTCTAAGTTGGTTTTGATTAATGAGACGTGACCCTATTATGGAATACCTTATTCCATAATAGCGTCACATTTTTGAGAGGCAAATTTTAGGCTGATTTATGTTAGTTTATAATATTACGGAAAATGTTAATTATTTGTTGATTTAATTATTACTTTTCAAGAGCGATGATGACTGGAATTAATTGTAAACCATGAGACTGGTTAAAATAAGACTTTTGTACTGTTTATTTTAAGAATATGTTTAAGAATTGCATATTAGGTAGTTTTCGTCTGCTGATTTACCTAATATTATTTAATAGTTGGGTCATATTGATGCAAACAAAATAAAGGATTATAATCTAGAATACCAAAAAAAAAAAAACATTCATAATAAGAATGATTAAAACATATGTCACTATTTTATATTATAGTGTTTTATTTTCAAAGATTGAAATGCTATTGTCGTGATGACAAACAAAAATTATTAGTAATACTGAAGAGTTTATAAGACTATTTAGTATTACTAAGCATTTTTATATACATTTACGTATATCGTAATTCAAAAGCCTAGCTACACGACATTACGTCTCTAACATAAACTTGAACCATAAAATCAAATAGCTGGCTGACTTAAGCGAGCTATAAACTCGCTGTCCTGCACCCCGCCTTACGTTATGACTCATAGCTGCAGTTCTGCAGCGACACGTGTCGGGAACATCCGCTATATACCTCTAGTCGACATGTGCAATCAAACTGAGTAATTCTGTTTGTGGTTAGTGTTTTAAGATGTATTTTATAGGTCTGGACTACAAATTAAGTTTCTGGAGTCTGAACTCCCTGGGTGATACACTACGTGATTTTATTAGTACCCGAATACGCTATTAGTTATTACGTTTGTGGCTCTAAGGTTGTTTTTAATATTTAATTTTGTGTGCCTCTCTGTCGTATGAGCGTAGCAGCTACTGTCATAGCTTAAGGTGGATGTTTGATTATTAGTGGCAATGTATTATAAGGTTTTTATCAAGATACCTGTTACATATATGAAAACGGTTGTACATGATCTCGTTTTGACTATATTTGTTCAGGAAATACAACGAGAGCACTAAGAATAATTTCTGTATCGAGTAAAAACGAACACAAAGAACATCTAGCCTTAGAATTATTATTTGTGGCGTCTAACTCATAAACTTAGGCGTAGTGACCTGAATCATTGTAGTATATTTGTATGTATTAATGTCTAAATTATATTTACATGCGTTTTCAGAATACACTAGTTTTCCTAACAACTCATCAGCAGATATCTAAGGTTCGTCAATTGTGATTAAGCGGTTTTTAAATCCTGAAGGTTAAAATGTGGAACGCAACATTATCAAATTAGGTAGCGAAAGCTCGTTTTTAATAACAAAAATTTAAAACGACTAGTTATCACAGACAAAACATTACTTAACTATTAAAAAAATACCTGAAGCATATATTCTTTTTTTTTAAGCTACCATATTTTCGTTTTAAATTACTCGAAAGCGCTTTCCCGCATTCATGCCCTAACCTTTAGTTACATCGTTGCAGCACACACATTGACAAGAAGATACACAGTTTTATTATAGTCTGCTTCCCGGGCGCAACTGCACAAGTAATCAAATAGAGAGCGCTGTTATTGCCATTCTTTGTTCCGAGATGAATTTTATATAACCAAGGAAATTGTTCAGTGTAGCATGAAATAAAATACGTAAGTGTGTGTAAAGGAATAAACGTATTTGCTAGACTAGAGTTGTCAGAGCAGCAGACGCCCTAGGTTATAAGAAACGCAACATACGCGATATAAATATTATGTTGGTTTTGACGTGACAACGTCTAATAAATCGATGAACGCCGGCTGCACGCATGAAAAAGGATTACTCAATGTCCCGTTACGCTCATTGTCCCAATACGCTCATTGTAAAGTTACGGGAAAGAAATTTTGTTATGACGTTGTCACGTTAAACTATCGTCCGTAAACCGACTTTCCAGACAACCAATTTTTATTAGTTTTTTTTTTATTGTCTAAAGCGTTGTGATGAAGATTTTACTAAATTGGGTTTGATAAAGCATAATCATTTTCGGGGTTATAGAAGTATGTATGGCTATTTCTGTGGAACGTTCTGGAGTGTAAACTATTTGATAGATTTCATTGGATTAGGTGTCGTTAGATTTACCTTATTAGTAGGAATGGAGAATGGTATATTAATTTGCGACGTATATAAATAAATATGGACGCCGTCAGTATATTTTGCGGTAGCAGCTACAATTCCTTCAAGTGTTTTATAGACGGGTTGTATTTTATAGCTTTTGTTCACACTTATAATTTTTGTAGTATAAGCATAATTAGGAATATTAAACGGTTTTATAAGATAAATATTGAATTCAGTTATGTAATTGGTTGTTATCCTAGTATCTATCATCCTTGATATTGTATAAGTGTACTATAATCATAAATTACAAACTAAACCGTAGTATTACCTAATAACCAAAGACTGACACTTATTATACACATAACTATAGCAACAGAAAATACAATAACCAGCACAGCTTAATTCATGTCGAATATATTTTCATCATCATCATCATCATGTCAGCTAAAAGACGTCCACCGCTGGACATAGGCCTCCCCCAAGGTCTTCCACACAGACCGGTCTTGGGCCACCCGCATCCAACCGCTTCCCGCGACCTTTACCAGGTCGTCGGTCCACCTTGTGGGAGGCCTACCCCTACTGCGTGTTCCGGTGCGTGGCCGCCACTCTAGAACCTTTTTGCCCCAACGGCCATCGGTTCTGCGTGCTATGTGCTCTGCCCACTGCCACTCCATCTTGGCTATCCGGAAAGCTATGTCGGCAACTTTAGTTTTCCTGCGGATCTCTTCATTTCTGATTCGATCCCGCAGGGAAACCCCGAGCATAGCTCTCTCCATCGCCCTTTGCGTAACCTTGAGCCTTCTGATAAGGCCCATAGTGAGCGACCTCGTCTCTGAGCCGTAAGTCATCACTGGCAACACACACTGGTCAAAGACTTTCGTCTTGAGACACTGCGGTATATTGGACGAGAAGATATGTCGTAGCTTCCCGAACGCTGCCCAGCCGAGTTGGATTCGACGATTGACCTCCTTCTCAAAGTTGGACCTACCAAACTGGATCGTTTGTCCCAGGTATACATACTTGTCGACAACTTCGAGAGTAGAGTTCCCAACCTTAATAGGAGCAGGTGTAACATGGACGTTGGACATGATTTTCGTCTTGTCCATGTTCATTTTTAGACCTACTTGTCGGGAAACTCTACAGAGGCCATCGAGCATTATGCCGAGGTCTTCCATGGTCTCAGCCATGACCACAATGTCGTCGGCAAATCGAAGGTGAGTGATGTACTCGCCGTTGATGTTGATGCCGAGTCCTTTCCAATCCAAAAGCTTGAAAACATCTTCCAACGCGGCGGTGAACAGTTTCGGAGATATAACATCTCCCTGTCTCACCCCTCGCTGTAGTTTTATTGGTTTCGAGCTCTGATCTTGGAGACGGACTAGCATGGTGGCGTTTTCATACAAACACTTCAGCACTTCGACATACCGGTAGTCAATTTGGCACCGTTGGAGAGACTGCAGCACTGCCCAGGTTTCAATCGAATCAAAGGCTTTCTCATAGTCCACAAACACCACGCACAAGGGCTGGTTATATTCTTCAGTTTTTTGTATAACCTGCCGCAGCGTATGTATGTGGTCTATGGTACTGTAGCCTTTACGGAAACTGGCTTGTTCGGGAGGCTGGAAGTCGTCTAACCTACTCTCGAGACAATTTGTGATGACCCTTGAAAACAGCTTGTAGACCTGACTCAGAAGTGAGATGGGTCTATAGTTCTTTAACAGGGTTTTATCGCCCTTCTTAAAGAAAAGCACCACCACACCTCTGTGCCATGCCTGTGGCGTTTTACCCTCGAGTATGACGGAATTAAAAAGCCTCCGTAGAACTGCCATAGCGGTTTCGCCGCCAGCTTTCAGAAGCTCAGTCGTAATTCCGTCATCACCCGGGCCTTGTTGTTCTTGAGCTGTTTAAGGGTCATGCTAATCTCATGCAGGCTGACGTCTGGGATATCTTCGGTGTAGTGTCGGGTCAAACCAGCTCTAGGGTCTGTTGCTGGAGTGATAACAGGCGATCTTGTAGTCGCGTATAACTGTCCATAGAAGATCTCGATCTCCTTCATGAGTTCAGGTTTGGATGATACTACCCTCCGTGTTCAGCTTTGACAGCTGGCTTTTCCCAATAGACAGATATTTTCATAGTAAAAGGATAAAGCATAATAGAAACCACAGTAATCTCTTAACTCTATAACTAGTAGCAAACATTATAATGAACTCAAAGCAATATTAAATCTGAGCAGACTTCAACAAACTGCTTTCATCTTAGAGCCTAATTAATTCCTATTCCTAATTAAGCTCAGAATAGTGCATATTCTGAGCTCATTTTATACTCAAGCACAGTCATGACTCGCTCTTATGCACTTAGCCTTACTCGTACGTCAAGTTTCACTATTGCACACAGCAACCTCAATATCTAGTATACTTAGTTTTATTGCATAGACGGCATAAACCATTATAGAAAACCCGACACAATACTAAACTTCAGTTAGTTCCAATAAACAGATTCATTTTAATCCATCCTACTTTAAGCTTTAACTAAAGCGCAGTAATATCTCGCTCTTATGCACTTGGCTTTACATTATGAGTTAAGACCTAGTAAATGTAAGTACTCATATTCAAAGTCTTGTATTCAAAGAGAAATCGTGTTCACACGAGTGTGAGTAATAGAATTTCGTTTTATTCAGGGACTTTATTATCGTCTCTAAAGCATTATAACTGCATGCTTCAAAACGAAATAGCGCATTACACAGTACATAGCTTTGTCACCTAAGAGATGTCGGTAAAACTCTGGATTTTACAACAATATTATACCTATGAACTAAGCTAGCTCAAACAAACTTACATTTTGAACCGTCATAATTAGCGACGAAGCTCATACTTAACTCAAGCGCACTAATAACTCGCTGTTATGCACTTAGCCTTACATTACGAGTCACAGCTGCATATTGCAGTCGCAATTTGTACCTGTTTGTATACTTAGTTATACTGTATAGTATACATGTTTGAGCTTTTAGCTGCACGGTTCGGTTTACTTGACTAATGAATGAATTAGAATGAAACAACCGTTTGATGCGAGACAAAAAAAATCACCGGGTTACATTCCGGGAGTGCCGGCAGAAATGAAAACTTGAATATTAACGTTGTGCATTTTTGATATTTTGGAATGGTTAGGGAATAATTTTGCACGAATTGCTTTAATTATCAGTATAAAAGTACTATCATTTATGTGGTAAAATACAATATTCATTTATTGCGCTATCGTACACAAACATGACAATTCTCCCTCCGTCTTACGAATTTTCATTCAGGTCACGTGTCCTGACGCGAGTTTAACATTTTTTACCCATCACAAAAAAGTGCACAACGCCGCTAAAGAAGTTTTCACTTCAAAAAATTATTTTTTTCGGGCCCTTATATACATGCGTCGGAGAATCTTAATACCGCGATTCAGCCGGACGGCACATCGCCATCTACCGAGCGGAATGTAAACTTTATCACTCGATTGAACAATACATAAATGGTAAAACGACGCAAACGGCGGCGCGGGCGGCGTAGAGACTTGAGTGCACTTTTAAAGGTACCTGAGTTTATTCTATTGAGTATGGTAAGGTATAGACTTATGTACTTACATATAACAATAACATTTTCTCTCATTCACGGTGTAGATATAATTAGGTAATTATAGTGCCTCATTGGCCCTTGATCCATGTTTAAGGACTATTATAAAGGTTTATGCCTCGTCAAGTATTAAATGATTTGATTATTTTAGGATATTCTCAGAAGATATTTAGATACATAATATTATGTTCCCGGATGGCCAAAGGTTTGCGCACGTACTACGCAGATCTTAACATAAATTGTAATTGGCAAAATGTGGGCGTAATAAAGTCGGCCTCGATGGCGTAGTGGTTAGTGTAACCGACTGCCACGCCTGAGGTCGCGGGTTCGATTCCCGCACAAGTCAAACATTTGTGTGCATGAGCATGGATGTTTGTCTTGGTCTGGGTGTTTCTATGTATAATACTTATGTATGTATTTACAAAAAAAAGTATATAATATGTATGTTTAACCATTGTCTAGTACCCATAGTACAAACTCTGCTTAGTTTGGGCTAGATGGTGATGTGTATATATGATAGAATATATGTATAATACACCGCTGTAATCCTACCTAATACTATAAATGCGAATGTGAGTTTGTTTGTTACGTTTTCAGGCCTTTACTACTCGACCGATCATCAAAATTCGCTCTATCAACCAGAAAGAAGCATTTAACCTACATCTAGTAAATAATACATCTCGCCAAATAGTATCAGAGAACCGGTTCGTGAAACCGTAATTATTTTTTGTACATGTTGTGTATAAATTTTCAGTGTCGTATGAAACATATCGGAGTATTCACACCTATACTTAAAAACCGAATAGTGATGCGTATATTCGAATAATATTCGAATACAGTTATGCATAATGTGCTATTTATACTCTGCATGGTTAAGGATATGTCCTTGTCCATGCAGAGTATTTATGAGTTAGACGCCATAAATAGCACGTTCGCATGCATCTCCTTCTGCTTCCCACTTCCTTTTCTAAAGGGTCGGCAACGCGCAAGTGATGCCTCTGGTGTCGCAGGCGCCCATAGGCTACGGTGACCACTTACCATCAGGTGGACCGTATGCTTGTTTGCCACCTTAGTAATGCACAATGCGGGCGGTCAGTTGCGAGTGACACTTACACACACACATATAAAGCCCGCTCGCATTCGTAAGTTGCAAGAACTGTAGTAACGCAAACATCACTAACAATCGTCGTAAGAAAATACAAAGATACACACTTTCGCTTTTATAAAAGCTTAACAAATCTTAAAGTGACGTGAAGAAGACGCATTGCAGGGTAGTCTCAAATCTAACCAATGCATTTCCTTCTCAGTATCGTGGCGTCAGTATAGCCTCAATGTATCTCGTCTTGTCAATATTCAGTCGGCCATCTTGTATTGTTGTGGGAACATGGCTTCCGCAGTCGGAAATGTTCGGCCGCGTTCGACATAGTCAAGGTCGCAGTGACAGCCAACTTTGTCTATTGTTGTCTTGTACAACTGTAGGCACTATGTTATGACAGTGAAACAGATAGATAATATTCTTGGGCCTTGTAATCTTATTATTAGTTGTATAGGTATTCGTTTGTACTATGTTCTAGAGTGTGACTAAAATGATGATTTAATGAAGAACAGGGTAACGTTGTTGTAGAAATAATCAAAATTAGTAATATAGAATTTTTGAAGTTAAAACTTCTTTAGCGGCTTTGTGCACTTTTTTTGTGATGGGTAAAAAATGTTAAACTCGCGTCAGGACACGTGACTTGATCGAAAATTCGTAAGACGGAGGGAGAATTGTCATGTTTGTGTACGATAGCGCAATAAATGAATATTGTATTTTACCATATAAATTATAATACTTTTATACTGATAATTTTATTAAAGCAATTCGTGCAAAATTATTCCCTAACCTTTCTAAAATATCAAAAATGCGCAACGTTAATATTCAAGTTTTCACTTCTGCCGGCACTCCCGGAATGCAATCCGTTGATATTTTTTTTTTACTTTTTCATTACTAATATTGTGATTTACTAGTATTATGATTACTCCTTTCGAATAAACGAAATGTATATAGTAAGAGTATGTTTAAGTTATTGGTTTAATGTGTGAGATATGGACCCACAAATAAATCCTAAAGCTATCTTTCTATTCATTAATCCTTGTGAAGTATGTTTTAAACTAATGATGTTTTAGCAAAAAAGAAACTCGAATATCAATTACTAAAACATTTTTCTATAATTAATTTTACCATACTAAAACTAGTTGGGGTGACTAAGTAAAGTTATTAAAGCGTTTAATGAACTATAAGTTTCCACTAACTCATACTGGGTCAATATAATAAAACATCTTCATTTAACGAAGATAGGAGCGCGTTTAGTAGAAAACTATTTTAATAAACGGAAGATCTCAAGCGTTAACCTTGTTATTAACATACCGTGTATGTTATTTTGTGTAATACAAATCTACTTCTGTATTAATTTGGTTTACATTTGAGTTTAGCCTTTATTAAACTAAGATATAAGGATACCCTAACTAATATTATGGGAATGTGTGTTGTGTAGGCTTTTACGCCTTAACTACTCGATCGATTATGATGAAATTTCGCATACACGTTGTCAGTTGTACAGATAAGGACATAGAGTATATTTTATCCAGAAAAGCTATCGTTTCCGAGGGATAGCAAATTATTGACAAAATTTACATTAATGCGAGCGAAGCCGCGGGCAAAATCTAGTAATATTATTTAGTAATACTATTTACATTATATATGCGAATGTATTTGTTTGTATGTTTGTTACGCTTTTATGCCTTAATTGCTTGACTGATCATCATGAAATTCGCATAGACGCTGTCAGTGGTACAGTAGGTACATGGAGTAAATTTCATCCTGGTAAAAAGTACTGTTTCTGAACGAGCGAAGCCGCGGGCAGAATCTATTTCTCTATATATTTTTTGTTACCTAAATAGTTTGCTGATAAAAAAAATTCTATGACAAAAATTTTCTTCTATATCGTAAACGACTAACTCTTACTTAAGCTAAGAGGTTTGGACGACTTCCGAAACGAACATACCATTATATCATCACAGTAACATTGAACATTGTTAAAAATATCTAAACATACCAAAACAGTGTAATGAAATATTTATTACCTACACTGTTTTGGTCAATATCCGGCACCGTTCATCCGTGAAATGCCCGCTTCAACCGCAACCAAAGGTATTGAACTGCCAAAAAAATACGTAGAACCGCCAGTAATTGGTTGAACCATATCATTTAACAAGATTTGCTGCTATATCGGATCGCTATGTTTTTATTGTACCAATTAAAAATGGTTATAAAAGCGAATGAACTGTCACACGATGCTAGGTGAAAGTACGAGGGCTTACCAATAAGGGCTAGTGATTGCATAGTGATAGGGCGGTAAATTCGACGAGGGCTTTCAGGAAATTATTTATGGAGCGTTAACTTTTGTAGGGCAAAACGGGATCTGTTTAAAATTGCGATTTTAGTACCTCTGCCCTAGTGCAAAATCAGAAGCAGTGTAAAAAAATATATTTAAAGAAGAAAGGTCAATCAAAAGTCATTAAGGATGACGATCATATTTTCTTCAAATAAATTTGACGCTTGCAAGACCAGTGTGACGGATCCTACAGAAAATTTGGCGTCGTGCTGCCAACACAAAGAATATACATTACTGGTCTCCTACTGACAACGCAGCATTACTTTAGGAAAAGGCGCCCCGAGCCCTGACTTACTGCCAGAATACAACACAAATTATTTTGGCTGCGAATTACATTCAGGCCTAAAACTTCGTTTCTACTTACCTGTTAGTTAGACAAAATCTTATATATATATTACTATATCGCTTATAAATCTGGTATAAAATGATCTATTACTCAAGAAAGCAACATACAATTCAAGTCAATATAGGAAGTTAATTCAGCCACCAAAATATTTAAAAATAGAAAAGAGGCACGAAGTTCGTTATTGATCGTTCGCGAGGTCCGTAGCTGAATGAATCTATTCTTACAGCGCTATGTCAACTACGCTACGCTTATCAATTAATACCCTTGTCGGGGTCTTGTCAGCTGTCAACAGAAATAACTTGACAGATCGTAACTTACTGCTACTTACTAATGTTTTAGTCCAAGAGAATCTATGGTAAAAATATACAGTTGGAACTGTTTATCAAGTGGTTATATAGCCTATTTTCTACTTAAATCTGGGAATTTAACAGAAGTTTATTGTGTACACAAAAAAAAAAAAATGACAAATATGCCTATTAGTTTTTTGACAGATTCGATGCACAAAACTGTGAAAATGCCTAATTTATGCCCTCGTGATTGAAAATCGAATCTTACTAACAATGTAGTGATAGTTAATTAAGACATCTATGTCTGGTCAGTCCTTGTTCAAAAGACAGCAGATATCAAATTAGTACAAGTATACCTAATATATTAAATTGCTTTTATCCTGACCATCTTACTGTTGGCCTCGAAACAAATTGAATACTTGTACAAAGCGTGATTAGAAAGTTTTCATGACCTCATTGTAGAAGGCAAATACTTTACTTTGTTCTCACATTAAAAAAAGATTTGTTTCGCAAATGAGTGGTCCTTTTTTGAATTGAGTCGAAACGTAATTAACGGGGACTAATTGCTTTGATCATTCAAGATCACAGGACCTTTATTACGGGAGCTTTATTTTCTGCAGAAAATAATAATGCTGTTTTTTAATTTTTCTAGAAAATGCATAATGATTACATGACATCTTTATGCAATACCCTGTCTCGTAAAGGTACATATTATAATATTTTAAGAATATGATACCAATAAACTTATTATATAATAGCTTACGTTTACGCAAATGTTATGCGTTGTAGTTAAACTACTTTATAAAGATAAAATTCGTATAGAGTAGTTTAATTTCAACAATATTAATATTTTTTAAATCTTGATTACTTGGGAAACAGTTACCAATTCCAATGATTACTTGTAATACTGAGGTATAACTCAGGCGTCATCTGACCCTAAGAAAAAGTAACTCAAGGTGAGATGACGGAAAAGGAGTAGGGGATGCTGATGTTTCCAACGTTTTATTCGGTGAGTAAGAGTTCCATAGGTTTATATTACAACCTCATTGATGCCTCTCTTCAGATCTATAATTCCATTACCTATGCCTCTTAACAAATTATAGGTACAAAAATTCATAGGCTACAGTAGCCATTTATCAGACAGGCAGTATGCTTTTTGTAATCTTGATAAAATAATACCACTTATTTTCCGATGCTTGTTCGCAGTCATAACAAATTACTGAGTATAACAAATCATTATTAAAGATGTTAAATAAATCATGTACCGATTAATGTCTATTATGTTCATGATACTGAACGTGAGACCTTGATCAATATTCAACCTAAATGTTCATTTCAGCATAAATTCTCGAAGCAAGAAGCTTGCGTGCGGCGACGGCGTGGCATACACGCTTCACTTAATGTGTTAGTCGTGTGAGTTATACTTATTATGCTTATATTAAGAATTATATTATTAGTATGTATTTTCTTTCTTTTTATTGTATATAGTTTTGGTGTTGAGTGACTGTGATCAGCAATGTGAAGCTTGACTAAAACGTATTCATTCACTTGCAAACGCTCAGATTGTATTCATCATGAAATACAGGATAGTCCTATTCCGTGGTGAAATCTTGCCCATGAGAACACATATCAGTGTAAAAGGTATATCCTTCCCCAGAATACAATCTACCTACTAGCCAAATGTCATGAAGGTTTATTGTTTGATCCGTGAAAGTGTAGCAGAAAGACAGTTACATTATACATATTATAATGTTAGTATAAATTCAACATTTTAATTTGGAACATATACATTCGATATTTCTCTGCATATTTTATCTGTAACGTTTTATATTTTATTTTTCTGTAACAAAAAAGGTCCAATATAACTAGAAAGGCTTGTTCAAAACGTTTTACTGAATGAATATTTAAAGCGAGTGTAACACAACATCTGGGGATAGAAGCAATATTTTGTGGATCAATTTTAACGGGCCCAACATGGCCATTACGTTTTATTCGTAACTTGTGGAAAACGTTAACTTAATAAAACTTTATTTGCGTACGTGTAATCACACGACACACGTAATTCTTTATACGAATGCTATTCAACATAATGTGAAAGTTATAAATAATGTTGGAGAACTAAGCTCAGGCTCATACTTATTTCTTGGAGGGTGGGCAGAGAACACAGATTTCTGTTTGCTAGGTACCTGACTTGCATCTTTTGTTTTATTATTATTATTGTTTTATTGTTATTGTTTGATCTTCTTCTTTTCGTGTGGTTAGTGGTCAACCTGTCATCAAGAGTTGTTCTAGCCGCCCGTAGGCCTCTGACATGGCTTAACGTCTGCTATCAATTTAACAACAACCGGAACCGACTTTTTACGTGCCCTCCGAAGCACGGAGACGCTCAGATGAAATACCACTAAGCGGTCACCCATGTATAGACAGACCGCACCCAACGTTGCTTAACCTCGCTAATCGTTTACCGATCAGTGAGTGCAACTGGCTATGAGCGGCTGATAAGAGTATCACATTGTGTATTTAAGTTCTTCTGTTTTATAGAATACTTGAACATTTGTAATGTGTATTGCTATTCTTATGAAAATTGTCTTTAAAGAACATCATTACTTGGTTACTCCTGTCGCTCGTGGTTAAGATACTGTTTCAACATACAAGGCGCCAGAAGACCTAAACATGTCCTAATGGCTGTTACTGACGTGTTTTTTGTGGCCGCTGATTGACTTGGCTGTCTCAATAGAATCTATTAAGACTACAAAGACTTCATCCCTCAATGGATCGGATTACAGACGGTATACCGTCAGAGTTTAGAGTAGTAGAGCCTCGCTGATTTCAGCATGAATGGGCCGGCTCGACCGGGGAAGGACTACCCCTCTCACAGAATATCGACGTGAAATAGCAGTGTTCCTACTGTTGTGTTTCGTTCGGTGAGTGAGAGTACCGTAGGCCCAATCACCCCCTTAACCCCTTCCCGCTCCTTCTCCTTCCCACTTCCTTTCCTAAAGGGTCAGCAACGCGCTAGTGATGCCTCAGGTGTTGCAGGCGTCCATAGCCTACGGTGACCACTTACCATCAGGTGGGCCGTATGCTTGTTTGCCACCTTAGTAGAATAAAAAAAAAAGAAAAGGAAATAGGTATTTGTGACAGTCGAGTATGATTGCAATGGCTTTACATCCTAACCTAGGATCTTTATGATCCCGACTAATCCTAACAATGACCGGATACAACATCGAATAATACTTTCGTTGGATCCTAATGAACCTTGCGACCACCAACAGTAATTTTACTGCAGGTCCTATACCAACATGGTAACCAAAAAAATCAATGAAATTAGCGATTTCCTTCTTGGATTAAAATAATGTAATCCCGATGTTTTAATCCAGTAGAAGAAACACACGTATCTTCAGTTCTCGGTCAAACTCGTAGTCACGAACGAACTTACGTATCACGATCAAATCAAAACAAAAGATACAACTTCAAATATTCATCCAATCAAATTCATTCCGAAGTAAATGAAATGAAACCACGCGAATCATTTAGACTCAGGAAGCGAAACGGCGGATTTACGAGAGGCTTAGAGCCGTCCATGGACAAGGTTTATGGGGCATTATGGAGTTTATGGCCCATTGGAACGCATTGCAGGAGAGGGTAACCTCGGTGGGGAATGATTTCCAGATTTTGCACACCTGACCACGAAATTGGAGGGGTGAGGGCATAAGAATGACTCAAGCTATTTTTTATTGGAGCGTCCTATCAGTGTTGAAGTGACTCACAGTATTCGTTTTCGCGGAATATTAGAGTATGGACTCCTAATCCGCAAATGTGATACTTTGTTTGATATATTTTGCAATAATATACGTAGTGGTAATGTAATAGCTTGAATTGTTAACAAATATAGCCTGCAAAGAGTGACATGACTTACTTGTTAGAACAGATTTAGATTGTTTTAAATAAGGCGTAGTTTAAGATATAATATAAGATAAGTAGATTAAGCCCAGGCACAAAGTACCCAGTTCTCAGACAAAGAACGATTTTTCCGAATCATACCAATTGTTGTCCCATGTGTGATTCACAACTCCCAACGTGACAGTAGCGGCGAAGCATACCTCGCTACGTCATACGGGCAAAAAAGGTTTACCACTTATAACTGGTATACTGGTTACAAACCACACGACTCGGCTAATAGCAAGCAGTTACCATAGGGTACATAGAATTACATTTGAAATTTAAAAGACTACTTTATTAGAGGTTTACAAGAAAAATCACTTCATTCATCCTACGTGTTCCAATACACATTTTATTCGACTGTGACGATACCATTACATATCAACACTGACATATATATTAACGTATAAGCCACCACAAATTGCGAATCACTATCGCTAATGCGAAATACTTTAAAACCCATTATAAACACACAAAAAAAATTGCCGCCAGATGTGTCTGAAAGCTTTTATAATGTCCATGTTAATGTATTAAATGGTGTCCGAGCTTAGTGCTTGGGTATGACACATGTGTGACGTCATGGCCCGCCCTTTACGAGCCGATGGATTCGCACCCCGTGTAACTGAGACGTGACAATGAACTTGAATAACTGATAGCTTTGGATTAATATTCAAATGAGTACGTAATGGTAGTTACACTCGAACCCACATTTACATACATAGAAGTATGAATGCAACTAGTACATGCAGTAGTTAAATTTATAGGTCTACATAAGTGTTGATGATGTTACTGGTAGGATAACTTTAGTGGCAGTACCTTTGAATAAACCCAAAAGCTCAACTTATCCTACAGTGCTCGATCCAGAATATATTTTGTTTTATTATACTAACTTCCTAACTAATATTAATAAAGCGAAAATGAGTTTGTTTGTTTGTTACCTTTTCACGCCTAAACCACTGAACCGATCATCCTGAAATTTTGCATATACGTTGTCAGGTGTACAGAAACGGACATAGGCTACCTTTCATCCCGAAAAAAAATACTGTTCCCGAGGAAAACAACAATAACTTTCTTATGATAATAGATGGCGCCACGTGTCTTTCGAATCATGATTGAATTATATTATTACAAGCAGAGTACAACCCGAATTGATTGTCAGATTCTAAATTAACGCGAGCGAAACCGCGGGCAAAACTACTATTTAATATAGCACTATTCAAGACGTGCGCGTTAAATTAAAGATTATAGAACAACAAGCAAGAGTTTATTTCTTTTACTGTTATAATCGTATTGGAATCATACTTGTTTTGTAAGGTTCGAGAATAAATTGCCACTGTGCGCAAATAGTTGTAGCATGCGTGTTCTTTGTATACATTGTGCCTTTGTTTATAAGGCTTCCATGACAAAAAAAACGTTACTAGTTTTGTATGAAACAAGTTAGGTTATATTAAAAACATCGAAACATGACTGATATTACAAAGAGTATTACTATCTAAATTAACATTTTTTTACATAATATTGTCTTCTGTTTACGCGAATGTTATTCATTGAATATAGTTTCAATAATTTAATTAGCTTAAAAATTAGTAAAGTTTAATAGTATTATAGTAGTGTAACAGTTTTTCAAAATTTTGTAATAAAGTGTCAAATAAATAACGCGATAAAATCCGTATATAGTAGTTTAATTACAATAACATTTTTTTGTTATAAAAACTTGTCTAAATATTACACTATGATTAAGTAAGTACGATATAACGTTATTTCGTTCTCATTTAGATCTTCGCGAAATCTTAAATATTTTTAATTTTTGGCGAGTTAATACAGAAAAATACTAGGTACAAAATTAAATTAAAATCTGTGACCAAAAATTTAAGTACAATGTAATTCGAAATTATTAGGTCTAAACCATTTGTATTATTTGATATGATAAGATAAACATATAAACCCTAAAGACGTAAAGAGAAAATCACAGCAAACACCCTATACCTCACAAGATACACATGATGGCAAAGCTAGAAAAAATATAAACGAGAGGAAGACGCAGAATCATAAAACATGTACGTGATATATACTAGTTCAGCACTAACGAGGTACAGACCTCGTTAAGACTGAATAGTGCACAGAAATGGGAGTTACTTGGACTGTGACGACTGTATTCAGCCTAGCCTGCCGACCTGTTAATAGCTTTAATTGGTGGCAACGTCCATGACTGCGAGACTGAAATTCCATTTAAACCCAAAAAGGTTGGAGAAATATTTGGTTTTAGCGTCAGAGAAAATAAGTTTAGGAACCATGCAGCTAAATCATAAAAGGACGATATTGATCTGTAATCTGTAAGTATTGAAACCATTCACTATTAAAAGATATGAAAGATTTTTTTAACACACATTTTGATAAATATAATAACAGAAATAGAGGTTTTACTTAATCACTTGCAATCAGAATAAATTTAGCTGCTAATTTATCTTGAAATCTTTAGCTATTTAAAATAAAATGAATTATAGTTACTTCAGTAATAACATTGCTTTAGTTAGAACTAAGGTCAATAGTCTTTGTATCTTTAATTTGATAACTGGCAACCAATTGACTTTGGGATTCAAGTTTCAATACCATTGGTGCGATGCTCCCAAAATTTTAGAATTTACAGTAGGTTTACAAATTCCTAACTTCAAAGCCCACTGAGCTGAGAATAATTTTAAAAGTAAATTCAGTCTTTTGTAAGAATATTTTCTTTTTCTCATAAGATTTGATTTTCAATAAGATTAAGACAAAAGAAGACATTTTTCACAAAGCTCAAAACAATAATAAATCAATCGAAAATATAAAAACAAACGCCGCTCAATTTGAGTGTAATGCTCGTATTGTTACCATTGTTAAGCAAAACAACCCTAACATTGATGTACAAGCTTAAACTCCAGAAATAATAGTAATTATGTACAGAGAACTTTTCTCCGAGTCCAACAGCTACACAGTAAATAAATTATAACTAGAGAGTAATTCTCCCAAAGGTCGGTCAAACTAAAGTGACCTTTACTCTGTTATAGGTAAAGTTGTATATCGAATGAACCAGGTACATATTAAATTGTGTGTAGGGAGGGTAATAAATTTAAAACTTGCTACAGTTCAAGTACGGAGCACTTCACATGTGGCTCGTGGCTTCTCTCGAGACCTTTCTAGAGAACCCTCGAAAATTATGTTATTTTTCGTAATAAAAGGACTTTATACGAACAAATTTAGGCCTACGTTTACAGGGAACATAGCGATGAAAACGTGAAATATTTGAGGGTAGGAAATCTTGAGCTCCATTATGTGGCAAGTTTAACCTTTGCCTTACTAAATTCCAATTAAAAGAGACCTAGGTTAGGTAAGGGTAGGGAAGCCTAGCCAAAATATTAAAGATATCAAAATTCTAATGTTTAAACATCCTTTGAACCTACAAAATAGAGGTGAATCTTAAAGTATTTCCTACAAGTACTACCTACTACTATTTTATAACATTAAACTTAGCTATTAGTACAGACCGTCGATTGATTTCTGCTGACATTGCTAACTTGTAAGGTTTCGTTCGCGACCTTCTCTCGGTACTTCGTGCACGCATTTACTGCGCAATACCTAAACCGAATTCTTTTTAATCTTTTTTGTTCCACAAATAAAGAGAATAAAAACGCTTTCAAGTAACTTTCTCAATTCAACTTGCACAAAAAGGACTTTAATTGAAATTTACAGAGCCTCTATTCTCTTTATAGAATATGAATGTACAGCCATTTGTTTAAAAGATTTAGTGCAAGTTATATTTTATGAAGAAATATTGTTAGCGTTAACTCGTTTAATGGCCGCGGGGAATAATTTCATTAATCTGAAAGATGAGAGGCGAGCTGAAAACGTTATATTATACAGCAGATAGTAGAAACGTTACACTATTTATCTTCATTCATTTATTATTACGAATTATTATTAGACTAGCAGTGATATATGTAGCATACATAGTGCGTATATATATACAAAAATATATATAACATACTAGATGTTCCCGCGGTTTCACCCGCGTCTATCGTTACTGCGCCGCCCCCGTTGGTCGTAGCGTGATGTTATATAGCCTATAGCCTTTCTCGATAAATAGGCTATCCAACACTAAAAGAATTTTTTAAATCGAACCAGTAGTAATCACGCAAAATAAACCAGGAGAAACATCGTTTGTACTGTCTGTAATGGGTAGGTAATTATTTTGCTGCAATGTTATTTTAAAACTGCGACATCTCCTAAGATATTCATTGAAATCGAATGATGTAAAGGGCAATTTTGTTTTAAATTAAATACTTGTGATGAATAACGTATTTATTTGGATAAGGATTAATATCATGTTTATAAAAAAACCTTTGCAAATAATGCATTATTTTAGAACAAATTTGGTTAGCATAAAAAAGGTTATAGTGAGCCAACCTTAAAAGATAGACATATGCTATCGCGGATTTTTTTAAAACTTTTTAAGGGGAACAATTCGGTCATACATGATTTTTGCGAAACTTTAACTGTTTACGCAGCGCACGCAGCGGAAGCTCTCAAAAGGAAAAAATACCCTCCGATTTTGAAACATTCTTCATTGGTGCTCCGCTCCTATTGATTTTAGCGTGATGATATATAGCCTATAGCCTTCCTCGATAAATGGGCTATCTAACACTGGAAGAATTTTTCAAATTGGACCAGTAGTTCCTGAGATTAGCGCGTTCAAGCAAACAAACAAACAAACAAACTCTTCAGCTTTATAATATTAGTATAGATATAGTATTTGCGTCTATGTAGCATACTGTTTTATACGCAAGTACATATCGTACTCCTAATAAAACAAAAGTGACTAGACTCGAAATTTGGAAGTAAGGCAATTTGAACTCAAATTATGTGATATAGTCACATAATTTAAACTCTAATAAAATACCTATATATTATCTTATCTTATGTGGGTGCCAGTCAGTGCAGACGGCGACACTTCGACCCAGTGGGATCTTTTGTGTCGACACTCTCCCAATAACGACTGCCATAGATGTTCATGGCAGCCGGGACCGACGGCTTAACGTGCTTTCCGAGGCACGGAGCAGGCGATAATTGTCAATCAATACGCACATCATTTCGAAAAGTCATATAACATCCGAAAGTCAGAGGTGCGCGACGTGGGTTCGAACCCGAGACCCTCTGCATTGCAGTCTGTTGGTCTCCCCACTGAGCTATCGCTGCTCTACCTATATATTAAGTCATTGGAACAAATTTCAAATTTGTTTAATCCAAAATTCTCAGATGAGTCTTTATTTTATTAAGAATGCGATATATACATACTAAGTATTCTATCGCAATTTATAATGAACTAACTTCCATTAAGGCTCTATATTCAATGCATATGTTTCATCTTATATAGGTATAAATTTATTTATGAACCACATTTGTTCAGCCATTAGCATGTACAAAAGTAGAAACATTGTAAAAATCTGTTTACATTTTTGTTATAATATGTATATGGATTAATAACGCCTCTTGATTGTGATTGCAGACTAGTATGAACACAAAAACTACTTCTCATAGTTTAGGAGGCTTTCTTTTACTTTCAGCGAAACATTGTCACTTATATTTTCATAAGACCATTCATATTCCCACGCCAAATACAAAGAAAAGAAATTAGCAAACCATTAACGTCACTCTACAAAATGTTTGGAAGTTTTCAAGAAGGCTACCCTCTTCAGCGTATATCAATTTTCATTAACCGATGGTTGTTGGCGTAGCTTTTATATTAGCCAGCATTTTACCAGTTTATCGGTAAGTGAGGGCAAAGGGCCAAGGCGAGGTTTTATTGCAGTGTAAAAGTCAATCTTCGTTATCTAAGCGGTGGCGGTGGGTAATTTAAAAAGGTCTTCAAGGTGACCATGGCAATAAACAGTGGAAAGTGTTAACCTAATGTCTCAAATAAATCTTTGCCTTATAGTTATTTATGTGTGAACAGTAAAGAGGCTAAAATATTTTGGAACTTCTTAGGCCAACAATGTTCCTTCTTGTTTTTGTTTATTTTAGAACAACAAAATTTTTTTTCATAACTTGTCATTGAAAATTTTGTTTGTAGATATTTAAGCTTTAATACTTAATATATTATATTATAACACACAAATGTCAGACGATATTGTGTTTAACGTAAGTGAGTCTCCGTGAAATCAATACTAATGTTTCGAACGTGATGAAAATGTTTACCAAATTATTTTCCTGTATTATCTTTTCACATTGACACACATTGACAAACAGCAATGTTAAAAAGATGCCTGCAGATTGAATGATAAATGACAACACTTCAAATTAACATCTTAACTTATGTCCAATCTTATGACCACATACTTTTCTATTTTAACGCTGAACAATTGGAAGATATTGTGTTTGCTAGTTACTACTCACGGTGTCACCAGAATAAATCCAAAATAAAAGTATGCAGGATATGCTCTATCTGTGAGCAAAGTTTCAACCAAAGCTGTCTTACGGTTCACACGTGATTAAGTAGGTAACAAATATCTTCACTTCAAACTTTTACATTTATAGAACACATTTATAATATTACTAGATGTTCCCGCGGTTTCACCCGCGTTTATCGTTACTGCGCCGCCCCCGTGGGTCGTAGCGTGATGTTATATAGCCTATAGCCTTCCTCGACAAATAGGCTATCCAACATTAAAAGAATTTTTCAAATCGAACCAGTAGTAATCACGCAGAATAAACCAGGAGAAACATCGTTTGTACTATGTCTGTAATGGGTAATTATTTTGCTGCGATGTTATTTTAAAACTGCTATATCTCCTAAGATATTTATTGAAATCGAATGATGTAAAGGGCAATTTTGTTTTAAATTAAATACTTGTGATGAATAACGTATTTATTTGGATAAGGATTAATATCATGTTTATAAAAATACCTTCGCAAATAATGCATTATTTTAGAACAAATTTCGTTAGCATAAAAATGATTATAGTGAGCCAACCTTAAAAGATAGACATATGCTGTCGCGGACTTTTTTTTTTGAACTTTTAAAGGGGAACAATTCTGTCATACATGATTTTTGCGAAACTTTAACTGTTTACGCAGCGCACGCAGCGGAAGGTCTCAAAAGGAAAAATACTCTCCGATTTTGAAACATTCTTCATTGGTGCTCCGCTCCTATTGATCTTAGCGTGATGATATATAGCCTATAGCCTTCCTCGATAAATGGGCTATCTAACACTGAAAGAATTTTTCAAATCGGGCCAGTAGTTCCTGAGATTAGCGCGTTCAAGTAAACAAACAAACTCTTCAGCTTTATAATATTAGTATAGATGTGTCTACTAAGTAACATATTTGCCTTTAACTTATATCGTTGTCATGTTGGGTAAGGGCAGTAGGACGAATGTAAATTTTCATTTCATAATTATATAAATATTAGTAGGATCGGTTAGCTATATAACAGTGCATAGTCTTTATTAATAATTCTATTTTGTCTTTCCCTGAGTGTCCTACAAGGTTACTTATGTATTTTCCAAGGGATGGGCAGCAGCCATTTTCATATTATTTCTGATTAAAGCTATGACATCATTCATGGCGATGTGCTTCTACAATATACTATGAGAATCGATGGAAGTTGAAACGTCGTATATAAAATAGTAAATTGAAAAGGTAATCTTTTCCATATTTTTTTGTTTTTAGTTTTATGTAATATTTATTGAATAAGTTTTTTAAATATTACTGTAATAAATCTAATAATACATTATCATAAATATATTAATGTATAGTTAACTAACGCAAGACTCCGTCAATTCCGTCATATGTCATTTTTCAATTCCATTTACTTAACAATAGCTTTTATATCTAGTGACCGAATACAAAATGTATACCTTTTCTGTTATTACTTTTATATTCTACGCAAATCCTAGCCAGACTCATTAGATTTTGTATAAGTCTGGTATTCTAAGACTTTACAGATTAATGGTAGGGTTTAATTCTCTATTTTTATGTAAACATTCTGTATTTTATCTGTACCTATTTAACAAGAGTTGTCTATGTCTACTTGTGTTACGCTATTAGGTTACAAGTAAAACATGAATATATTAGTTGCATTTTATCAATATAATTCTTTTGTTAAGGAATTGTTACTATAAATTGAATACATATATTTTTTTGTGTTCTTGAAGGCAAAACAAAGCTTAATAATAAAATATACATCATCTTTTTTTTCTAATTTAACAAATCAATCTATTTATTTTTTGTATTTTCTCATAGGAATAACCCACATGTACAATATTGTAGATTACACAATTTTTTGTTGCTTGCGAAAATCAGGCACTCAGCAGTGACTAAGTGACCACTTTAACCACTACGCGTTACCATCCATCACGACTGAATTGATTCTATTCTATTCTATTAAAAAAAAAAAAAAAAAAAACTTTAATCAGGTTTGCGTTATTTCAATATGCCGACATGTAGTCACTTACCTGTAGTGTTGCCAGACATTTCTATGATACATTTGCAGTCCCTCGCTATCTCCCTGGAGTTGAAGGGCCGCACACGGACGGCAACCTTCACCGACGACATGGCGGCTGTGTTTACTTCGAGCTCACACAACCACTAGTGCATCGGTACGGGGCCGGATTTACAACTGAAACAATAAAACTAACATTAGTAACAATATACTTAACTATAGCTTTACAAACAAAGAAATCTAATCTAAACACTTTTGTGAAATTAACATTAGTAAGAACGTAGCTTTACAAACAAAATAACATCCAATCAAATCACTTAAAACAGAAATTTGAAGTGACAGTAGATCAAGGGATAAGACATTGGATTTGCGACTGAAATTTCGAATCGCATCCGACGTAAACCCAACATGGATATTAGTTTGACATGACGCATGACGGTTAACATGACAAATCATTAACAAAATGTTTAAGCTGCATCTAATAGCATCGCGATAGGCACGCTTATTTGCTTTAGATTATTTTATACATATAATTTAGTTTGAAATTAGCACGCAAGTAATACCGCAATGTCGACCGAGTAAAAAAATATTTGTGGTTAACCGAAATAATAAAGTCTTGTGTCAAGTTTCAAAAATTGGTTCTACAACAAATTATTTCATTACTGATATCAAATAATTTAAAACAATGCTATTTATCTATATCCAGCAACATACTGCCTTACTTATAAATCAATCTTAAAATATTTAAGAGGTAACTAAGTATTAACTACCAACTAATTAGTAAAAAAGCTCTTATGAACATTACTCAAAGTTAAGTGTTAGTTAAATAATAGTCATGCTACAGCAGCAACCTTTTATTAATGAATAAAGGACTTGAGAGCTATTTAGTTTAGAGATAGCCAACTAGCAATATTTTATAAATAAGGCTGGTAGTTATAGATATGGAATAAGTTTGTAATCACCAAATATCATTCAAGTTATAGATGACATCTATATTAAGTTAATTAACGTATTAAACCGTCGTCGTTATAGTTCATAATGTTAAAAAACTCATTTAATATCTTAACAATTTTAACAGAATACATACAAACTACCATTAGACTAATACCGACTCCATTTAAGAAACTCATTTAGCCAAATCGCTCTATATAAAATGATATCAGGTGCATTCAGTCCAAACTTTATATAACGAGTATTTATGCGCGAAATGACCTACCCCGCCCTGATAATCATATAATAGTCAACGACCCGATCGCTTGTCCGTAGAAATTACATCTGCATTGCGAGCTCAAATCAATACAAAAACCGAACAATCTAAGAATTACATTTTTAAATAAACGTGAAATATTTAGGTAGGCTAAAGAGTTTTGTGAAATACTTGAAATCAATGGAACGAACACGCAAATAGGAAAGGGCATCGCCCTTTTCTTTAGTACCTAAATCAAGAAAGTATCGCTTTAGTAAGAATGAAAGAACTGATTCATAGCTTAAAATGTCTGCGTGAGGTAAGAGTTCTCTTATCAGAAGCAAAAATCTAGAACGGACCAATAAAACTGCAGTATCCTGCTTTAAATAATTACTTAGAAACTTGCAAGTGAAAAGTAAAGAGAGAATTTAAATGTTTTATTTAAATAATTATATGCACTGATGTTTTTACCTGATAACGTGTGTTGCGATTGATATGTAAGTGGAGTTTTTTGTATCCTTTTACAAACTAAACTATTAAGTCGATTTTAAATATAGTGTTATTGTCTTTGTCTAGAATGTCTTAAGCGACGATGACGTCACAGGTAATCCAATATGGTAGTTACTAAATGTCACGATATCAAATTATTTTTATATTGTCTTGTAATTAAACGCGTATGTAAATATAACAGTACATAACTAAATAAAAAAGAAAATGGAGGTCGCCACACAAATCACTTGCAACAACAAGCAATGCAAAAATCTTTTCAAGATTTTTATAATTTTCTAAAGCAATTCAACGAAGCCTTGAATCTTAACAAACCACAAGACCGCGATGCACATCCTCGATTCCACAAGACTACCTTTGAATAGGTAATAGAAACCAATCGCCAAGAAAGAAGCCAAGAGAACAGCCGAAGAACGACTGTTAGCAAATATAAAGTCGGGGTTTAATGAGGCTCTTGCGGGGGCGTACGATCGAACGGCAAATGCTAACTCCTACAGAGTATACCTCTTTCAGTAGCGATAACAATTATCCGACGTTGGGAAATTACTGGAAATGTTCCCGTGACGTCATACAGACGGCTAACCGACAGCTTGCGGGATTAATTTTATTGAACGATGATAAGAATGAAACAGCGCATTGTGATTCATAAGGTAATTTCAGTTCAGAATGTTCTAGGGAGTTTCATTAGTATGTTTTTTCACATTTTAAAGGACACAAAGAAAAGTTAGGTCTGGCACAACAGTTATGACACAATTTTTTGTACTGTAACACGAACACGAACGAAAATGGACTCAAATCAAATTATATTGCTGTATTGTTATGCAATATTTAGGACGAAAATCATGACCTTTTTAGAAATGGTGGCATGGATAAAATATTTTAAATAATGCCAAAACATTTCAATTAGTTTTGTTCCTTAATTACTGCCATAAAAATAATAACAAATACTTAAAACACTTTGAAATATAAGTATAATTATGTTTTACAAATTGTCAATACGTAAAGATTTCAGATTACAGAAAATATTTACTAAGCAGAGAATGAAAAATAATTAACCCACTAGTTAAAAAACTAAAAGTGTGAATATAGAAACCTATTTATTTATTTTAACTTATGCAAATAAATAATAAGAAATTAGAAAAATAATGTGAGCCATACGGTTGCACCTTTCTGAAATTTAAAAAGGCTCTGATTCAAATTGCTCTAGAATTTTCTAGATATCTTTTTGTTGTTAATATATAAGCAGACTCATATTAGCTCTGCTTTCAAACAAAGAATTAATTTAACTACTTAGTTTAGTCATTATACGTTTCAAACATTTCACTATAACGGTTTCTGCAAAGAAGACGTTCTAAAATTTAAACTGTTTAATTAACGAACGTAACCGTCGGCGCATGCGCGATGATCGTGCGCGTGCGATCACAGCTGATCCGTTTTTTGCCTTACTCCGCCGCATAACTGGGCTATTGTGTTAATGTAACTAACCTTAGTTTTGTTCTCTTTATAAACCATTTTGTAATTCCGTTTTTGTCCATTTGACTAGGTGTCATTATAATTTCAAGGGCATATTGCGTAGTCAGTAAACTACGTAATGACAGCGCGTAATGTAGAAAAAAAATATGCAAGCAAAAATTTTAATTTGATTTCTTAAGAAATGTTGATATAAAATCATTTAATTATAATTAATTAGTTAACGTGATAGACTGCTATTAATCTAAGAAGATAATCTCAAGAATTTTAATTGGCTAAAGATTTTTCTAGATCGGTTGCAAATTTGACCTGATTTTAATATAATTATTTTTATTAATTTATTTATTTAAATTAGGAAAATGTTGTGCAATCACTTATTTTTCACACTGATTTGAAGGCAATTGGAAAATATAAGCAAATAATACCGATACCTACACTGTTGGTGTCTCCGAGATTATGTAATTAAAACGCAGCACAAACAATAGTAAAAGCCAATGGAGTATTCACTTGCACAAAGAACGGTATCACACTAAGTCCCGGCGGTAACGTTACTAGTAATCACAGTAACGTGCGGACTCATGACTCCGATCACAATATTCACAGTTGCTCCCGCGAGCACCGAATACAAAATGGTGAATGTTTTCCTGAAAACGATCCTCGCGTGCGGTAATTGGCCGCGGTCGAGTGCGCGCAGAGTGTATCGAAAGCGTCGACCACCACGGCCGCTGCACTACCCACGCACTTACGTAACATCCACTGCAACCATCTTCCGAAAACCTCCAGCTAGCCTGCGATACTACGCGAGATCGAAGGGGCGGCCATGAAAAAACGTGTCGCAGAGATGACTCACCGCGCACACTAGCGCCACCTACTCCCCTCCGAGATCGCAGATCGGTATCCGGGAAAAGCACATCGGAAGCCTTTAACCTTGGACACTGCACTCGCCGCGGCGGCTAGGTATGGCGTAAACGGTTCCGCTACGGACTTACCCGAATCCCCGTGCGGTTGCGATCGATGGCGACGGTCCGAATCGCGTTTTCACAACGTTTGTTTTCCCAAGAGCTGGTTGCTCGGTCAGGTAGCAGCGCCGGCCGACATGGCGCGTCGCGTGCGGTACCGCGGTGCGACTGCGGCCGGCGGCCGAGGCGGCGGAGAGGCCGTGCCGCGCATGCGCCGCACGTCCCCGCGCCTTCGATCTAACGCCGCGCTGCGCGGCGCCGCTGCCGCGCACCCCACACCGCAAATAACACAATCCTCACCGACCTGACCGTTCCAACTGCCCGATAACTGCCCACCACCATTCCAATCCACTCTAATTGTTATTTCAAATACATTACCTGGCACGTCACTAATTCTTCCCCCTTGTACTGCAAGTCATTATTAGCAAGGGTCGATTTTTCAGCACAAACGAATACAAAGCGGGTTCGTCGCAGTCTTTTCCCCAACACTCCCACGTACAAAGTTATTTGCTCAAACGCTTAGGGCGTGATGAATTATGACATCGCCGTGTATGCTCTATATAAACATTTCTTATTGGCTGAGTATATTAAGGGTTAGTAGGCATCTAATTGAAAATGCAAACAAGAGGAAGGGCAGGACGAATCTGGAATGAGTTCTGCCGATCATTCAAGGCACGTGCGCTTTGATTCCAGCACTCTTGATCAACTTGATCGGTGACCTGGTCTGAATATCGATGCGAGTAATTAATGCGTTACGACATTAATTTTCTGAAGGAGCAAACAAAGAACATATTGTAATGACGTCATAACATACAAATGCACGAAGAACAGTTCTAAATAAACCATCAAAATCGGATTTACAAAAGCTGTCTAAACGAAATTGGTCTCTATTATAAAGCCGGCGATATCTTGGTTGACATAAATTACTTCAGAATCTGAAGGAAACAACAACAATAAAACTCAAAACTGATTAAATTGTTGGAGGGACTGAAAAGGGGAAAATATCGTCAATTACCTAGTCGAAAGCTCGCGAAAACAGGTCCGTTGAAGCAGTAGACAGTATAAATCATGGTGTTACCGAATCTTGGGTCAAAGGACTAGACAAACTACGCACTTGGAGCATTGCGAGTGACGCAATTGCTTCGTATCGATTGGGACATACGCCGATATCGGGAGTGAATCGCTGGGATTGTACGTGAAGCAGGGGGGCAGACATAACGAACTAAATGCCACCGACGTTGTACTGAAGAATTAAGAAGAAGAATACGTGATCGAATTAAAAAGGCAACTACGCCCAACTTAATTTCATCTCTTGCTCTTCTTATATGTATAACCAATGTGTTTATTTTTATATTTATAAACTCACTAAGTTTGTATTATATTTACATAAGAGGTTGTAAGTAGTGACCTATTTATACGCTGAATTTGTTTATATTAAGTTATGTAGGGAAACCTGTTATTGGCCATATAAAATTGTACTATACTCGATTTGTAAAACAAACTGTATCGCTGTTGGTTTTCTTAATAAAAATAAATAAAATAAAAATACAATAGAATTAGTATAGAAATTACCGCGTTACTGATATAGCTATCAGTTTTTATGCTTGCCAGTTTTCCCGTTAACTTATTGAGTCGCAGCGACACACTGGTGTCCACACACAATACATTTTTAATTATGCGTGTAAAAATTGCGTGTATTACAAACATACAGACAAATGAAGAAAAAATATTGGTGTATATAAGTAATGTGTAAAAATTTACAGATTAATTGATAATTTAAGGAAATTAAATCTAAAAAGCGAAGTCTTGTCTTTTCATATATTGCCTCGACAACATTTCATTATATTACTATCAATATAATGTTTGTTAAGTTCTATTATAATTAATGTCTTACGTTTAAACGCGAATATTACACATTAAAGTTAAACGAATATCCATCGATTTAATCAAGGTATAAACATAAAAAAGAATATAAAAAAATAAAAGGTAGGTATATTTTATTTAAGTAGGTACAACTTTCAACGAATTTTATAATATTATTAACTATTTTTAACAGCTATACTTTACAGCTAGTAATTAAATCAAAGCCAGAAAAATCCATATAATCCAATAGTTTAATATATTTTTTTAAAATTAGATATACCTATTTATAGATACGATCTACATGTAAGACGAATCTTTACCAATTTAAAGTCTATCTCAAGCTAACTGTATTAAGTTACCTTTGCTTTTAAAACCTTCCAAATTCCAACGCGTACACTCCCTTGCATACCATACAAAAAAGAAACAATACACTCTGATCCATTGCTGGCGACACAGCAGCCTTTCTCAACCAGGTATTACTTTTAATGATCATTTCCAGGCTCTTAATATTAAAAAAAAACAAATATATCAAACCAAAGAATAAACGAACAGGTATTCTATTTAATATTATTAAATAAATACCATTGATATTGACATTACTGCGTCCATATTAGGGAAAACGCCTTTTGGCCACACATTACAATATAACGCTCACATAAAAGTTGTTTATAAAGGGAGCGAGGACCACGGGTCGGCATTACTGAACCTTTTTTATATTTCTCATGTTATTGGTTCTATGCAATATCTTTGTTGATATCTTTATCTTAATTGTAAGTATCCTAACATATCTGTAGTCGTGAAATTAAACTACTTTATACGGATTTTATCAGCAGTTTAGTTAAACACATTGAATAATATGTAGCGGACACAATGACATAAATTACCGGCATGATATTCAATGTGTTAAAACTATTTATATAAACACTGGCCCAACGTTTGATTAAGAAGTTTAATTTCGCCGACAGCGCCACAGGGGTGCCTTATGGATATAACAATTATTCGGGGTCTATTTGCGTATTAAGTTCAAGTTTTTCAACAGCACAACTAGCAGCGATAGCCTAAAGGGAGACCGTTGGACTGCCACGCAGAGGTCTCGAGTTCTATACCAAAGCGCGCATCTCTAGCTTTTCGAAGTTATATGCGTATTAAATTGTTAATTGTCACTCGTTTTAACGGTAAAGAAAAACATCGTGAGAAAACCTGCATATCTAAGAGTTCTCAACCGACTTCACAAACCGCACTGGGCTAGCGTGGTGGACTAGAGATATCCCTATCGATATAACAATTATTCGGGGCATGGTCTACTGCGTATCAAGTTCAAGTTTCTTCAACGACACAATTAAATTGTAATATTAATTAAGCAGTTGCGTAATGGCGCTCCCACACTGCTGTTCAAAAATGTTTACACACTTCAGTAAACATTTTCTTAAAACATTTAATGACAATGCTAGAAAATGTTTTCAAGATGTAACAAAATAAAACATCTTGTTATCACTTCTTTGTGAACATTTATTTTCTCTAGCTCTTTGTATTTTGCGCATGCAGTATTTTCTTTTTAAACAAATAATTAAAGATAATCCAATGAGCAAATCTTCTTCCATTTTCGTGTAGATGCCTCGGAACGTAAATCCAAACTGTGAGCTGATGTCATGTTGTCAAATGTTAAAAAATGTTTACATACATTTTCCATCAGTGTAGTAGCAGTCAAGACATCTAACAGTTCCTAACATATTGTAACACCACCTAACATTTGTTGGTAAATGTTTAGTGTTAAATAATGTTTGTAAACATTTTTGGACAGCAGTGTGGGAGCACCATATTACACATGATGCATGTTTTAAGTAAGTTTTTAAATTTTGTAGTCACTGACGTTGCAATAATCACTTATGTTGTTATAAAAAATCAAGTTGACATTAATAGTGCATAATTTAACTCAATGGCCAAACACATTTTTTTCGAACTATCACAATCTAAGTTACGGCCAGTAACTAGCAAAAAAATGAAGTTTGCTTACCCGCACTCGTTCATAAACACCCAGACCAATTTATATGTCCAGACAGAATTGTGTAAACAGATCGTGATGAGCAAGATTTTTTATGGATATCATATTATTTTCGTTTGTACATGTAATAAAACAGAGCCTTTGTCTTGCGGTTAATTGGATATCGTAAAAATAAGCGTATATTTAAGGCGTGTAAAGCAATAAACAATATGGTTGAAAAAGTTATGCTAGTAAAATAAATTGAATTGTAAACATGGGCCAATGTTGCACGCCCAAATCACAAATAAAATTATCAATATTAAAGTATCGAGTTGTAGCGGCACATCGGCGCACAAACACCATATGTTTTCAATAATGTCTGGCATCCCAACAATTGACAGGATATTATAAAGAATATACATCATTGTTGGGGTAATCTCGTCGTTAACGGTATCCCGGTTGTAGTTAAGTTTGTTATAGGTAGTACACACGATATATCAAACCACTAGATAAGTTTATGAGTTTATTAGATATAGTTCACAATAGTTGTTAATGTTAAGTTATCTGAGTCGCACTTTACGTAATGTTATTGATTCGACACATACACAATAGCGCGTGAGCGAGTTTTAGTTACGACTAATTTATTAATTGTTTGGTAAATACGAATTGTGCTGTATGAGCGTTATTGGCTCGTACAATGATTTAAAAATTAAAATGGCGTTATAAACCTAGTACTGTGTTTTCTAAACATTTCATTCCATTCTGTGGGAAATTCTCAATAGTTGCACGGAGCGTGGAATTGTGGGCGGTAGACACCAATGTGCTCAATCACATAATGACTGTGTAGGTACAGTTGTTCCTGTTTATTCTTTCACGGGTAGACAAGTGCTACCCTTTAGAGAATAAACAGGCCAGAGCTTATCTATTGTGAATTCGTAAATTGTATAACAGAAATCGTTACCTCATATTATACATAGGAATCAATTCTACTCGAATACCTCTAGTTCGTTTAGTGAGTTATATTCGACATATTAATTAATATTGATTTGGTTAAAAAAGTAGTTTAATATATTTTTGTGAAGTACCTACCTAAAAACTGAAAATTCTGCAAAAAATGACAAATATGTCCACCATATTATAAAGAGGTAAATGTTTGCTCTTTATAAAGAGCGCAACAAAACTGCGTATGAAGGTAATATACTAATATCATAAAGAGGTAATGTTTTTGTATGCACGGCTTTCTCTAAAACTACAAAACAGATCAAATAATTTTTTGATTAATGGAAAGCGTACCTTTTCATTAGTCAAAAAATTAATAAATCTGTTATCTAACTTAGAGTAACAATGGCTAGGCGGATAACACGTACTAGCACTAAGGAGGCGACGGATAAACCTGTGTAAATACATAGAAACTGCTAGAAAATCCAAAATAATAAAAATGTAAAAGCGCTACGCATAATTTGTCAGCCATTTTCCCATAAGTTAAACCAGAGCGTGGAGTTGACAATGCGTGCGAACGTTTTACGAGTACATCAAACAAGGCCGTCGAATTCCCCAGCAGCCGCGGGTTTTCAATGTCAACAATATAGGGAAAAGAATGCCCTTTTTATGTCGCCCTAATGGACCAAAGGGTTAGTTATGCGGTACATAACGAGCATACAAGGCCTTCTTCATTACGGTGGCGGCATTTCGATGACTTTTACAATTTCGTTCTTTTTGAACACGATATCGATAGTCAAAGTCAAAGTCAAAAATCATTTATTCAGTTAGGTCACAAAGTAACACTTATGAACGTCAAAGTATATAGGTTAGTGAGTTTACTAAGTTACTGAAGCTACATTTAGGTTGGTTGCTAGGTTCAGGCAAAGGGTTGAGCCTATGAGAAGAAACCTGCAAGAAACTCACGACCACTCTTTTAAATCGCCAATTAAATATAATTTCAGTATTTTACAACTCAGATTAACAAGGTGTTACAGCCATTCATTCATTCATTCGTTCATTTAATATAAATCTAAAATAGACAGTAGGATGGCATGATGGCGCATAATATGGTTACGTAGTACTAATTAAGTATTGGTATTACGTAACTAACGGGATAAGGTTGTATAAGTCATTAAGATTTCATGCCATTGTTTATTCATCTTACATTAATCTCTGTGTGAAATATCGTTGTTTTATTGGATCCCATTACATAGATTTGTGTTCATATTTGGAAGGTTGCGAAGTCCGATAACCTTCGAGAGATTGGAGTTTTTGATAGGATTTTTCCTGGTATAACGCGTAGTCTAGATCAGTAAGGCAATGGGCTACGATTATGTCGGATGTAAAAACAGAAGTGTAAAATGTGCGTGTTATAAATTATATATGTCTACAACACCTTCGGAGATCTACAGATACAAACGTACTGTAAATTGTAGATACTAAAATGTGTGATTTAGAGGTGGTTCTTACTAGTCAGGGTAGCGTTTTAGTGACGTTGTGATATAAGGTCTGCTACGACCTAGTGGTTGCAAAACAAGTATATTGAATCGAAGTACGTGGCGGAAGTCCATTGTAATAAAATTATTGTGAAGAAGGGAACCCGCCACGTACCCTCGGATTGCCCACCCCATCTATTGCAATAGAAAAAGCTTGACAATACCGAAGTCCTCAGAATGGATAGCCACGGCGTGGGACCCGGACGTACTCCAACTTGGAATATTCCGCTTCAAACACAAAATTTACTTCATCACTTATTTCGCCTCAGCGCGATGCATCTTCAGAACCGTTTGGCAATGAATGAGCCATGTGTAGCCGTGCGCGCCTGCTTTTGTCGTCTTTCTATTCCCCCACTACCCTCACTATCGCTCAAATTATGAAAAAGTGAATTATTTCGTGGATAGGCAAATGAATTAAGTAATGCCATCGATCAAATATACCATAGATGCACGATTGTCGCTCGAAAAACGGCCCCAACAAAACTGTGCATAAATCAGTCGTATGCGCAATTTCGCTCCCAGCCACTTTATGACCGCGCTAGCAGTCACGCGTTTCACGATGCCAAAGTGTGTAGTGAAAAAATACAAATACTATACTCTAAAAGTGCAAAAAAAGGATGGAATGTCGTACTTTCGGTAAGTATAGTTTTGTTATGAAATATTTATTATATTTTGTTGAATATGGCGCTTTAAATAATATATTTGAAGATATTTTCGTTTAAATTTAAATGCATGTATTACGCACCTGTCCCACTGACTCTCGTTTACGGGCAGCGCACGCAAGAGTGAATGGGACAGGTGGAGACCGTACCATATACTTAGTACCCTTGCGTATCGCGAGTAACACACTTAGGACGCTTTACATTGACGCGTTTTAACTAAACTATTACAAAATGTTTCTCAGTGGGCGTTCAATGGTTATTCCGGTTTATTTCCTGGATTACATAATAAATGCAGACACTTATAAGTAAGTAGTACTGGTCAGTGCCACATATTGACGCGGTTTTTGTATGAGAATGTGCATCTATGGTATATTTAATCGAAGAGTAATGCTGACGTATTAAAATTTGTTTGTTCGTTTAGCAATGTATCCTTATTCCGTTTTTAATATCTTATTCTTCCAATATGATTCTTTAAAAGTAGTCATTTTAACTATATATTTGAATTAAACCTACCTAAATGATGTGAATTTTTATTTTCCGATGACAGAACCTCTTTCCTTGGTTAATCTATGATATTACGGGCCTAAGACAGTATACACAAAAAACAGGAATCGCTAATATCCCGCTACTGTATCTTCGAAACGTAGCTAACCCAATTACCGTGAGTAATAAACCCAAAACAACGTAAATTGATTAGATATGGCCCAAGAAAATAATGTACACCCACTAAGAATGGGGTTAACTGGAGTCTTCAATCTTAATCGGACATTAACTAAGCTATTGGAACACGCAAGACTTAGCCCCTTCCCACACTTATCGACGCGGCGGGATATCGGCTTATGTTTCGAAAAACTTTAAGCTGGCTGCCTTATTGGTCTATGGATACAGTACTACGATTTCTATTTGTTGTGGTGTTCAGTATAGAAAAGATAGGATTACTAGAGGTCTGTGTGAGCTGTCTTGAACCTAGTTCACTGTATGTGGTTAAGAAGATAATGTATAACAATAGAATCGCACATATTTTTAGCAATTTAATTGTTTCATATTGTTACAGACTACTATATGACATTGATTTGATTAAAACTTAAAGAAATTATCTTTGTACCTAATTTGAAATTAATTTATGTATAATATTTCATCAAATTACGTTCAAATGTTGAAAAAAGAAGCCTCCAGATTAAGTATAGACAATTGAGTATGATATTGTAGATATGTTTTATTTAATGTGATGCCTCCTAATATCGTAAAATAGACAAGATGAAGCAAGTTGTACAATATATTTTTCCTTACAAAAAATAAACATTAGTCGCGCGGCGCCGCCTGCATGTACTCGACGACACACTAAGTACGGTAAGACCTTTATTTGTTAAATAATATAGCGATAAACATTAACACGGTATCGAATAATGAGTTATAAATTTGACGGAGCTACGTTTAGTAGGTACCTAGATAAATAATGAGTTATAAATTTGACGGAGCTACTTTTAGTAGGTACCTAGATAAATAATGAGTTAGGCTGCAATTTCCGGGTTACTACATCAGCCCATTGCAAGAACAAATTTAAAACAGTCGTCTGCACTATCCAGATTGTCTAGAATGTACAACTCCTTGGACTGTGAAGTAGATATTTTTAACACTAGCTTAATTAAATTCAGATTTATTGTGTTGAGGTTGTTGAGAAACCGTAATTGTGTGTGATCAATATTTCTAGTAATGTTGTGTATACATATATACTTGTCAATATCGCAAATCATCAAACATTGTCTCCTTAAAGTTGCATACGATGTATAATTTACTTTTTTTTTTAAACTTGTATCTGATCTGTAATTATAACCTAAGCACGTGTAGTGCTACTGTCCGCTAATTTAGTGCATGCGGTGACTCCTTAAAAAGTTGTGCAATTTGTACTAATAACAACCAAACTGTAATTTTTGTGTCTTAAATATTTGTAACAACTACTGGATGTCCTTGTAATAAATAAATAAATAAATAAATTTGACGGAGCTACGTTTAGTAGGTACCTAGATAAATAATGAGTTATAAATTTGACGGAGCTACGTTTAGTAGGTACCTAGATAAATAATGAGTTATAAATTTGACGGAGTTACGTTTAGTAGGTACCTAGATAAATAATGAGTTATAAATTTGACGGAGCTACGTTTAGTAGGTACCTAGATAAATAATGAGTTATAAATTTGACGGAGCTACGTTTAGTAGGTACCTAGATAAATAATGAGTTATAAATTTGACGGAGCTACGTTTAGTAGGTACCTAGATAAATAATGAGTTATAAATTTGACGGAGCTACGTTTAGTAGGTACCTAGATAAGTAATGAGTTATAAATTTGACGGAGCTACGTTTAGTAGGTACCTAGATAAATAATGAGTTATAAATTTGACGAAGCTACGTTTAGTAGGTACCTAGATAAATAATGAGTTATAAATTTGACGGAGCTACGTTTAGTAGGTACCTAGATAAATAATGAGTTATAAATTTGACGGAGTTACGTTTAGTAGGTACCTAGATAAATAATGAGTTATAAATTTGACGGAGCTACGTTTAGTAGGTACCTAGATAAATAATGAGTTATAAATTTGACGGAGCTACGTTTAGTAGGTACCTAGATAAATAATGAGTTATAAATTTGACGGAGCTACGTTTAGTAGGTACCTAGATAAATAATGAGTTATAAATTTGACGGAGCTACGTTTAGTAGGTACCTAGATAAATAATGAGTTATAAATTTGACGGAGCTACGTTTAGTAGGTACCTAGATAAATAATGAGTTATAAATTTGACGGAGCTACGTTTAGTAGGTACCTAGATAAATAATGAGTTATAAATTTGACGGAGCTACGTTTAGTAGGTACCTAGATAAATAATGAGTTATAAATTTGACGGAGCTACGTTTAGTAGGTACCTAGATAAATAATGAGTTATAAATTTGACGGAGTTACGTTTAGTAGGTACCTAGATAAATAATGAGTTATAAATTTGACGGAGCTACGTTTAGTAGGTACCTAGATAAATAATGAGTTATAAATTTGACGGAGCTACGTTTAGTAGGTACCTAGATAAATAATGAGTTATAAATTTGACGGAGCTACGTTTAGTAGGTACCTAGATAAATAATGAGTTATAAATTTGACGGAGCTACGTTTAGTAGGTACCTAGATAAGTAATGAGTTATAAATTTGACGGAGCTACGTTTAGTAGGTACCTAGATAAATAATGAGTTATAAATTTGACGAAGCTACGTTTAGTAGGTACCTAGATAAATAATGAGTTATAAATTTGACGGAGCTACGTTTAGTAGGTACCTAGATAAATAATGAGTTATAAATTTGACGGAGTTACGTTTAGTAGGTACCTAGATAAATAATGAGTTATAAATTTGACGGAGCTACGTTTAGTAGGTACCTAGATAAATAATGAGTTATAAATTTGACGGAGCTACGTTTAGTAGGTACCTAGATAAATAATGAGTTATAAATTTGACGGAGCTACGTTTAGTAGGTACCTAGATAAATAATGAGTTATAAATTTGACGGAGCTACGTTTAGTAGGTACCTAGATAAATAATGAGTTATAAATTTGACGGAGCTACGTTTAGTAGGTACCTAGATAAATAATGAGTTATAAATTTGACGGAGCTACGTTTAGTAGGTACCTAGATAAATAATGAGTTATAAATTTGACGGAGCTACGTTTAGTAGGTACCTAGATAAATAATGAAGCTTGAGAGATGTAGTTAATTATTAATTAATAAATACCTTTGTTTGTCCAAAAAAATATTAATTATGTCTAGTGTTTCGTTCCACCGATCATAATAGATTGTACAAATATTGCTGCTTCGATTATATATATTAGTAGCGACATGACCCGGCTTTGCACGGGTTGTACAAAACCTTAACAAATTATACACCTAAACCTTCCTCATGAACCACTATGTCTATCGGTGAATACCGCATGAAAATTCGTTCAGTAGTTTTTAAGCGAACAGACAGACAGACGGCGCAGGACTTTGATTTTTATAATATGTTGTGAAGGTAACTCATTTATACAATTTTGTGTCAATTTTACTGTAATCTAGTGATCATGAGGAGGTCTCCGGTTTGATTCCCGGATCGTGCGGACTTATTGGGTTTTACTGCCAATATATTCTTTATAGTAAGTAGCACGGCGTCTGGAACTGTGCTCGGGAGACGGCAATAGACTCGCTCCCTATTCGGTGGAACCTAAATACATATCTGACGAAATATTGGCGAGATATATCTCTACCTACCTTTATGGGCGTAAGAGTATGTTTTTTTTTTTTTTTTGTTTTACTCGTCAAAATGACCACACTCCACCTGATGGTAAGCAGTCGTGTGGTCTAAGAGCAGTGGCCTCCACATCGCCCCCACAGTAGCCGAGGCGATGTTGAGGTCTCTACTTTGACGGCCTGAGAAGATGCTTTTTCACGCCCCGCTTAAAGAACCCAGGATTGAAGGAAGAAGGAAACACGTGCCTTGGCAGAGAATTCCATGCCTTGGTCGTTCGGCAGAGATATGAAGACCCAAACTTTTTGGTACGCGCTCTAATCGACTCTACCGTGTAAGGATGGCATCTGAGCCCAGCACGCGTTGTTCTGGATAGGAAAGGGGAGGGCGGGATAAGGTGGAATAACTCTTCAGAGCATATATAAGAAAAGTCAAGTAGAATACATAGTACAATGCCTGTGTGGCGGAAGACCTTCATACATTGAAATAATGGATACAAAGGACACCTAGACTTGAAACAACAATTTGTGGGACATGCGTTTATCTATGCATGGCAACTTTGTCAATCTCGGTGGCACAGCATCGAGGCACTCACAGTAGTTATAATTATTACACAATATTAAGCCTAATGGGAGACCGTTGGACTGCACGCAGGGGCCTCGAGTTCGATCTCAAGGCACGCATCACTGGCTTTTCCAAGTTATGTGGTGTGACTCTAAAAGATAGAATAAGAAATAGTGTGATGAGAGAGAGATGCGGCATGAAAGTGGATATAGTTACAAGAATAGAAAAGGGTATGTTAAGCTGGTTTGGACATGTAGAAAGAATGGACGAGGAAAGACTGACTAAGAAAGTTTATAACGCTAGTGTGAATGGAACAGTCGCAAGAGGAAAACCTAGGCGAACGTTTCTCGATCAGATCGGAGGCGTTCTGGACAAAGGCCAGGTTAAGAGCTCCTTGAACCGACGGGCGTGTATGAGGAATGTGATGAAAGTGAATGAAGCCAGAGAAGTGTGTCAGGATCGTAGCAAATGGAAATCCGTAGTCTCTGCCTACCCCTCTGGGAAACAGGCGTGAATCTATGTATGTATGTAAATAGTTAATTATCGCTCGCTTTAACGGTGAAGGATAACATCGTGAGAAAACCTGCACGTCTGAGAGTTCTCCATAATGTTCTTGAAGATATGTGAAGTCTGCCAATCCGCACTGGGCCAGCGTGGTAGACTATGGCCTTACCTTTCTCCCAGTGAGAAGAGGCCCGTGCTCAGTAGTGGGACAGTTTAATACAGGGCTGATATTATAAATTATTATTAAGTCCCAATGGATAAGGCAGTGCTATCGATAGGTCACGGATTCTAACCCTACTCATTCACTACCGACGTGAACTTACTTGTAACACAAGCAGCTAAGCTGGAGGGGTTAACAAACATACTAGTAATTTGTATACTAAATTGCAATCATAACTAATATTATAAATGTGAATGTGTGTTTGATTGTTTGTTACACTTTCACGCCTTCATTACGCGACCGATCATCATGAAATTTTACAGACACGTTGTAGGAGTACAGAATAGGGCATAAGGTAAGGTAAGGTATTACAAACCTCACCTAACCTACATTTAAGTGAGCGAAGCCGCGGGCAAAATTTAGTTTATAATAAAGGACAAATGAAATACAACACACAGCAACAAAATGCTACTCCAAGTTCGTCTACCAGGCTTGAAATTGTTAAATAGGAGGGAATTATTTACTATTTTACTTGCATAGGCAGTATTGTACAGTTTTAGTTGACCGCCGTGTAAGAGACTCAATAGAAACATTTTGTTTCGGGTCCCCGGTAACCCAGACGACTTTTATAGCGTTAAAAAGGATACAAATGTTTTAAAAAGGTCACTCATCGTGCTTATATTATAAAGAGGTACATTCTGTTTGCTTTTTTTTAAACGGCAGCTTTAAGGTTGTACATCAGTGGTCTAGAGCGCGTTTCCAAATGGGAACCATAAGCTTAGCGCTGATGAAAACTTTGTAAAACTGATACATATACACATATATATATATATATAAAGGGTGGCTATAAATGTATATTATTTCATCTGTGTCTAAGAGATAACAGTCTAAACTTGCAGTATTATTATTTTGTTATTCTTTTAGACTCACCTACGCGCCTAAACTAAAATAACAATAAATTTTTCTCCTTTCGCCTAAACTAAATTAAAATAACCAAATGTACATGGTAGATATTGAGAAGTATGATAAATATGCAGGAAAACATGTAAACATATTAATATCATATCAGTACTCGGTACTTGTCTAGCTGTAAATATTCCGATTAATTATGTTAATCTTGTGTTGAATGTATATTCTTATGAGAAATAAATGTCTTAAGCCATATATCATATAAAACAAGAAAATATTTTCTTAACCTATTGAGTAGCAGCGGCACACCGGCGGCCAGACACAAAAGGTTTTTAATTATGTCTGGCATTCCAACAATTGACAGGTTTATATCAAAAATGTATAACTATTCAGCCTCAAGGTTATTTGAGGCATTTTTAAAGACACGAGCACTAGCTGCTCATCGGAATTGCTTGTAATTTATTCCTCGTTCCATATATTATAAGGCTGTCTACTAAAATAATAGTTGAATGTTGTCGTAACACGCATCCGCCGTGCGCCCACCAATCCTATGTACACTTTACGATATTTGACCCTCTTCTTGCTCTACGCACCGTACACACGCTGAGTTTTATTTTTTAGCTTTTCAGACGTAGCACTTTTGCCCGTTTTAAATAAAGTAGATAAATATACAATATATACATCATATTTACTAAAAAAGTAATAATTTCAGTATTTTCTTATATTGTAATTGTTTGTAGCCCAGTTCCTATATCAAGAATAGAGTCGCTCGAGCTACGGACAGTTAAATATTGACATATTTTTCATAGAATAGATATGTAACAAAAATTAAATTTTTCGTAGGTAAAACGACTGGTTTCTTCGAATCGAGCCTAAGTGATGCCAGTATAACGTGCCGTTATTGTCTGTTAGATGCAACACGGGACAAAACTATGTGTAATCTAGAAATAGTTGGTCCTAGTCTAGGTATTGTTTTTGTCACTTGTTTGTAATAGGATACAGGAACGTTTCCTAGTGCGGCAATTGCCTTTATATAAAAACTAGTTTTCACCCGCGGCTTCGCTCCCGTAAATGTAGGTTAGGTTAGGTTAGGTTTGCAACACACAACCTCGCCTTCCGCATACAGGCCAATCGTGTTGCTTGATGACATGGGAAAGCTGCTAGAGAGAGTGGTGGCTTCCCGTGTCATCCAGCACTTAGAGGGGACTGGGCCGGCGCTATCGCAGGCCCAGTATGGGTTCAGAGCGGGGCGGTCCACGATAGACGCCCTGCTCTGGCTCAAAGATTGGACGCAGGAAGCGGTCGGTAGGGGGAACAAGGCGTTGGCTATCTCGCTGGACATTGCCAACGCCTTCAACAGCCTCCCGCATGAAACAGTACAAGAGGCGCTCCGGTATCACGGAGTGCCCCTGTATTTGCAGAGGCTGTTGGCCGACTACCTCCAGGACCGCGATGTCCTGGTGGAGGTATGCGACGGTTTGAGGCGCCGTCGCGTATCCTGCGGGGTTCCACAGGGGTCGGTGCTGGGACCGCTCCTGTGGAATGTTGGCTACGACTGGGTGCTTCGGGGCACGCTTCCCGCAAGTATGTGGGTGGCGTGCTACGCCGATGACACCCTGGTCGTAGTCTAAGGAAGGGATCTCGGGGAGGCGGTGCGATTGGCCGAGGTGGGAGCTGCCTTAGTGGTCGACCGTATCCGCGCCCTGGGATTGGAGGTTGCCCTCTCCAAGACCGAGGCCCTAGTGTTCCATGGGCCTCGGGGGGGACCTCGTCCAGGTACGCGAGTGATCCTGGACGGGGTCCCGGTCCGGGTTGGGACCCAAATGAGGTACTTGGGTCTCGTCCTGGACGGGAGGTGGACTTGGGGCACACTTCACCCAGCTGGCCCCAAAAGTCCTGGGAGCGGCGGCCGCCCTAGGGAGGCTGCTGCCCAACGTGGGTGGCCCGAGCGCCACTTGTCGCAGACTGTACTCCGGAGTAATCCGGAGTATGGCCCTTTACGGCGCGCCGGTCTGGGCGGACGCCCTCAGTCGCGACAATAAGACCCTGCTGCGACGTCCGCAGCGGGTCGTCGCGACGAGGGCCATACGCGGTTACCGGACGGTGTCGTGGACGGCGGCGTGCGTGCTGGCCAGTGACCCCCCCTGGGAGCTACAAGCGGAGATCCTCGCCGAAGTTTACCACTTCGTAGCGGCGAGGAGGTCCTGCGGGGAGCCCCTGGGGTGGGAGGAGGTCGCACGCATGCGGCGATAGGCGCGGGCCGCCCTGTTGAGGCGGTGGATGGAAGACCTGGCTCCACCGGTCCCGGGTCAGTGGACGGTAGAGGCCATTCGCCCGGTCCTCTGGGGTGGATAGGGCGGCGATTCGGGTCGCTGACCTTCCGACTGGTGCAGGTGCTTTCCGGGCATGGATGCTTCGGAAAGTATTTGCACCAGATCGCGAGACGGGAGGCGACCCCGGCCTGCCAAGAGTGTGGGGCGCCGGAAGACACGGCGCTCCACACGCTGGAGGCGTGTGCCGCGTGCGGGCCGCAGCGGCACACGCTTTCGGCCATAATAGGCGGGGATCTCTCCCTGCCGGGCGTGATCAACGCCATGCTCGGCGGCGAGAGATCGTGGCAGGCGGTGGTCTCCTTCTGCGAGGCTGTCATGGCGCAGAAGGAGGCCGCGGAGAGGGTCAGGGAGAACAATCCCCTCGCTGATCCTCTCCGGCGCAGACGGACGAGAGCTAGGAGGAGGCGATTTGCCCGCCTTCTCACTCCTGTATAGTGGGGTCACTGGTACAGAGTCGGGGGACTCTGTACCAGCTTGCACGGCCCCACACGTCTGGGGAGTGGCCTTGGTGAGCAAGGCCACCCCTCCACAGGTGCTGAGGCCCGGTTACCATCAGCCGGGCCAACCGCCGGGGCGGGATGGTGATTGCTAACGCGACCCCATCCCGCCCCACACCGTCGGCGGAGGGACTGCTCACCCCAGGTTTTTAGTGTGTATACCGACCCCCTTCAGGGGCGGAGAGTCTCACATAACCACCCTCCCCCCCCGGGGGAGGGGGTATCCATAAAGGATTTTCCTGGGTAAAAAAAAAAACAAAAAAAAGGTTAGGTTTGCAACAGTTCTTTTTTCTGGATGAAAGGTACCCTATGTCCTATTCTGTACCCCTGACAACGTGTATGCAAAATTTTATGTTGATCGGTTGAGTAGTTAAGGCGTGAAAACGTAACAAACAAAAAAAACTCATTTTCGCATTTATAATATTAGTAAGGATACAATAATAAGAAATAATAATTGTAATCATTGAAATCTGCAATCTTTGTCGTAAGGAAAACTTTAGAAGGTTTTTGAGGCTAGTCTGCTAAGTTATTACGAAGAAATTGCTTACGTAATGTAGGTACGACTTCGGCCTACACCTTTGGAGATAATTATATAGGTCATATAATATAGGAGCAAGAAAATTATAATAAAAATTAGTTCACAACAAAAAGTTTATTAACATACGCAACACAGTTTATCAGTAAACAAACGCATGTACTGAAAATTTCACTCAACGCAAAAAAGCTTTTAACCGTGAATGCAAAATAAACAATTACTTCGTTGGTGCAAAACATGCGATATTATCTATGAAACTGAAGGAAACATCGTAAAAGCTTTTGTTACAAACTCTTTTAATAAGAGTTAAAGCTGCAAATATTTATCGCTAGAGGTGCCACTGGCACAAAGAGTAAAGTGAGTAGCTGTTATGAGTGCACAGCTTATACCAGCGGGTCACAGGAGCTTATTAAACAATTTTGAGCTTCAATTACTATAGTAGTCATAATTAAAATCTGTTATTACCATGTCGAAACACTAATACTAACTACTAATATACTGCCGATTGACAAGTCAGATCAAAAAAATTTACTCATTACGGTGACCACACATGAACGTCAAAATTTAGCGGTAAATAAGTTGTCTGTATTTAATATATTTAACCTACTTAGTTGCCCAAGACTAAGGATATAAAAAACCTGCTACTCAAGGCCACTTTATTTTAAATTGCCTTTGAATTAGAAGCACTGGTTTTAATATTAATATAATAAGACTTTCCTATTTTCAATTCAATTATGACGACTGCGAAAGACATATGAATAAAAAAACTCTGTTGAAATAAAGTGATGTTAGCAAAATATGAGCCTTGAAAGTTGGTTGATGAGATTCTATAGAATTGCATATGTGGTATGCAATTCTATAGAATCTCACCAACCAACTGCTATGCTCTACATGATACGAAACTCCACGTCACTGAATATTCGATACAATACGAGATGTATGACGTTACGTAACACCAAGGCCTCTTGGCGTCCGTGACGCAGGGAAAAGTTTCAAGAGCGTCACTTGTGAATTGTGCAACCCGAGTATATCGGTTAAAAATGTATGTATGTAGTTTGTAGAGTTGTCGAATTTATTTATTTACTTTTTTCTTTTAAACTTTATGCACTAAATAGTACAATGGCGGACTTAATGTCAAGGGCATTATCTACCAGTCGACTTTAGGGTGACGCAGAGATAAAAAAAAGTGGTATAGACGTCAAAACCCTAGTTCTTGTAGTCAGAAACGTCGTTTTAGCTATGAATAGTTACATTTTGACCTATTTCACATAGAGCATGTGTCAAAAAGTAACTGTCCGTATAGTAGGTAAAATAACTCATTCCTGAATATAGAAAACGGACATATGTACGAGTATGTATCGTCATAATAGTTCGTTAACATCACGGGTAGACATATATCTTTGTACAAATAACATCAGAATGAAGAAAGTGATATAAAAGGCTCATCCTACGTGTCCTTCATTAAAATATCTTATCTTATCTTATGTGAGAGCCAGTCAGTGCATACCGGCGACACTTCGACCCAATGAGATCTTTTGTGTCGACACTCTCCCAATAACGACTGCCATAGATTTTCATGGCAACCGTGACCAAAGGCTTAATGTGCTCTCCGAGGCACGGAGCAGCCGATAATTGTCAATCAATACGCACATCATTTCGAAAAGTCTTATAACTTCCGAAAGTCAGAGGTGCGCGACGTGAGTTCGAACCCGAGACCCTCTGCATTGCAGTCTCTTGGCCTCTCTACTGAGCTATCGCTGCTCTTCGTTGAAATAAATCCATGAGACTGATAAAGAATACTGGTAGCTTTATATACCTATATCGGAATAGGTGTAGGTATATAAGCTACAAGTAGTCTAAGATTTGTACCTTCATATCCATCTTTAAATATTTTTTGTCAGGGTTTTTAACTGTTAGTTACCTCTGGTAATGTAATACCCAGTTCTTATATCAAAAAACGAGTCATTTTACCTACGGATAGTTAATTTTTGACACATTTTCTATAAAAATATGTCAAAATTTAAGTGTCCGTACCAATGGTTGTAGACTACAGTAACTGATCACCGTCTGGTAGACAGCATGTTTATTTGCCACTATGTTAGATTAAAAAGATTCTAATGTTATAAGTGTTATAACAGACTCACGCCTATTTATCCCCAAACGGTTAAACAGAACTATCACTGCTATATTTCGCAAGCTATATTTTAGGTACCACAGTAATGGCAGCCCAGCCGACTATACATCTTGATTACGGGCTGCTAGTGAGAGACCTAGTCACACCTAATAGCACATTGAATCACTTTGCAACTTATAACAAAACCAACGAGGGAGCCTGTCTAATAGACACAAAAAAAATATAAATTTGTATATTTATATATTTTTACCAGGTGGGATGACGATCTGCGAAAGACTGCAGGCAGATGCTGGATGCGGCAAGCTGAAGACAGGGCGCTATGGCGCTCTTTGGGGGAGAGCTATGTCCAGCAGTGGACTATTATAGCCTGATGATGATGATGATGATGATACATATATTTTTTTAAATAACATCTCTAGCTCTAGGGTTAATCTCTATGTTGTAGTTCTTTACAAACACGAAAACAACTAACACGATAAATAAACAGACTTACAAGAATTACTTGTCAATTACACAAAGTTTTGCAAGATCGAACTCACACTGAGCGCACCGGCAGTGACCACATAAGCCGTAAAAATCATAGCACCATCAATGCAAAACTCAATAATATTTTTAATATAACATATACACCCTTCAGCTTTCACTAATACATTACAAGATCAGATTACCAACGTCTGATTGCGCGCGCCACACCCTACGGCCTTGTATTACAAATATTGATATGAAATTGAAGTACAGACGACCCCATCCCCCTCAATTCTCTACGGGATACAAACCCATGGAAATATACCTGTATGAAGCCAAATGGAAAATGTTTGGACATGGTTTTAATATTCAAAATATCCTTTTACTGTTTTTTTTGGGGTTAGCTTGCGCGAATGTAACGTTATTTTAAGGCAGAGTAGTTTAGTGGTAGTAGTAAGTAGTTTTAATTATTTTAAATAACTTAAATAGTAATAAAGTTCAATAATATTAGTGTAAGAGTAAAGTTGGGGAAAGTGTAAACACAAATACATATAAATAGTATAATAGTATAGTAATAGTTTTAAAAGTTTCAATAATTTTATTAGCTTAAAAATTAGTAAAGTTTAGTAGTAATAGTAGTGTAACAGTTTTCAAATAATTTTGTAATAAAGTGTCAAATAAACAACGCGATAAAATCCGTATATAGTAGTTTAATTTCAATGAATAACATTCGCGTAAACAGAAGACATCATAGTGTAAGAGTTTCAAAATTATGTAATAAAAATGTTTTAAAGTAAAATAAACAGCGCGACAAAATCCGTATAAAGTGTTTAATTTCAAGATATAAACACATTCATATTTTGCACTGCAATCGTATTCATTATATCATTAACTATAATATTGTCTTACGTTTATATGAATGATATACATTGGCAATATCTATCCTTACACAATCATTATCAAAAAACAATAATACAAAACTAAAATGTAATTAAAACGAAACGGTTTCGCATGTTGAGTCGCCATTACGTATACAAAGCAATTAAAGCCAGCGTCCACAGAGTAATAGCACATCTTAAACTTAAATGTAAACGTGACTCTTACCGAGTCCTTAATTAACCTTATAAATTAATATAAGCGGAATTAACTTTAGTAACGATTGCCTAGTCGTAAAACTGCTGGACTGCCGCTCATAGTTCTCGAGTTCGGTCTCTAGGTAAGAACCTCTGTGTTTAAGTGATCGCCTCGCCACTTGCTTGCTACTAACATGGTCGGCCTCGATGGTGTAGTGGTTAGTGTAACCGACTGCCACGCCTGAGGTCGCGGGTTCAATTCCTGCACAAGTCAAACATTTGTGTGCATGAACATGGATGTTTGACTTGGTCTGGGTGTTTCTATGTATGATATGTAGGTATGTATTTACAAAAAAAAAGAAGAAAAAAGTATATATGTATGTTTATCCATTGTCTAGTACCCACAGTACAAGCTCTGCTTAATTTGGGTTAGATGGTGTTGTGTGTATGTGTAAAATATTATTATATTATTTATCTATATATTAATACGTGAAGCAAAAAATTTGTACCCCTTTTTACAAAAATTGCGCGGACGGAGGAGTATGAAATTTGGCACATTTAAAGTTTATATTGAGAAGGAGGAGCGAGTCCTAATATTTTCATAAAATATGCATTAGAAATACATTAAATTAATGAAAAAACACTACACGCACACAACCATGCATTTGACACACGCAGTCGAAGCGCGTAACTATGGTTACATATATCAATATATAATGACATAATAATATCAGCAATATCTTACTGGCAAAGTTTGGTCGAATTTCGAGCACTAGGCGACCGCTAGTTATTATTAATATTACACCGATGTTGTGGTTCAATCCCCACACGGGACAACATTTTGTGTGATCCACAAATGATTGTGCTGAGCCTGGGTGTCTTTGTGTCCGTCGTTTAAATGTTTGTAAAGTCCCCCGCGACACAGATATTACACCTAGCGCGGGAGTAGCCTTTAAAAATATATATATGTACATGTTTATTAAATATTAATTGCTCGATTTATAGGTAAAAGAAAAATATCGTGAAGAATTCTACAAGTCTTAGTGATTCTCTATATTATTGTTAAACATGTTCAGTATATTATACAGCAGTCCTTGTATAAATTTGTTAAAAGCACTGGAAACACTCATATCGAAGGTTGTCAGTTAGAAATTTCAATTATGAGTTATGCTCACCAATGTTTTATTGTGTACCAATCCAACTTGGTTTTATAAATGTAATAGTTTGTAAAGATATTTGTTACTCAATCAGAAGAATAACGTCTTTCGATAAAAGTTGGTAGACGGACAGACACAAACCTAGATTATAGAAAATATCCCAGTATGAGTTGCTGTGGGTTAACAAATAAAGACGAAAGATTAAAGACAAACTGTAAGTAAAGACGTTTCTGAACGGGCATTATTATCACTACAATGTGTAACTGCAATATAGGGCCAGCAACGTTGCCAACAATAACACCAATTTAGTATGACACATTCAAATGTAGGCCGGACAATAACTATGATATATTTCAGTATTAATATTGTCCATTCAGAAGTCCCTTTCGAGAGCTCTCTTTCCAAGAAGCGAACATCACAATATTGATTATTAAACGATAGCACTTACTCTTGGAACAGTTCGTATCTACGAAGTGCAAGCGAAGTGACATCAGCGTAGCGTGACCTACTGCTACTCAGAGCATCGCCCACGTCGCCATCTATTATTAAACCCCGCCTCGCAATACTTTTGTTATCTCGAGATGAAAAGTAATTTCAAATGTACTGTAAAGGTCTGTGAGTTTGAAAGGCTATATTGCAAGAGAAAATTGAATTTCGTTTTAGGGATTCGCATGTGAAAAGTGAGACAATGAGCAAATTTAAACATTTATTTATAAGTCACAAAGTAACACTTATAAATGTCAAAGATGGTTTTATAAAATTTCATTTACTGTTGCCTAAATTTCGAAGTAAGCATCTGACTTTATTTAGAACACCATTCAGTTAGAATTCAGATTCATTATAGTACTGAATACACATAAGCTAGGTTTTATCAAATACTACGCGGTGGGTACCCTTGAATGCTATTCTACCACTATTCCAAATGTGAGAATAAAAATATGATGAGTTCGTGACGACATTATCAAGCATAAACTGATTTGGATAAAACGTGTCACTCGGATAAACCATGTCCTAGATATGTAGGATACTTTTATCCTGGTATGTATTCTCTAGTATCATATCAATCGTTCAAAGCGTAGACACCGACTTTATTTTGTATAATGTTTGGCATACGATTTCTACTAACTAGATTGTTACCAGGCTATTTGAAGTTGATTATTGCTCACATCATATAGTATAATATTTAATGAGTAATCAAATAGGTTAACTTTCTAAAATTACAAAAAGCAGTATGTCATTTGTGTTCGTGTTTTTCAGAACGGCTTGTAAAACTTAGGTAATTTTGTTACGAAAAAGAATCGGACTGGACCGGACGTATGTATCAGCGTAGAATAGAACTTTAATATAAAACACGAATTTATCTAAGAAAGCTTTTACAACATGAAAAAAATGGCCTCAGACGTTAAAACGCAATCCTCAAAGATTAATCTCACACAACCACTAACAGTTGCATCCACGTCTTTCACTAAAACTTTCCGTATAAAGGGAATACTTGTTTTCCAGTAATTTACTTGTTTACACCAAAGTTCCGTTCGCGTGGTCTTAACAAGTTTGTTATCAAACGGAAGCTCCCCAGACAAAGCTTTAGGTACAACCTTAAAAGTACTTTAGACTGAAACCAACCGAAGCCGATGATAAAATATTCTGCTGTAACAAAACGTATGATTCACTTACATATTCAGCACGAAATTCAGGATCAGCGTACTCAAGAAAATATTTTAAGAGATCGATACACTTTCCTGTTACATTTTTGCAAGATTGACAAAGACAAATAGCGGCGCGACCTTACGAGTTCTAAGGGGAAAACACATTCAAGATTCTGAAGTAATATATGGGGTGGCAGCTAACAGGGTGGCACTGTGACCAGCCAATATTTTCTAAAGTGTAACATATGTATAAATACTATAAACATTGATACATCTGTTACGCATTTTATTTGTTACTTAATGACAGCTCTTGTTTGTAAATTTTGGAAAATGTTGTTGGTTGCACATTTTTATACATACATACATAGATTCACGCGTGTTTCCCAGAGGGGTAGGCAGAGACTACGGATTTCCATTTGCTACGATCCTGACAAACTTCTCTGGCTTCATTCCCTTTCATCGCATTCCTCATACACGGCCGTCGGTTCAAGGAGCTCTTAACCTGGCCTTTGTCCAGAACGCCTCCGATCTGATCGAGAAACGTTCGCCTAGGTTTTCCTCTTGCGACTGTTCCATTCACACTAGCCTTATAAACTTTCTTAGTCAGTCTTTCCTCGTCCATTCTTTCTACATGTCCAATGTGTGTCATCACCATCGCATCACATCTCGGCTATATTACATGTACTACTGAAAGTAGATTTACCAATAAATTTGAAGGCATTTGATGTTGTTGTATTTCCATAGACGTCATCCTACTGTCGACTGTCGCGCGGATAAGCGAAGCGACCATTAGACTTTCTCGCGATAGCAAAAAGCGAGTGTTCTATGATGATGTTGTGACCATCATACTTACTCGCAATGCTAAATACGGGTGTTCTAATAGGAAGATAGCAACATATCAATGCGCAAGCATAAGGAAGGCGCAACACGATCATCGCGCGACTGCGAATCAACATTAGATTCCTCTATACATAATAAGTATGTACGCGTATTCGTATCAACGAAAATTGCACGAATTACTAATCAAACATTAAAATCGCGAGAATACTTCGCCCTTATGTCTACTGGAACACATATTAGAGACATATTTGATAACACATTCGTACGAACCATTCAAGCGAACTAGCAAAGCTTATCACTTTCGAGTAAAACAGCTTAAGCAATAAAACCTACTTATTTTCCTTGAGACCGTTTCATTCCACTTGAACGAAAGTCTCAGTGTCAGCTCAATTTGCAAATATCGTCTTAATTAGATCCAAATGGCTTTACCGTCTCAATTAAGGTCTAACTCTGATGTCTTGTCGCATTCAGTAGGATTGTGTTTACCCGGCTATCACTAATCCTTGGAGGAAATGTTTATAGACTAATCATTGCTTCTACAAGGCTTAAGACTCAAGGAAATTAATTTCCACTAAACTTAATTTTGGACTCTAAATATAAGTGTGTATCGTTGGTTATTTTAGTAACAATTTCATATTATAAAGTGCTTCTAAGATGGAGGCACACAGGTAATTATGTGGGAAATTTCATTTATGGCCCACAAGGCAAAGGTCGAGTACTTTATTAACACTCTCTAAGAGATATGATGAGTAATTTGTAAACAACGATGGAATTAAGTGATACAAATTATTTAAGGTTGATAATTTTATTATATGTCGCAAAGCACAAATGATCGAGGGGCTAACAATTTTTCAAAAGAAATTTTCGATATTTGAGATGAAGTACATACATTGACATGTTGTATGTTTCCGAAGGTATGGAAGGAAGAATGTTTATTATATCCACACTCTATTATTTACTATCGGGCGCCATATTTTCATACTTTTTTCATCCTAGCCTGCCATTACTCTACTTGGCACTATTATATGTAAGCATTGATTCAGTCTGGTCGCGAAGCTTGCAGTCTTTCGGGTGACATCTGCAACTTGTGTTTTAGAATAAAAGACGCTCTGTGAGTCTGTTACAATGTTTAACAGTAGTATTACTGTGACCACACTTAAAATAACAAGGCGGTGCTATACTGCCGTCATAATGAAAAAAGACGTATCTGCCAATATTTTTATACAAAAATTCTGGCAAATGCGTCCATATTTACTGATTTCAAATTAAAAAAAAGAATTCGAATATAATGTTAGATACGTCTTTTTTCTAGCTCTTTCTATTTTCCTAACAAAAATACTGCTAAATAACTAAAAGAATAGACCAGTGGGCGTGGCACTATTAGCTCTATCTAGTCTCTAAGTTAAGCTCTGACATGAGTACTATTTTGTTGGAATACCGAATGTTCAATTAAAATTTAATATGTTTTATTAAAACAGAAAAGGGCCAACTTATATCCGTACACATGGGACTCGTCTCGCCTAAGCCTCTATTTATAACGTTAATACGCACTTAATTCTTAAAACCAACTATACTTTCTTATACGTATCTAATAAAGGGGCATATTTTTGTCTTCTTACTGACTTGTGTTTGGCCCGCAGACGTCTCGAGCCAACATCATGAATATTTTAATATTTAACATCGCCGAAAGTCCTGTGATCTCGTCAAAGGGTGTCGGGACTAACCGCTGTTTGTGCCACACTACACATCAAAGACATGCCCGATGACGTCAGCTGCCTAGCCTGATCGATAACCACTTAAAATTTGCAAGGCAAGGTCTATGTTATAAGCACGTTGGGTAGAGAAAATAGTTTTATAATATGACTACCCACATAAACGCTTAGACGTTTATGTAGTTACCTCGCCAACCACCATTGCGCCAAGTGTTGTGGGTTCCATCCCCATACTGTACAAACATGATGATGGTGATTCACAAATAATTGTTCTGAACAGAACACCCAGGTGTTCTCTATGTCCGTTATTTAAATATGCGTGCTGGGCTCAGATGCCATCCTTACACGGTAGAGTCGATTAGAGCGCGTACCAAAAAGTTTGGGTCCTCATACCTCTGCCGAACGACCAAGGCATGGAATTCTCTGCCAAGGCACGTGTTTTCTTCTTCCTTCAATCCTGGGTCCTTTAAGCGGGGCGTGAAAAAGCACCTTCTCAGGCCGTCAAAGTAGAGACCTCAACATCGCCTCGGCTACTATGAGGGCGGTGTGGAGGCCACTGCTCTTAGACCACACGACTGCTTACCATCAGGTGGAGTGTGGTCATTTTGACGAGCACGACAAAAAAAAAATATTTGGAATGTCTCCCGCTACGCGAAAATTATTCCTACTGCAGCAGCAGACTTAAAAAAACATATAGTAACGTATAATAAACATATAGTATTATGCCAGGCCTGTTGATAAACTGATCCACTGGCAGGCACGGGCTTTTTATCATTATAAAAGGATTATCCACCACGCTAGGCAAGAGTCGGTTGGCAGACTGAACCCATCATCTAGAACATTATGGAAGATTCTTAGCCGTTAATATAATCAATTATGTATATTTTAATACATTATTTTGAAAATTCTAAAGTGCCTGTACTTTAAAATCGAGACCGTGAACTCTCACTAACTTGTCAATAAATCTTAATTCGAATAAAATCGAAAAGTTAATCGACATTCGAATGCGGCATCATAATTTTCGAGTCAGCTCCTTTCGTAGTTCTTTTGTAAAGCCAAGTGTTGATTTTGAGAGGCAGATTCTTCGCTGGAAGAATGAACCTCAGCAGTCAATATCCGCACAAAACATCTGCTAAAGGTTTATAACCGATAGCAAGATAAACAAGGGAAAAAAAAAGCTTCTTTCGTGACAATCGCGCACTGCTAATCGACACACTACATCTTCATCACAACCACATAGGAAACACATTAACCGAAGCAGTAACAATAAAGTACATAATATATAAAAACACGACATTTTCAACCAAAGCGTCGCTAATACACTACTCTATCGTAATTTGTCATAAACGTAAACACGAGAATAACAAATTAGTGCCGAAAATAAGCTACGAATGCAAATAAGTTACTCAACCCTTTGCCCTTAATATCACAAAATAAACTGAAACGTGCCTTGTGTTTTAAACTAGGTAGAACTTTTTATCGTGGCATCTAAACGAGCAATTCTATTAGTTCCACGTTAAAGTATTTACAATACTTACCTATATTTTAGTGGTACACGTAACACCGTATACAGCGCGCTGCGATTTTAATAGTTGTATAGACTGGGTCGACGTCATTGACGCGGCTGGGTGTATTGCATGTGACAAGACAAGTTCTCAGTACAAGCCAACTCTCTGAGCGCAACTCAAGGCAAGCTAACGGTCTTAGCTAGCTTGCATAAGCCACGCTCTGTGGCCTTATATCCTAAAAAAGGAGGATCTATTCTGCACGGATGGCGTAGTGATTTTAGTGGCCGCCTCGCCACTTCCATGTTATGGGTTCATACAAATAGTTGTTCCAAGTCTGGTGGTCCTTTTTAAATGGTTGTAAAGTCCCCCGCGATACGGAAATTATTATAGACTAAAACGGTATCAAGGGACTTTTGGATGAGTCCTTTCTTTTAGGTTGCATTATGCGCTAGTGTAAAATAAAATTGTCAAGTGATGTCCTGAAACACAGGTTTATCCTAGTTCAGGCAGGCTTAAACATAACCTTTTGAACTTCATTTATTTTGTATACACTATAAATTAACAGCGTAAGAATTAATTTTAATTAAATAAAATTAAAGATTTTATTTAACCGATTTCAAGCCTTATACTGCACTTTATATTGTTTAGTATAGTAATAATAGTGTTTTATTATTAATTAAATGTGTTCCATTCTTAGTTAAAAAATAATATTTAAAATGTTATTACGGCATTAAAGCTTCTATCAAAAATGGATGCAAAACTCCTTTGTGTATTACATTATCGTCTATGTCTATCTCTGTACAATCATGTAAGATAGTAACGACTCCCAGCAATCCCTTGTATCTTTAACAAAAACCAGCCAGCATTCGAATGCCATTAACAAAAATGTGCTGATTCACGTCCACAACAAAAAAAAACAACTACCAATACACGAGCGGTACCAACATAACGAGTTGAAACTTTTTGTCATTCAAACTGTTCCATTGAACTATAAAAATAAACTTATGCCATAGGTTGTTGACATAGATACCTATTTATTAATTCAGTTAGTTTAGGAACATCACGCGATATAAAAAGGTAAGAGGTATTAAACTGTTAAAGTTGAACGAAATTATTTAAGCAAGCTGTAGTCGACTTCGGCAGATTGGGCCGGATCAACCGAGGAAGTACCTACTGAGTATCAAAGAATATTTCATTTCATTTAAAAAAGGACAACTCCTGGACTACGAAAAAAATCTGTATCGCAGGGGACTTTACAGACATTCAAACAACAGACACAAAGAACATCCATACTTGGAATAACCATAATATGTGGACTACATACATTTTTGTCCCGTGTGAAATTCGAACCCACAACACTCGGCGCAGTACGACGAGGCGACCACTAAAACCACTGCGCCATTCGTGCAGTCTATATCGACGTAATGTAGCGTATAGTTGCGTTTCGTTCAGTAAGTGAAAGAACGGGCGTCAACCTCATATCCCTACCATTTTCTACCCCCTATCCTTCCCACGCAGACGAAGTCGCAAACAAAGGCTATTGATAATATGATGTCAATAAACTTTTCATCCAGAACATGCCGAGATATCTATACTAATATTATAAAGCTGAGTTTTTTGTTTGAACGCGCTAATCTCAGGAACTACTAGTTCGAATTGAAAAATTACTTTAATGTTGGATAGCCTATTTATTGAGGAAGGCTATAGGTTATATAACATCACGCTACGACTCACGGGAGCGGTGCCATAAAGTGTAATATAAGCGGCGGAAGCCTAATGTTTAGGGACTTGCCATAAAGATCGTGGTCTCGAATCCCACCCATTACACTACCGACCTGAACCTCCAATCACAAACATTCTAGCATAGTTGGAGAGTTTAACAAGAATACTAGTAAGTAATAATATTCTATCACATACACACAACACCATCTAGCCCAAACTAAGCACAGCTTGTACTATGGGTACTAGACAATGGATAAACATACATATATACTTTACCCCCTCAACTGTGCACCTGGATTGCAAGTTTCCTGCAGAAGCGTCGTATTCGGGTCCTTTGCGACGGTCGCGCTTCCAAATTTATGCAGGTCAATGCAGGAGTGCCTCAGGGTTCTGTCTTATCCCCTACGCTCTTTCTTCTGCATATCAATGATATGTTGAATCTCGGCAACATACATTGTTATGCGGACGACAGTACCGTGCATGGGCGATATCTCGGACATCCTGGGGCCAAACAGGCTGAGGTTGAGGGGAAAAGGCAGAATCTTGTCGTTGAACTTGACCAGACCTTGGACCGCATCTATGAATGGGGTGCCAAGAACTTGCTCGAGTTCAACGCCAAGAAGACCCAGGCATGCGCGTTCTCAACAAAAAAGTCTCCGTTCCTTCCCCTCCCTTCTCTGAAGAACACTCCACTGGTAATACGTGACAGTCTCTCCATCTTAGGTATGGATCTTTGCCGCTCCCTTAATCAGAAAACCTATATCGAGAGCGTCATTAAGCAAGCTTCGCGAAAACTCGGAGTTCTGAACAGGGTGAGGCAGTTCTTCACGCCTGGGCAACTGTGCCTATTGTATAAGGCACAAGTGCGCCCTTGCGTGGAGTACTGTTCTCATCTTTGGGATGGCTCCGCGCAGTACTTGCTGGACGCTCTCGACCGATTACAGCGGCGGGCTGTCCGTATCATCGGAGATCCAGAGGTCACGAGTTCACTGGAACCTCTGCAACTCCGTAGGGACATTGCCTCATTGGCATGCTTCTACAGAATATACCACGGGGAGTGCTCTGAAGAGTTATTCCACCTTATCCCGCCCTCCCCTTTCCTATCCAGAACAACGCGTGCTGGGCTCAGATGCCATCCTTACACGGTAGAGTCGATTAGAGCGCGTACCAAAAATTTTGGGTCCTCATATCTCTGCCGAACGACCAAGGTATGGAATTCTCTGCCAAGGCACGTGTTTCCTTCTTCCTTCAATCCTGGGTTCTTTAAGCGGGGCGTGAAAAAGCATCTTCTCAGGCCGTCAAAGTAGAGACCTCAACATCGCCTCGGCTAACGGGGGCGATGTGGAGGCCACTGCTCTTAGACCACACGACTGCTTACCATCAGGTGGAGTGTGGTCAGTTCGACGAGCAAAAAAAAAAATAAAAGGATTTATCAATTAGCCAGTCTTTGAATTTCTTGCAAAATCTGTTAGTAGGCATTTGCTTGTAACTACTAGGTAACGCATTAAAAATTACCCGTTCTAGGTACTTTTTGCACTACAATTCTGTCAGGATGCCTGGTGTTACGAGGGCCGCCGTAGTGCCGCAAAATGTTAATATGTATTTACATGCACCCGAGCTCATTTCTCGTAGCTACTATGGATTTTCATTTGATACAAGCTATGTCGATAGATGCTCAGAGTCTGGGTGTTCTCTGTGTCCGTTGTTTGAATGTTATAAAGTAAACTTACAAATTATTTTTAGTGCGAGATTAAAAGGTTTATATGCTCCTTAAGGAGAAGTGATGGTGTCAACAGGTTACTAGTAATCATTGTCAAGAGCGTAGCTTTTGGTCGTTGATGTGCGTTACAGGCAACTATAGGCTATGCAGTAACCCTGAAGAAACACGGCTTACTATTTGGGGAGCGATAGCCTAGACTGTTGGACTGCCACGCAGAGGTCTCGAGTCCGATCCTAAGGCACACATCTCTGACTTTTCGAAGTTATGTACGTATTAAATAGTTAATTAACGCTTGCTATAACGGTAAAGGAAAATATCGTGAGGAAACCTGCATGTCTGCGAGTTCTCCATAATGTTCTTGAAGATATGTGAAGTCTGCCAACCCGTACTGGACCAGCATGGTGGATTACCCTTCTCACACTGAGTAGAGGCCCGTGCCCAGCGTTGCGATAGTCTAATACAGGGGTGATATTATTATTATTACTATATAATAATATATGCTTTTTGCTATTATAAAAAAGGAATCCGACTATAACGCCGTATTTACTATTGAACGAGCATAACCCCAAATACTATCAAAGGATAAAAACGCCTACTAAACCTCGTTCATTCACACGTAATATTAAAATGTGCGACGTTTCGACAGAAAGGGGTGTCACAATTTGTATGACAATAACCTCTCTGCTACGAAGATGGATAAATATGATAAACTGAGTTGACGCCCCGATATCTCTCTGAAGGAAAAATGCTATCTCGTAAATGTATCTTAAATGCGTATTTACATTCAAGTAGATATTGTGAACTTTTTTTACATCTTAATGTGCTTGATTTCTTTTAAAATGTTTGTGACTAACTTTTTCGAGATCAAGTCGTTGACACAGATAAGAATGTATATTGCTAATTTATACATTGCAATTTACATTGTTATCTGTTTAGATAATATAAGTCCATATAATTATGTATATTAAAAGTCAAATTCTGAATCATTCCCAGATTGACTCATCAATGCACCGCCCAAACTCTTGTACCTAGAAAGCTAAAATTTGGCGTAGCGATTTTCTGTGTGCTGTAGATATGGAGAAATGCAAGAATTTAAAATTCTCACTCTTTTTTAAATTTTGAGTTTTATTATTTATTATAAATAATACCAGAGCATTCAATGTTGGTATGTTAATTCGTAATTATGGACATTAATAACGATGATCAGGCTTTGCCGACATTGTCCTGGTGTAGGATAAGAATCACTTAACAACTAAAATCCGTAAGTCAGAATCGCAGGTAAAACTAGAGTACAATAAAACACGAAACACGATTAATGATAAATTTAAGTTGATGAAATACATTTTTTCTGTATTTGTTTGGGGACTTATATATAAAGTAATTTTATATGTTTTTCAATATTATAATTTTTAGCTTTTGCTGGTTTACATATATGTAAAATTGTTTGTCTAATTTATAACAATAAAATCAAATCCATATTGATTTAGCGGAAATGCAATGTTAGTTTATGCAGTTACAAATGAAATATTCTGTAGAGGGTAACGTACTTTCTTATTTTAGATTTTACAGAATATCCGGGACCGTTATCTATTTTTCTCAACTGAATTTACTGGGCGTCTCTTAGAGCAGCGATAGCTCAGTGGGGAGACCAACAGACTGCAATGCAGAGGGTCTCGGGTTCGATTCGCCGGTCTGCACTGACTGGCCCCCATATAAGATAAGATACTGGGCGTCTCTCTGGCTTTGATTGTTGAATATTCGTGATCCACCCTGCAAAGGTTTTTTCGAAAGCGAATATATCTTTTTAAATACGAAAGTATTATAACTACAGCTAAAATTCGAATTCAAATTCCAATTTATGAGGGCCACAGATATTTCTTTTGATACACCAATAAAATTTTTAGATCGATGATTTGGTCGACGATTTTTTGTATGAGTTCGTCAGGGAACATGGTTTTTCCCTCATACCAATTTAACAAGGTTCAGCAGGTTCAGCTGTAGTGACCATGGAAAATCTATATATTAATACGTGAAGCGAAAACTTTGGATTCCTTTTTACGAAAATTGGGCGGACGGAGGAGTATGAAATTTCGCACACTTATAGTTTATCCAGAGAAGAAGTGACTAATGCTAATATTTATATAAAATATGTATGATAAATACATTTAATTAATGAAAAAACACTACACGCACACAACCATGCATTTGACACACACAGTCGAAGCGCGTAACTATGGTTACATATATCAATATACGAGTATAATGACATGACATAATATATAGCAGTTGGTCGAATTTCGAGCACTAGGCGACCGCTAGTACCAATAAATCAAAAGTGAATATATAGGCAACGATGTTGTTGTTGTCGCCGGTCGTGTTAATGACTTTTTCCGCTTGTTGCACAGAATTAGAACCGACGTTTGACTCTACATACGTTTACGTATTGCTATAACATAATCAATCAGGAATTAATGCATTCGAATTACGATCAATAATTAAACACAATCCAATTTATTTTGTCTATGGGAGAAGTCTCCTGTATTAAGAATAATTCTTGTGTAGCAGGGGACTTTACCAACATTCAAACACCGGACACAAAGTACACCCAGACTCGAAACAACTATACAGGGTGTGTCGTAAATAGTGGTCCAGAGTAAAGGAGTCGATACACTGTATTCTTATGTATCACATACCGAAATTTTAACCATTTTTTTTATGCCCCTAAAGTCATATGATTTGCTGAAGATGAGTATTGAAATTGGAAACAGATTAATTTCTTTAAGTACCTTTGACTTTAAAACATAAAAAAGGGTTTGGATATGATAGTACACATATTCAAGAGTAATAATAAAAAAACAGAATTTCAAAATATTGATATTTGTTGAAATGACAGCCAAATTCGTGAAGCAAGGTGCAGAAATTTTAAAAAAGAACTTTTATTTTTTGTTAGGAGACCCTTAACTGAAAATGCTTAAAATTTCGGTATGTGATACATAAGAATACAGTGTATCGACTCCTTTACTCTGGACCACTATTTACGACACACCCTGTATATGGATCATAAGTAGTAGCAGTTTGTAAGGTAATTTACTATGCATGAATTGACGTAGTTATGTCGCAGTCGATGATATGATGCACGGTAAAACTCGAACGAGTTTGTGTCTGCATCACAAAAAGAAAATTTTACTGTAAATTTTATTATTTATATTGAGAATTAAAAAAAAAGTTAACAACGACATTCGGGGCGGCGGCATTTGCGTATCCGTCCATGCAGTCAAATGAAAAGAAAATTTAATTAATTGGAATCTCTCATGGATTAGTCATTTTGGGTTTTTGTAGACATGTGTCAAAATCTTGAACTTCAAAAATAATATATTATTTAACCTTTCTAAATAGCCCAGAATCCTTTCTTGGTGCTTTCCTAGCTACGCTAGTACGGACTCCTAAGCAAAGTTTCATGCTTTTATGTAGAGACGTTTTAGCTGTGTGTTGTATGTCAATCAGTATTATAGTTTTATTAAATACATGACTACCTCGATGACGCAGCGATCGTGAACGCGACTGCTGTGCATGATGTCTTAGTTTCAATTCCCGGATCGGAGTAAGTATTATTTGATTTTTGTGTCAAAGAATTAGCAACACGGTGTCTGGAAAATTGTCCGGATGACGGCAATAGTTTCGCCCTCTTACATATATCTCTATGTGGTATGTGTAGAGATTCCTATATGACGGCGAGACTATCTATTTAAACATTATTTACACACATGTATAACGGTAAATACACCATCTTCGTTAGAAACACAAAACATTAAATAACGGTGATAGTAGCAGTGCATTGTATACTTGGCTATATAAAAATACATTAAATATGTATCTCCCTTTTCAAACGTATCAGTCACTCCCCTTTTGTTTGGGGGCATCGACCACACACCACAGACGGTTACCGATTGATTCAATGTGAGGGGTCTTTTGGCGTCCATTAGTTTATATTAAGGAAAGGTCTACCACGTCTTATTTCATCGTGGTGTTAAATTGCTACCAGCTTTTGCCCGCGACTTCGATAGGTAACAGTACATTTTCTGTATGAAAGATACCCTAAATCCTTTTCTATACCTATGACAATGTGTATGCGAAATTTCATGTTCAGTCGAGAAGTTAAGGCCTAAAAGCGCAACAAACAAACTTAGACCGCACTTATAATATTTGTTAAGGTGTAATTCATAGAAATAGTAGTACTTTTTTTTTAATTTTGAAGCTCATGTTAACAACGTAATGAGTAATTGCTTTTATAGATTAAAAATGTTGTACAGAATACGACAATTTTTTAGCATGGATTTGCGTAAGAACCTGGTTGATACACTAGTGTTATCCAAACTCAATTACGGTGACGTAGTGTATGGACCATGTCTTCTGAAGCGTACAGAGAAGCTGCTGCAGCGGATTCAGAATGCTTGTGCGCGATTCTGTTTTGATATACCGCGTAGGAGCCATGTGACTCCATTCATAAATGACAACAAAATAGTCAAAATGGCTTCTAGAAGAGAATTACACTTAGCCACCCTGTTATTTGGAATATTGAGGAGCCAAACGCCAAAATATCTATTTAATAAATTGTCTTGGACACAAGACAGTTGCTCTTATCCAATTAGGTCATCGGTTCACCTCTTGAATGTACCTAGACACCGCACAACAGCGTTTAGGGGAAGTTTTAAATACGCGGCCACGAAATGTTAGAATGACTTGCCTCCACCAATGCGAAAATTTAAAACAAACTTAATATTTAAGACAAATTATAAAAAATATTTATTAAATCGACAAATAGACTCCTAATTTAAGATCGCCAAGTATTTAAATCTTACTCATATTTTCAGGCACATCTATAGTTTTTAACTACAATAATAAAAATATTGACATGTAGGTATATTTATTTAATTTATCTGCAATCTATTTCTTTATCTGTAATAATAAAGGAAACTATTTTTTTTTTTTTGCGTTTTGTTTGTGGTTTGGTGGTATTCATTTGAACTGTATTGTTTATTACGCTCATAATCACTATTGAGGTGTTGCTGAAAATCAGCGCTGTATCGCAACTCGCATGCGGTGCGGCATTATGCTGAGCAACATCTCTTTTTAATGAACACTGCGACGCACATTGAACAGCAAGGACTCCATATATATATTATGTGTATTCTATATTATTTATAATAATATTGGTATATAAGTTTTATTATTTATTTTAAATTATTTATAATTACTGTAACTATATTATTACTGTTACACATTTTTGTTATGAAATAGTTTTGATTGTGTGTTGCAATGTTACATTAAAATAAAATATTTCTTTCTTTCTTTTCTTTCTTTACTTAATAATTAATAATATAAATTAAAATGAATTTGTGTTTTAGCTATACGTTTCTGACACTAACAATAATAAAAGAGTTGCCAATATCAAATTATTCAGAGTATATGTTTTAAACAAAACATATTCAATTCGTTCTCGATGGCGTAGTGGTTAGTGTAACCGACTGCCACGCCTGAGATCTCGGGTTCGATTCCTGCACAAGTCAAACATTTGTGTGCATGAACAGGGATATTTGTCTTGGTCTGGGTGTTTCTATGTATAATATGTATGTATTTACAAAAAAAAGGATATTATGTATGTTTATCCATTGTCTAGTACCTATAGTACAAGCTTTGGTTAGTTTGGGCTAGATGGTGTTGTGTGTATGTGGTAGAATATTATTATTATTATTATATTCCAATGAATACACATAATCATAAATACTAAATACTTCACTATGCTACGTAAGTTCCCAAGCAAAGCCCCGGGCAAAAACTAGTATAATATAACGTGGGTGAAACCATGCGCAGCAGTTAGTTCTCTTGAATAAATTACGAGCGAAAAGTTTCGGGCTGCCTTTACGAAAAAGGCCAAACGAGTTAAAGTTCTGGAGGCTTTTATGTGAAGGTTTTGCAGGACTTCGCGTTTCAGGAATTGATTTAAATATACTTATGTTAATTGCTGCGCTCTTTTTAAGTTGCGAAAAAAATTAAGGCTATGTCATATTTGAATATTCTGTTTTTGACTTTACTTAATAATTCAGTTTATGAAATATTATAAATGTTATGTTTTGGATAATCCTAATCCTAACTAATATTATAAAAGCGAAAATGAGTTTGTTTGTTTGTTACCTATTCACGCCTAAACCACTGAACCGATCATCATGAAATTTTGCATATACGTTGTCAGGTGTACAGAAATGGACATAAGCTACCTGTCATCCCGAAAAAATTACTGTTTCCAAGGAAAACAATAATAACGTTCTTATGATAATAGATGGCGCCACGTGTCTTTCGAATCATGATTGAATTATATTATTACAAGCAGAGTACAACCCGAATTGATTGTAAAATTCTAAATTAACAAGGCGAAGCCGAGCGCAAAAGCTAGTTATATATATTTTCAAGTTAGTTTATTTTTTCGGATTTTAGTGCAGATTGACAGATGTTTAAATGTTTACCACACTATCATGCCTGAAGTGCTGTACGAATTGTGATGAAATTTTGTATAAACTTTGATTGACCGCGATTCACGGTAAAGGACATAGAGTACTTTCTAATAAGGTCGACAGTAGTCGCGGATAATAGATATTCATTGGTTCATCAGTGCAGAAGATGATTGCAACCACATAAACATATAGCGTATTATATCTATACTAATATTATAAAGCTGAAGAGTTTGTTTGTTTGTTTGATCGCGCTAATCTCAGGAACTACTGGATCGATTTAAAAATTATTTTAGTTTTGAATAGCCTACTTATCGAGGAAGGCTATAGGCTATATAATATCAAGCTACGACCCACGGAGGCGGCGCAGTAACGATAAACGCGGGTGAAACCGCGGGAACATCTAGTGTTCTATATATTCTCCCATACCAACTAGACGGCTTGTAGCTGCGTTAATACATCCGAACATCGAACATCGCATACTTGTATTTAAATGATATTCGAATACTATAGTGCACAGCGCAATACTTTCTTTGTAGAGCAAGAGCCAGTGACGATCAGACCCTCGTTATTTTATAAAACCCGAAAATTTCTCTGTGTATGCCCCTCTTCTCCCTAGCCTTTATTATTCCCAAGTCACTTGGGCTCGGCTTTCTAGTCTAACCGGATTTGACTGGATATCAGTTTTTACACGGAGCGAGTGCCATCTGACCTCCGCAACCCGAAGGCTAACGATACTCTAAGGCTGACCAGTGTCAGGATATTAGAGGGCACTGACTTCATAGATAGATAAGATAAAGATAAAGATAATTTATTTTGTAAACCATGAGTATACAATACAAGTTTCATTAGCTTGCATGCAAGGTGGTCAGGTTTTACCATACGGTGCATCCTTGACGAACCAATAGCAACTTTGACTTTCGGAAGTTATATGACTTTTCGAAATTATGTGCGTATTGATTGACAATTATCGCCTGCTCCGTGCCTCGGAGAGCACGTTAAGCCGTTGTTCCCGGCTACCATGAACATCTATGGCAGTCGTTATTGGGAGAGTGTCGACACAAAAGATCCTACTGGGTCGAAGTGTCGCCGGTCAGCACTGACTGAAGATTAGATAAAGAACATAGGGTACCTTTCATCCAGTTACTCTTGATAATCTAACCTACATTCACGTGAGCAAAGCCGTAAGCAAAATCTAGGGAAATATATAGGTATAAATATATATTAACTTTCAATTTGGTTTATAAAAAGAAACAATATTAAAAAATTCAATTTCAGCTAAATGCCCAAAGTTCAAAAGTCGTTGTCGATCTAAATTGCAAATTGCACCGTTATAGGCGAAGCAAAAAGCATTCCTCCCAAATTGAATGCAAAATCCAAAAAAATAGATACTGTTTTCTTATTTAAATTTTAATCCCTTGAATGTTCTTTTAATGAATATAAATAAGGTCTGTTAGTGATAGGAATATTACTATTTGAAAGTGTACTTATAAAAATAAGAACGTAGGTGCAATGTTTTGCTACACCAAGGAAAAAAATTGCGATAATGAGGACCTTGGTTTGGTTTCCAAGTCGAGCTTTGTGTTTCCTACAAGAAATTTCTAAGTAGTAACAAGGAATCTAATAGAAGAATGAGGCTCACTATTCAGGCGTACAGCCTACCAAGGCATACCTTTGTTTACGATTGGCCGTTAATATAAGCGTAAACTTATTCCACAAGACCCGCAATCCAATCAAACATTATAATATTACAATAAAACATGATTCTAAGCACACGCCCTGAAAAAAAAATAAATCAACGGGTTGCACTCCGGGAGTGCCGGCAGAAGTGAAAACTTGAATATTAACGTTGTGCATTTTTGATATTTTGGAATGGTTAGGGAATAATTTTGGGCGAATTGCTTTAATTATCAGTATAAAAGTACTATAATTTATGTGGTAAAATACAATATTCATTTATTGCACTATCGTACACAAACATGACAATTCTCCCTCCGTCTTACGAATTTTCGATCAAGTCACGTGTCCTGACGCGAGTTTGTCAATTCTCCCTCCGTCTTACGAATTTTCGATCAGATCACGTGTCCTGACGCGAGTTTAACATTTTAAGTGTCACAAAAAGTGCACACCGCCGCTAAAGAAGTTTTCACTTCAAAAACTAATCAGCATTCCCCCTAGGACCCTCATAATACTTTACCCAAACCAGTAACTACGCAGAGAACCTGATGCACAGCAATCGCATGCATTACATGAAAACTGTTGCACTTTCAAAATAATTTACTACTGCACCAACAAGGCGGCATTAAAAACAGTTTATAATCTAACCAAGTACAGCTTATGCATTCCAATTACAAAAACTGTAAACAAATAAATAAAAGCTTTAAACAAACCCGAGTTAAATGTAAACTAAAACTAAACGTATTCTTAAACAAGCTCAGTACACAAACATAGTAAATTCGTGTACTTTAAATTTCTCGTATAATGTACACAACGTTGTGTATGTATGTGAGTGGGTGTGGGTGTGTGTGCGCGGCATAAAGGTCAGAGAATCACAGCAATCGATACGACCTTTAAGCGGGGATGGGATAAAATCATTTCCCCCACATGATGGGAAATACCGATACGTGTATGGATACGTGTGTGCTTGTTCAAACATAATCTTATAAATTGCTGTATTATGCTATGCCGAGTTTGCAGTATTCGTTTTGCGTTTTATAATGTTATACTTAAATACGTATACAGTATGTATGTATACCTTCAAGCTTTGGTCCTGAAGGGGTATGTAGAGATGTATCACATCCACATTTCGCAGCACTATGGCTTTAGGTCCCTTGAATGTTTAGACATCATTATATTATGTATGTATTCTATTTTATAATGTATGGATTTCTACGTGTTCAAATCAAATAATACTTGAAATTATTTTATGGCAATAAAGATTTTGAATTCGTAATAGATTGCGAGGTGATACTCGGAATTTCTTAATGGAAAAACACAATAACTGCTCGAGAATCTCGCTCGCTCGGAAACGAATCCATGACCTCACAATCGCATTAAACATCAATGCCTCAAGACCACTGAAGCAGTCAAAGTACATAAAAAATAAGAAGATTGAACATACACACCTACATATTTATAATATTAATTATTCCGAGACATCATAGACTACAGTTGCAAACACTACCCCTGCGCCTCAAAGGCTTTTTTTGGAAAACCCAAGCCTAATTAGCGATGCGCACAATTGCATGCGAATTTTATCGAATAGATTCACAACAATATAAAAGACGATGGGCTACGTCCTTAATTAAACATGTAAAGTAGGTTGTGCAAAACCATGGCCTATTTAGTGAGCAGCAGAGACTAACTAGCAATTTGATATATAAAAATGCCAAATTATTGAAACAACTTAACATCATAAAATGGAGCAGAACATATGACTCTTAACAAGCTTAGACGACATAAAGGCTACGTAATCAAAAACATGTCTACAAAGACACGTCTACGTAGTGCGTAGATGTCTACGAGCTACGTACTACGCAGACAAGTGCTACGACGTCAACACGGGCGCGGTTCTCAGTGCGTCATCGATACTTATTTGAAGCTAGTTGACACTTGAGGTTCCGCTTTCAGCTGATATAGAGATTTAAAACTTCTAGAGCCATCTACTTTAGCATTATACAGGGTTAATTGAAACATAATAATAATATTTTAACCGTCACTTAATATACCATACTTAACAACATTCGTATCCACTACTTTTCATAATTAATTACTTCTTTGATTCAATTTCAATATTTTTATACAAAAATAAAAATATTGAAATTTGGTTGCTCTAATCCCCCGACTTAGAGTTAAGACTATATGAGTAGTAGAGCCTCGCTGCTTTCAGCATGAATGGGCCGGCTCGACCGGAGAAGAACTACCCTCTCATAGAATATCGACGTGAAATTGCAGTATTCCTACTGTTGTGTTTCGTTCTGTGAGAGAGAGATCCGCTCCTTCTCCTTCCCACTTCCTTTCCTAAAGGGTCGGCAACGCGCAAGTGATGCCTCTGGTGTTGCAGGCGTCCATAGGCTACGGTGACCACTTACCATCAGGTAGGCCGTATGCTTGTTTGCCACCTTAGTCGTATAAAAAAAAACTACACGCGATAGCAAAAGAAAGCAGCGGCGTAACCAAACAAGAGAAGACACGAGGGAAGGAGAGGCATGTGTTGTCGGGAGACGGAGCAAATACAATTTTAAACTTGTTAAATACTAATTTTAGCAAAGTATTCACTAGAATGTGTGATATAAAGAAGATACGGATTATTAGTACATTTAACCCAGTGTGCCTTCAAAAATAGTGACTTAGATGAATATTCTAAGTGCATTAGTTTCAGAATTACATTTATATAAAGCTTACTTTCACGTCTCTATGTATGTCCCAGATGAAGTAGGCAGAGGTGTCATCACGCCCACATTTTGCCAGCTACGTGTTTAGGTCCCACTAAGGCCGTATACAGAAAGAAAGCAGGCAGCCTGCGCCGATCGAGATCGAGCGGTGTCGGACCCTGTCAGAGACGTTCGGCCATGTTCGGCCACGTTCGGCGCTTATCGGTACTGGTTTGGCACATTGCATAGAAAATCGGCTCCTGCTACCTGCGCCGATACCCGCGCAGACCGGTTCCGATAAGCGTTGGTAGATCGGCGCAGACTGCCTGCTTTCTTCTGTATACGGCCTTAGTGAGGCCGTTTCTGTATACGGCCTAATGTTCCATGGGAATAAGGTTTGAGCCTATTGCGATGACATGGCCATTTATAAACTCCGTGATGCTACTGAAAATAAGTGCCTTACAGAAAAAGGAAGTAATATTTTGTCCGACCCGTTAACCAAGCTCACAATAGCACGGAAAGATAATTGCAATCCTACATATATCACAACTCACTACACAACTAGAGTATAGAAAACAATTTCAACACAAGTTTTCAAAAGAAAATTCAACAAACACACCTACGTATTTATAACATTAGTTATACGTCACATTGTTAACCTTTGAAATAAAACTGCGCTGAAGGGCGTTTTCAAGACTCCCACTAAGACGCTGCGAGCATGTATACAATTCTCGCGAAAAGTCTAGAACTTTCCAACCAGAACATTCTTTAGGACGTTAAAAGTTATTAAATGCCTTCATACCGTACGAGAGAGGAATTTTATTAATATTTATACACGAACCTGAGTGCCGTTAGTAATATATTATATAACGTTTAGAACATAATTACATCATTTAATTATAATATACCGCAAGCAGTGGACTGCGGTGGGCTGATTGATTGATTGATTGATTGATACCGCAAGTAAACTAAGTAATATAATTAAGCTTGGTATACTAATTACATACATGTATATAATTTCACGCTTTAATCTCCGTAGGTTAGGCAGAGGTCTCGTACACCAGCTTTTCGCCAAGTATGTTTTAAGACCCAAGTATTAGAGGAAGAGACTATTGCCGTTAACGGACACAGCCAGACTCCATGTTGACACTGAAAATTTCTTGACAGAAGCTGAATATCACTTTACTACTACTACTAAACTAAGAATCGATCCCGAGGCGTCATACACAGCAACTGCGTTGCATATACTACCAATGCGCAGCAAAGGTAAGCGATCTAGGTAAATTAGGGTAAACTGGTAAATTTAGGTTACATACCTTAATATACCAATTTACCTTAATTTACATAATAAAGTTTCGTACAGTAAATTAAGATTATTGTATCACAAAGTATCAACATTTCCTACCCTTATACCACATGTACATCCTAACTAATATTATAAAAGCGAAAATGAGTTTGTTTGTTTGTTACCTTTTCACGCCTAAACCACTGAACCGATCATCCTGAAATTTTGCATATACGTTGACAGGTGTACAGAAATGGACATAAGCTACCTGTTATCCCGAAAAAAATTACTGTTCCCGAGGAAAACAATAATAACGTTCTTATGATAATAGATGGCGCCACGTGTCTTTCGAATCATGATTGAATTATATTATTACAAGCAGAGTAGGACCCGAATTGATTGTCAAATTCTAAATTAACGCGAGCAAAGCCGCGGGTAAAAGCTAGTATATTATAAACCAACTGTAGCCCGCGGCTTTGACCAATCCCACAAGAACATAAACCGACATTTTTAAAAATCGAAACTACCTAGTAATTAATAAAAAGTATATGTTTAACTTCAGAACAACTAAAGCTATAATAAAAGTTGAACCTCCTTTAAACAACCTATCGAATAGTTACGTAGAAAAAGTTAAATTGAAATTTACTTTACCTGTGCAACATAAATATATATTTTACGAGGCTGTTTGCGTAACTACACTGGGGAGCTGAAGTAACCTCATTACGTGCCAGCCAACCATTGACAGAGCTGTTTTGAACTCTGACATTTCACAGATTTGAACATCCGTGCACCGCGGGAGTTACAAAGCGAATCGTCGGCAGGGGACAAGAGCTGGGATCATACAAAATAGCGTGTTAATATATCATAAAGGGCTGCGGGCAAAGGAATCTTTTGACAGACATATTTTGTTATGTTTTTCCGTCACTCCTGTGGATGCATATTTAAAGTGATCATTAGAAATTCTATTCAATAGCTGTCTAGACATATGACCTTTTTTATACAGTATTTTTGATGAATGTTGTACATACAGTGTAGTAAACTGTATTCACTATTAGTTTGCAAGCTTTTAGTTGTGATTGTGCTGGTGAGAGAAAACTCTTCTCGTAGTATCGCAAACTTTATTATTCACTAGTTACGTAAATTCAGTATCCTAATCCTAACTTCCTAACTAATGTGAAAATGAGTTTGTTTGTTTGTTTTTTTTGTTACCTTTTCACGCCTAAACCACTGAACCGATCATCCTGAAATTTTGCATATACGTTGACAGGTGTACAGAGACGGACATAGGCTACCTTTCATCCCGAAAAAAATTACTATTCCCGAGGAAAACAACAATAACGTTCTTATGATAAATAGATGGCGCCACGTGTCTTTCGAATCATGATTGAATTATATTATTAGCAGAATACAACCCGAATTGATTGTAAAATTCTAAATTAACGCGAGCGAAGCTGCGGTCAAAAACTAGTAATAAGATATAGAGTGATTCTCACGTAGGTACGTTCTTTAGGTAGTAAAAGTGCACACTGAGTCAAATTAAATACTGCGACGGAAAATAATCGACAGACTTGCTAACACATTGATTGCTGTGTAGCAGATACAATAGAAAATGTATTGTTCGCGGTCATTTATGACCGGCGCCGGCGTGGCGTTCAATGTGTTAATCAGCCAAAGAATATATTGCTACGTACTACGCTAACGTAAACCGTACAAAGGTAATTCGTTACAATTATTACTACTGATGCAATTATTTAATCAGAAAGTTATCCTGGTTAACCTGATATTTCTAATCATCTAGGTTAATGATTATATAAATAGACTAGCTCTTACCTGCGACTTCGTCCGCGTAGATTTTAACTAAAAAGTGTTTGTCACTGCAGAACCCTATTTTTTTTCTAAAATCAAAGTAGCCTAAGTTACTCCTTATAACATCAGCTATCTGCCAGTGAGAGTCCCGTCAAAATCGGTTCAGCCGTTTCGGAGATTAGCCGGCACAAACAGACAGACAAACATTTTAAAATAGATGTTTTCGTATAGGTGCCTTATATACTTTCATATGCATTAGATAAAAAGCTATTATTTTGACATTACAAACAGACACTTCAATGAAATTAAACTACTATATACGGATTTTATCGCGTTGTTTATTTGACACTATTACAAAATTTTGAAAAACTGTTACACTACTATAATCACTATTAAACTTTACAAATTTTTAAGCTAATTAAATTATTGAAACTATTAAAACTATTTATACTATTACTATACTATTATACTATTTAGATTTATTTTTACACTTTCCCCGACGTTTCGGTTGCTTTTCAGCAGCCATGGTCACGGGGAGACTAAGATGGTAGTTGTCTCAATGTTCCAGTGTAGTTATTTCAAAGTACCCGAACATAATTTAATCATGGGTGTTTCTATTTACGCAGAATGAACTCAAAGTATCATGAAGTCTAGCTGTGGTTTTCTTCTTCTTGGGTTTGACTAGTTGAATTACTGGATCCAGTACTTCAACTAGTCAAACTCCGGGTGTACTGCTGCTGCTGCTACTTTTCCATCACCAACGACAATGTAAGAAACATATGTATGTAGGTAATATCGCTATTGATACATTTCATTCAGGGATTGTATCCAATTCACAATTTTATCAAAAGCTTTCGTGTTTTCACCCAGTAAACATGATACAATCCCATTGTATTGACGGTCAACGTACGAATAAAACAATTAAAAGCATATTTACACAGCGAAGCGAAATTAAAACTTATCATGGACGACCGTTTTTACAATTTGTTTAGAAACACCACTCCAATCAATGTTTATCGCGAAGTTCATTAGCTTTTTCGGGTTTAAATGAGGACAGCAAACAGAGGCCAAACAAATGTAAGTTTATTTTGCTAAAGACAAACTAACCTTAATTGTTACCAAAACTAAATAATATTATAAATTCGAATGTGAGTTTGTTTGTTACGCTTTCATGCCTTGACTAGGCGACCGATCATCATGAGATTTCCCATACACGTTGTCAGGGGTACAGAAAAGGACATAGACTTTCATCCAGAATAACAATGGAACCGAAACATATCTAGAAATAGACTCATGCCTGTATGTATCTTGGAGGATGACTTTATACTAAACCAATTCTAAAAGAACTGTAGGTACTGTTATATTTTAAGACGTATACGCCTATATAAACCCGGAGAGCTGAAGTGAAATGCTTAAAGCATAGCTGGTGAAATGTGGATACACCCTACCCTATTCATTCTGTGCAGTCTAGTATGTGTAGAACTTTAAGCTATCATATACGACGCGTGATATAGATATGATGTGACTTAAAATAGCTAACGAAATATGGACGTATAGGTTGCACCCATATTTCGCCAACTGTGATTCAAGTCCCGCTTAACAAACAAGCACACTAGACCCCTGGATATAACTTACCATCAGCCGGTGTGCTTGTTTGTAACCTAAGTGGTTTACGTTTAGCAGTAGATTGGTTGTGTAGCCGTGGAATAGCTGTCAAGATAATACAGCCATAATATTGTCTTCTGTTTACGCGAATGTTATTCATTGAAATTAAATGCTGGTGGTACATTGCAACCAATAGAGAAGATAGTTGGAATGTACCACCATCGATCCAGTAATTCAAATAGTCAAACCCATGAAGAAGCAAACGGCAAAGCAGCTCACTCTGCGTAAATAGAAACACCAATGATTAAATTATGTTCGGGTGCTTTGAAATAATTACATTGGAACATTGAGACAACTACCATCTTAGTCTCCCCGTGACCATGGCTGCTAATCTCAGGAACTACTGGTCCGATTTGAAAAATTATTTCAGTGTTAGATAGCCCATTTATCGAGGAAAGCTATAGCGTGATGATATATATATATATACATACAAGAGGAAAACCTAGGCGAACGTTTCTCGATCAGATCGGAGGCATGTATGAGGAATGTGATGAAAGTGAATGAAGCCAGAGAAGTGTGTCAGGATCGTAGCAAATGGAAATCCGTAGTCTCTGCCTGCCCCTCTGGGAAACAGGCGTGAATCTATGTATGTATGTGTATATATATATATATATATATATATATATATATATATATTTATATATATATATATATATATTTATATATATATATATATATATTTATATATATATCATCACGCTAAGATCAATAGGAGCGGAGCACCAATGAAGAATGTTTCAAAATCGGAAGGTTTTTTTCTAGAGAGCTTCCGCTGCGTGCGCTGCGTAAACAGTTAAAGTTTCGCAAAAATCATGTATGACAGAATTGTTTCCCTTTAAAAGTTGAAGGTGTTTTTATAAACATGATATTAATCCTTATCCAAATAAATACGTTATTCATCACATGTATTTAATTTAAAACAAAATTGTCCTTTACATCATTCGATTTCAATGAATATCTTAGGAGATATCTCAGTTTTAAAATAACATACGCAGCAAAATAAAGATCAAGTACTGAGAGTCCATTTATAATGTGCAAGGCCGGTCAAAAACTGCGAGATACCATGCCGCGCGGCTCAGAGGCGTGGTTATGGTCGGCTCCTTACGGAACGGTACATGGAACATCATGCTACGACCCACGGGGGCGGCGCAGTAACGATAAACGCGGGTGAAACCGCGGGAACATCTAGTTATGTAATAAAGTGTTAAATAAACAAAGCGATAAAATGCGTATAAAATAGTTTAATTTCAATTAATACAGCCATATCCTTGATAAGCGGTTATTGCTTACTACCAGGTGGTTTGTCCACTAACGTCTGCCACCAACAGCAATACATGACAAAACATTTCATTTGTATCCTGTCTTACCTTAGTGTGTCCATAGCGCTTTTATAGAAACGGAATACTTACAACGTTTGTTTCGATTTAACCATACTAAGTTTATATATCTTTGTCACAATTTACATCGAAATTCTAAACAGAAGGGTATAGAACGCGATATGAATTCGGTTAAAGCTCTCTGTTCACTGTCAAACTAAGAATTCAAAGAATGAACGAACAAATTGTTTTACTGAACGAATCTCAGTTGTCAGCTTGCTCTGTTTCCAATTTAATGTGAGTTCCGAACAAGAATCGTCCATTTAGAAACATCGCTTTTTGTAAAAGAAGTGTTAGGTACGTACCGAAAAACTTATATGTAGACATTTTGTTCGAAATATATGTGAATATTGTATAGTAATTAAATTGTTTTACTGCTTAAGTGGTACTGTATATTGAACGCCTATGCAATATAATTATTATTGCTGGTGTCAATGTCAACAGACACACACACATTCACACTGAATTTCGATATGCCATACAAAATGTTACCATGTTCACATCGCAGCGAAAGTAATGCTTCATGTTTGTGAGAGCAGGCATAAAAGCTATAGATGACAGGGACCAACATAGTACTTAAGCGTTTGCATACAATCATTCGAAGCTTTAACGTCTCACTGCTGGACATCACATCTCCACCAATTACCTCTCTTTTCCCACATATAGTTTTACTATACTATTGAGCTGCGATTGTATTCATTCCATTCTTTCGATTCTTTCAGCGTCCGATTCTGATCTTAAAGTTGGTTTTAAATGTCTGCTTACATCGATTGGATTTTTCAGAATGTCTACTCTTCTATCGACTGGATCCAATAACTATCCTATCATCATCATCATCATCATCATCAGGCTATAATAGTCCACTGCTGGACATAGCCCTCCCCCAAAGAGCGCCATAGCGCCCTGTCTTCAGCTTGCCGCATCCAGCATCTGCCTGCAGTCTTTCGCAGATCGTCATCCCACCTGGTCGGAGGGCTATCCTATAAACTATGTTAACTACGAAAGACAATAATAGCAGCGCGACGAAACATTTTAAACCATAGTTTTATGTTACATTATTACAATTTAGAAAGTTTGAAATCAAGAATTATGACTAACTTATCGGCAAAAAATACAGAACAAATGTCCAAATGTCAAATGGATGCTCCGTTTTAGATACTTGTCTATCCAAGTTGATCTCTTAAGCTATTTAACATAGCATCCAGTTACTGTCCTATACAACGTATATAATAATAATAATATTTTTATTGCCATACAAAAATTACAAATAATTCAGAACAGGTTTTAAAATTCAAGAAATGTTTACATTGTTCACAGTTTTTCTGAATCACTTAAATTCCCCGCACTAGGCTAAGCCTAGTAAGACTAGACTTAAATAAGTTATTTCTTAACAACTATAATGTATTTTAGTATAGGTATAACTACGATGCAGTTTTAGCTAGAATCCAAAGTAAGTGTGCGCCAATGATTTGAGCAACAATGAGGAATGTGTCAACCGTTTTTAATTGCCCTTTCCAGGTCAAGGTCAGTGTTGACAGAGTATAAGGGCGATGGGCAATCAAGTTGTGACACATAAACTCTGTAAAACTAAGTATAATTATAAAATGTCGCTAATGGTTTCGTATAGTGTTGCTAGCTGACAGTTGATCCAATAGGAAAGACATGTGTTTTAGCTATTGTTGATTGCAGGATCCCAGCGTAAAGAGGTATAGAATTTTCTATCAGAAACTTTTATCTTAATTACAGTGAGAATTCGGCTAGTAATGGTACTCTATTAAGCCACACATGGTCGTCATTTCCACCATTAAGACTGCGCCGAGCAATATGTGCCAAACCGGCGGTCACAGTTAATTGAATAAAATCAACACTTTTTGTTTAATAAAAATATATATTTACCATAACAATGAATGTATTTACAATTACTCCGTGTAAAAAACTTAAAACAATTAATATTTTCGCCTACAAAATTACGTAAATTTGCACGAACAATGCAAAACCGTAAGCTCGTGTTACGTGATTTTTAGATTATAACAGTAGAAATCTATCCTATTTTACAGCTTAAACGAAACATAAATAGTTATATTACAATTTGTCCGTCCCAAATATTTAAGTTATTGTTTGACAATAAAGATACATATTTATCAAAAAAGCACTTCAAATCCTCCATACAATTTTACTATGGCAGCCGCGCGCCGATTTGAATATGCGCCGCACGAGCTCTGTCATTATCTGTCTTACGCTCGGCGCAGCCTTAAGAGTTTATATGTTAATTCGATAACCTTATAATGTCCAGACGAATATTTAGGACATCCATCTAAATTAAAAGCCTGCAGGTTGCTTGAAATATCAGACTAAGCTTCGAGCACACAGGCGTGGATATATGTAGTTGTCATATATTCACGCCTTTTGAAGCGATAGCCAGATGTACATTACCTCTTGCTAAATGTATTTTAAGACCTTCATAATAGAGAGCAGCCCTTGCAGTCTAACGGGCACGTCACCGAGCTGCCACAAAAATAACACTCCCCAAACCCACGATTCAAACTCAGAAGATTGTGTAAATCTACACCAATGCACCAGTCAGTCCATACGAAAAAGGAAAACAATATTCGCAACAAAGAATTCTCAATCAATACTTAAGGCATACAGCACGACCTTTTCTGCTGACCTCTTGAATGGAAGCAAAGAGAAACGTTGTGTTGTTGAACGAAATCCATTTAAAAGTTAATCTATCGTCAGTGTCACCGTGGGACACAACATGCACGTCACTAAACGTAATCGTACGACAACTTCCATACATATCGTAAGGGCATTTACGTAACGAATACGTAACTGCCTCTTTTATATAGTTGTGTTAGTGTAGGTTTGATGCCCGGATCGAAAAAAGGTAAATACATAAACAATGGAAAAGTATGTAATTGGTTTCATAACAAGATGTTTGTGGCTGATCACAGGGTTTTAAATTCGGTTTCCAAGTCGGCCTAAATATTATAAGAACGGTAGACGGCAAAGGAAACTAATTTTATAATATTATATGCCAATGTGAGTTTGTTTGTTACGCTTTCACGTCTTAACTACTCAACCGATCATCATGAAATTACACGTTGTCATGGGTATAGCAAAGGACATACATACCTTTCATTCAGAAAAAAGTACTGTTACTTACCTAAATTTACGCGAGGGTAACCGCGGGAATACCTAATATTACATACCTATAGCTGCTGGTGAATTATAACTCTAAAACATGGCTACCTATCTATACTAATATTATAAAGCTGAAGAGTTTGTTTGTTTGAACGCGCTAATCTCAGCAACTACTGGTTCGATTTGAAAAATTCTTTTGGTGTTGGATAGCCTATTTATTGAGGAAGGTTATAGGCTATATAACATCACGCTACGACCCACGGGAGCGGCGCAGTAACGATAAACGCAGGTGAAACCGCGGGAACATCTAATCCTTAATAATCGTGAGGCTATACACATGTGCTTTCAACTCTATAATAATTACCTACAGCTATTATAAAAGTCTACGTCATGAACCGCCCACATACGCAAACGTTCTCGTTTACGTAACAAGTGGCTGTACCCTATAATTTTATGCGTTATACAATCGACGTATGAAACAGGGAACTACGTCCGATGAATAATGTATTGAGGACTTGAAAACACCCGTATGTATGTCACATTAAAGCTATACAAGACATCTTGACTACATAATACGCGTCGTATACGGAAACTTAGTTCCACACATCGTAGACGCCACAGAAAAATTAGGTATAGATGGACGCTTTGGCGGACTTGGCTCTAAGCCTACTGCCTATTTGGCATGTTATCTATACTAATAATATAAAAAAGGAAAGTCTTGATTTTTTTATTGTAATGATTTAACTCAAAAACAACTCAACCGATTTTAAAATTCTTTCACCACTAGAAAGCTTTATTATCACCGAGTCACATAGGTTATATTTTAGTTTTTAAAAGTACTATTACTTTTAATCTAACCTACTTTTACGCGAGCGAAGCCGAGGGTAAAAGCTGGTGATGTATGTACATACATATCCATGAACGCACACAGCGATAGCTTAGTGAACTGACTGTGTCTGTCGGTCCGCCACGCAAAGGCACGGTAATACTATTATACAATAACCTATCTTCATACAAACGGTCGGAACTCGAGTCATACCTACGCGCCTCGGCGTCGGCATGCGCTCGGCACGCAACCAGTCGCGAATGTGCCGCAGTGACGAACGGACGGTGTGCAGTTTTTTAAACAGTAACCGCGCGATTTTTTTTTACCAAAAATAAGTACAAGTATAGCCTATTTAATATGACAAATAGAATGCTGTTTTTGGTTGCATGAATTCCTCAATAACGCACCCAGAGATAACTGTTTTTAGATTACCTGGAAACTCCGAAAGGTAAGACTATAAAATGATTATACATACTAGTAGGTAGGTACGTAATTTAAGTCTTTTTAAAAGATTTTTTTTCTCCCGGAAAAGAAATGCCTGGACTAATAAATAAAGTGAATAAGTAAAGAAAAGTGATTGACACGAGTGAACAACATGCATTTTTATTGAACACTTCCTATTCCATTCACAAAGTATTTTATTTGTTTAAATAAAATAAAAAATATTTACAATCACAAAAATAGATAGAAACTCAAAGTAGGCAGATTTAATTAAAATGCTGTAGGTGGGCAGCCCTATCGCATTTTTACGTACCGCGGCTGTAGGCATTTATTTCAAAGATACGGCCGAGTTACAATACTGTATATTTATGTACTCTGGCAAAGGTCTCAACTTTCAAAGTTATATGCGTATTAAATATTTTAATTAAACATTGCTCGCTTAAACGGTGAAGGAAACATCGTGATGAAACCTGCTTGTCTAAGTACAACATAATGTTCTCAAAAATGTGTGAAGTCTGCTAACTCATACTGGACAAGCGTAGTGACCGAACTCTTGTTACACTGAAAAGGCCCGTGCCCAGCACTGGGACAGTTTATAAACAGCTGGCAAAATAATTTGTACATAAATAAGGTAACGGTTACTTATAATTGCTGGCAATGATGCCAATTCTGTCGTCACAAAATTCTCTAAACTTAACTAAGAATTTTGTGACAACAGAATTGGCACCAGTGTCAAAGATATCAATCGCGCATTATTGATTTTACAAAAAGGTGTTAAATGTGGGACGAGTATCAATTAAATGTAGCTGTTTGAGCCTTCAGAAGTCTAACTTACCAAATGCGTGCCGGCTAATTCCTACATTTCCAATTTAGTAGGCGGCGATTAGGGTAGATGATTCACATTTTTTATTTATCATGTAAAATTGTTGTATTACCCAAACTCTAAAATACAAAGAATTTTTGAAACCTACTCAAAAATATCTAGTAGTAAGGGTAATTATCCAATGACGGCAAAAGATACACGATAGAAATTGTGACGTAAGCGTTGCTCAATAGCAGCTGTGTGAGCCAAGCCATCCCCACTACGGACCTACTTTTTATATCCAAATTTAAAATAGTTATTACTGTTATGGGCAATGAGGAGTTATTCCACTCAGAATATTAAAATATTTAAGCATAACACACGCCTCTCCCTACTCTTTCATACTTAGGTATATATATGGGCTTGACATAATATGTATGTTAGTTACTATAATATATGCGAATACAGGAATAGGTTTCCTTCAAAAAATTCAAGATACAAAAATGTTCGCTCACTACCGAATTTTCGAATTTTATTCGACAGGCGTAAATTTCTTTGCCCTAGTTCTAGACTGCCAGCGCGGCGGCGAGGCTATATCATATAGAACTTATTTTGTTATACTGACTTGTAAGAACCTCTGGAATCTCCTAATAAAATCTGTAAGTTTTGTGACACAACGATTTATATAATGTACACTATTATTACAAATGCAAATTTTGAGAGTTTGTATATATGTGGAGGGTACTCACCGATACGACTTTATATAAATAGTAATAATAATATTGCATTTATTTATATATTATGTAGGACGCATAGTTTCCGAGATATCGCGAAAAAGGTGTTTGCACCCCTTTTTCCAAGATGGCGGCTGGGGGACAAGGGCGGCAACCCCACAAACTTGGGGTTAAGCTTCTATTGACCCCGCACACATGTCCCAAAAATAAAGTTGCGTCCTCTAAAAAATGTAAAGCTCATGTAACATTTCAATGGACTAAAAATATTTTTTGACGATATTTGCACAAATTCTATGACTATTTGAAAAGCAGATTATTTCAGATTCAACTTATCGAGCTATTAACATATGACACAAACAACCATAGAATTCGATTCGGTTACCATTTGATTACATACATAATTACATCAATTATGGGTCAACCGAGTGATCCCACGCGGAACAAAAATTTATATAATCAACAAAATAGTTGCTTCGTATGTGAGTGTTCCTTGTGTCTGTTATTTGAATGTTCGTAAAGTTATCTGCTACACAGGAATTATTTCTAGTTGTAATTGACTTTGTCAAAGAAACAGGAAAATAAATTGTCTGTTGATACTCTGTTGTTGTTAATAAGCTTTATGATCGCTATTAAGGAACTCATGTAGAGTTTCTCAATAGCGATCAAAAAAATTAAATAAAGTAACGTTTATTTTCGACACTGGCATTAAACTTGTCACCAAATAACGATCACTCGCTCCATAACATACGCCACTAGACCCAAACCAAACCACTATATTATATTATATCTCGCAAACTAAGCACATGTTCGAATCGTAGAAGCTTTTATGCTCCATCCGATCATTCACTCCCACATACATTAATGTTGTTGGCAGTATACTCAAATAATTACTAACCTTCGTTATTTCATTAGGTAAATAGCTATCACAGAAGTGAATTATTGATTAAATAATATACAACCTTCAATGCTAATACCAATTTGTTGCGTAGGTTGTTTTCATCCTACAGAATATTGGCTCTTTGGTTCATTGTTGGAGGTTATGTTTACGACCTCAGGGGGGTGTATGGGTCTCAGGTTCGGTACCCAAGTCGGAGATAGTGATTTTCTGGTTTCCTGTCAAAAAAAATTCCGCAGCAGGACGCTGACTAAAACTATGATATGTAAACACATGATATAAGGTGGGGTCTAAAAACCTAGTAGGCGAAATGTGGATTTAATATTAGTCTTCTCCTTCGGGGATATAGTAAGACTATGTATGTATGTATTGACAATTTTCTTACTTATTTGATAAACAAGAAAGCTCATTACAAAACCATTAAGTAATTACGTTTAAACTGTATTTATTTTCTGATAAATAATGATGATCAAAATAGGCTTTTCACTTTTTTGGGTTCTCTTTAGCTACTAGTACGCCATATTTGTTTAATAAATAAAACAAGTGAGAAAAATAAGACACTTCATGCATTCTTTATCTATACTAATATTATAAAGCTGAAGAGTTTGTTTATTTGTTTGAACGCGCTAATCTCAGGAACTACTGGTTCGATTTGAAAAATTCTTTTAGTGTTGGATAGCCTATTTATCGAGGAAGGCTATAGGTTATATAATATCACGCTACGACCCATGGGGGGCGGCGCAGTAACGATAAACGCGGATGAGACCGCGGGAACATCTAGTACATATATAAAGGTACAAGATTTGACCTGCTGCTTCGCTCGCCTCAATGTAGATTATGTCAATATTTTTTATCCCTCGGAAACAGTACTTTTTCTAGATGATGGGTACCCTATATCCTATTCTATGCCCCTGACAACATGTATACAAAATTTCATGATGATCTATTGAGTAGTAAAGGCATGAAGACGTAACAAACAAAAAAACTTACATTCACAATTTATAATATTAGTTAGGATATCATAGACGACAGCCATTAGGATAATTTAGGCAGTCTATCTACTCTGTCTATTAGGACACACCTCACTAAATCCGTGACATAAGGTTCGGCGGTTCATGAATAGTAGTCTCGATAATAGGAATATTGTTACACAAAAGTCATTCAGAATAGGCTTTTATTTTTAGCGTCTTACTGAGAATACGCTTGGCGCATTGTTAGAGATCTATTTACGTATAAAGTACAGCCGTTTAAATCGTGCTTAGTTTAGTGTATAAATATTATATACTAACGGATTGATTGTCTGGCATGAATGGCGCAGTGCTTGCTTCGCAACCGCAAGTGCGCAGTCTTCTGAGTTCGTTCCTTATAAAGGTAAAATTATGGTTTATTCCACGAACAACTACTTCGAGTCCGAGTGTCTTTTAATATACTAATAATAAAGCCTTTTCACAGTGATAACAAGCCCGTACCCACTGCTGGGCATGGGCCTTATCTCTTATTACTGTTCTCATACCTACCACGCTAGCTCAGTGCGGGTTGGCAGACCTCACGTTTTTGAGAACATTATGAAAAACTCTTAGACGTTCAGGTTTTCTCAAGATGTGTTTCGTCACCGTTAAAGCAAGCGATAATTAACTATTAAATGAGTGTTTTCTGTGTCCGTTTTTAAATTGTCGTTATATCTCTCGCGGTACCATGGTTTCTCTTAATTATAATGTAGGATATACCATTTATATACACAAATTGAATTTATTGACCAAAATATATAATTTCTAAATTGTTTTTAAAGCTTGTGTTATTTAAGACATTATTTTTAGCGTAGCTGTACTTGTGCACCTGATTTGAATGTTTGTAAATCCTTCTGCGATACCGTACCGTAAGACATTCTTTAAAACAAGCAATTAGAACTATCGTTTAATATACATAATTTCTTCCTTACCTTCTGCTACAGTGTTACTAGAAAGCAACGCTCGACTTGTGTCGATGTGTTCAATTAAATGTATAATTACCTGTGGGAAAAAGAGACAAATATATTATTATCTATTATTGAACTTAGCATTACAAATATATGTATGCCAGCTGACCCGCGCAATTTCGTCTGCTTCACATAAGAGAATTTGTGTTTACAACATTTTTCATTGATGCGCCGCTCCTATTAGTCTTAACACGATGTTATATAGCCTATGGCCTTCCTCGATAAATCGGCTATCCAACACTACAAAAAATGTTCAATTCTATCCAGTTCCTGAGATTAGCGCGTTCAACCAAACCAATAAACAAACCAATAAACAAATAAGCAAACAAACAAACTCTTCAGCTTTATAATATTAGGTGTGAAGATTATTCGAATAGCAGAGAGTCTAGTAGCATATCTCTAGCTCTGGCAGGCTAGCGATGCTATTTTTGCAGATACGGTGGTATCAGGTCGTGTAGCAAACATTATTTGATGATACCATCTTATACCATCAGACCGTACGCGTAAATGTTTACCAAAAAGAAATAATAATATAATAATAATATTCTACCACATACACACAACACCATCTAGCCCAAACTAAGCAGAGCTTGTAATATGGGTACTAGACAATGGATAAACATACATATATACCATTTTTTTTTTTTGAAAATGCATACATATTATACATAGAAACACCCAGACCAAGACAAACATCCATGTTCATGCGCACAAATGTTTGACTTGTGCGGGAATCGAACCCGCGACCTCAGGCGTGGCAGTCGGTTACACACACCACTACGCCATCGAGGCCGTCAATGTAAATAAATCATATGTGCACCCAGAGAGGTAGGTATAAATCGTAATAATTTAGGTGCCAAAAAATAGTCAACGGCAACGGCAGACCCAAACAGATATTATGACGGTGTGGCTAGGGCGTCTTTGAAAGAGTCTGTTAGGGGATATCTACGAACAAAGTGATTTGAAAGTCCGAGGAAGAGGCTTTTGCCCAGTGAGACTTACAGAAAGCTGATAAAAAATATAATAGTCGAAAAAGAACTGCGAACTTGCATAAACGTAAAAGGATAAATCGAAGACCTGAATTGGGGCCGTGTCGAGGCCAATTCTAATATCTGTTCATTGTTAGTTTCACACTATGAAAAGCAGTAATACTCTATTTAGCGACTGAAACTAAAGTACTCTCAGAACTAGGTTTACGTCGCACCCAGAGGTCAATCTCTCCGCAATTGGAACAAACTGTAACAGAAAAAGGAGACCGCAAATGCGGCCAAGTCTCACAGATTAGAGTAATGCATTGGCGACATAACACGAGATGAATTTGGGCCTTACTCGAGCTTTATTTAAGCCATATATGGGCGGCAATAAAACCTGAACGAAGCACTCCGTCATGGTGACGGTTATTGGTGTACAACGTTATTAAATACTCAATCTGAATATGGATTTTATCGTACAACGCTGGCACATTAGTATTATATTAATATTAATGATGCGTGGTGTTTTGTATATTAAAAAGGAGTAGAAATGTATATTTTGTTGAAATTTATCGAGGGAATATTATGCTGTTTACATTTCTTTTGAGTTTGGTGTTTATATTTGATTATAACGAAATGTTTATAACCGAGTAAACATAAATACAACTTGCTTTCACAATACTTATTTATACATTTATATGCAAATGAAGAAGACATTTATTTTAAAATTTCGGTATTTGATTATGACGAAAATATTTATAAATCTTACAAGCATATATTCAAATCACTTTCGTAATACTTAATCATAAATTTACAGGTGCAGAATAACTCTTAGACGATGCCATAAATAAGGTAATAATGTCCAAATTAACCGAAAGTGTCCTAAACAAACTGTCTACATTACGTAAAATAATCAAATATTGACTTTCGTTACCTCATAAGTCAAATAAATAAACAAAATATCCATTCTGTAACAAAATAAACATTTTCTTATATTTTTTTAATTTTGGTCTTTATTTCGTGCAAAGAATAAGCATTGTTATTCAACGTCGCAATACTACCAGTCTTTTGGGCACAATATCAGTCGACTGTGATGCGGAGAAATGCTATGACGCCTCTTAGAGGGTTTTGCAGTTTTTCTTTTACGTTGTTATTATATGTTTTATATAATATTTTAATAATAAGATACTATAATTTATTTATATTATTAATATTTTATGTATAAGATTCTTTTTATTTAAGCTTACAAGAAGCTTAAAGTATGAAACTTTGTGAGACACCTGCACGTGTGTGTTTCGAACACGTGTAACAAATCGAATTGTATGCAATATTATACGTGTACGATTATTATAGAGAATAGACATGTGTTGCGCTAAAATACATCAGAATATATACAAGTGAATCCTTAAACTATAGCTTACTTTGGCCATAATATCTATACTTGTGTCAACAACAAACAACGGCAATTTAGTATACATATAATCTTAAATAAGAAAGTTTATAAGGCTAGTGTGAATGGATCTGTCGCAAGAGGAAAACCTAGGCGAACGTTTCTCGACCAGATCGGAGGCGTTCTGGACAAAGGCCAGGTTAAGAGCTCCTTGAACCGACGGGCGTGTATGAGGAATGTGATGAAATTGAATGAAGCCAGAGAAGTGTGTCAGGATCGTAGTAAATGGAAATCCGTAGTCTCTGCCTACCCCTCTGGGAAACAGGCGTGAATCTATGTATGTATGTATGTATAATCTTAAATAGAAAAATTCAGTTACCAGATGTTTGTGTCCACAAAACTCGAAAAGTAGTATCTTTCTTTAAAAGACTGCTCCAGCACGAGGAGTAATTTTTGTGTCGCGAGGGACTTTACAAACATTCAAACAACGGACACAGAGAACACCCAGACTTCGAACAACCATTTGTGGAACACAGCTTTTTTGTCCCGTATGGGATTCAAACCCACAACATTCAGCGCAGTGGCTGCGGCGAGGCGACCATTTAAACCACTACGCCATCCGTGCAGTGAATTAGATTGACTTGAAACAACAAACCAACACAACTTTAATTTCTATATAAGAGTGTTTTATATACTTTATATCCTGAAATTTGTACGGAAACGGTAAATATAATTTACTTCCTAATGATTAATAATAGACTGAACTACAACAAAGCGTGGTTTAGCTAATAGGTATTTAAATTAAAAACGTCGATGGCAAGACGAATTAACTTACTACAGGAGAGACTGGTGCAAACTAGCGCATAATAGGGATATGTGGAAAAGCGGGAGGGAGGCCTTTGCCCTGCAGTGGGACAATACAGGCTGAAATAATAATAATAATAATTACTGAAAAGAAAAGAAGCATGAGAGCAGAATAAATGCGGTAGAGATGAGAGCGTTGAGAAGCATATGTGGTGTGACTCTGAAAGATAAAATAAGGAATAGTGTGATTAGAGAGAGATGCGGCATGAAAGTGGATATAGTGACAAGAATAGAAAAGGGTATGTTAAGCTGGTTTGGACATGTAGAAAGAATGGACGAGGAAAGACTGACTAAGAAAGTATATAAGGCTAGTGTGAATGGAACAGTCGCAAGAGGAAAACCTAGGCGAACGTTTCTCGATCAGATGGGAGGCGTTCGACAAAGGCCAGGTTAAGAGCTCCTTGAACCGACGGACGGGCGTGTATGAGGAATGTGATAAAAATGAATGAAGCCAGAGAAGTGTGTCAGGATCGTAGCAAATAGAAATCCGTAGTCTCTGCCTACCCCTCTGGGAAATCTATGTGTGTATGTAATAAATACTTCACAAATTATATCAAATATTTATACACTTAAACAATCATTTATATTATACAACGACTTTGTAGCAAACTTGTTGCAAAGTTAAATAAAGAGGCCACAAAATTTGACGGTGATTTTTAATGAGTACCTAAAATATAATCATTATATTATCCTTGTAAACTTTCACTTGGCATAGTATTGTCACACATTTTTGCATTCAGATAGACTTTTGCGATTTGTACACATATGTATAGTTATTGCAACTCACGAAGGCGAGAGGGCTTTATTTGTGGTAAACGGACGGACGGTCAGTTGCGAGCGACACTTACACACACACATAAAGCTCCGCTCACCTTCGTGAATTGCAAGAACTGTCATATATTATTATCGATATCAGTGCAAGCTGGTCAAAACGTCGGGCAATAAATAGATAAATTTAAAAAGATGAATTTTGATTAAGACTCGTTGTCTAATATCATATTAAAAAAATAAAACTAGACAAAATTTCTAATATTTAAAAAGCGTGTAATTCTTAACTATCAGAATAAAAGCGGGTCTGACTTAATCTATTTGTTATACTCATTATAATATTAATGTTATATTTCGGATTGCAGAATAAATGTATATGATCCATACAGTAATACTTCTTACTAACACTACTTCATTCTTAGCATACATCAATCCATTACTCCAAATTGGTCTCTCCTCTAGGCTAGCTAATTGCTATCTATAAAGTTTTCTAATGAACATGAACATCCAATAACACTTTAACCAACCTAAAGACATCACGAACGCCCTCAATCCCAAGCGCAAACTATTCCATAGAAAGTCAATCAGTCAGACAAATATAGGTACCTACATGATATTAAAATTCGTTACAATACAATCATGTTTCATGTCTAGCCTCAAACCAATACAATTGCCAACTCCAGACAATGCTATGCATATGATGCAGATAGTAACCATTCAGAAACTATTTCTATTAACTTATTGGCAAGTAGATATAGTAGTTCTACCCACCCACTGGAATTGAGGCGAGACCGTAGAAATGTTGGCAAATACATGAAGGACATTGAATGTCACCCCTAAGGTTCCCCATCCATTTGAATAAAATTTTAAGACATAACATGATAATATATCATGGCATACTTTTGTTTGTCTTATTTATATTTACGCATGACAGCTTATATTTTTTAAGCATAATCATAATATCAAATCATAATCATAAAATTGAATTTATATTACCACGTGTATGAGGAATGTGATGAAAGTGAATGAAGTCAGAGAAGTGTGCTGACACACTACGATCCTGAGATCGTAGCAAATAGAAATCCGTAGTCTCTGCCTACCCCTCTGGGAAAAACAGGCGTGAATCTATGTTTCAATGTATGTATGTATTATCACAACTGGCTGCTGGACCGCGGCACCCTGAAGCTATTTTTCAGGTTGTCACTAAGATAATTATGTCAACATAAATAATAAATAAAATAAAAATCATTTATTTTCAGACAAAACAGTCCATAGCCAAACAAGAATTTTATATGAAAATAAAAATAAACACAATAAGTAGGTACAGAACAGTCACTACCTCCTCCCCAGACCCTTCTGCGCACCCCTTACGTAGAGCTCAGTAAACCTACCGAGAAGAACAGAGTCAACTCTGTCACCCACCATCCTCAAGACACTGTTCCGACTCACCCGTACGCGTTGTATTAAGGAAGCTACTTTTTTCCTCATCAGTGCATAAAAGTCATCTACGTCGGCGTCGGCAAACATACCGGATGCACTGCAGTATCTAGGTAGGCGAAACAGTGACCTGAAGATGTTATTGTAGAGGACGCGCAAGGCGCTGTAGGTCCTCTGCGTAAAACAGGCCCACAGGCTACAGGTGTAAAACGCCTGACAAAACGCTTTGAAGAGCGTAACCTTGACAGGCGATTTACACCTAGCAAACCTATGCGCCAACATGTTACCCCGAATCGACAGCGCCCTACGCTCCCTCTCAACATCACAATCATCTTTAAGACTCTCTGTCAACATATGACCCAAGTATTTGAACTTTGAAACCCGGGTCAGAGGTACCCCATTGAGCAAGAGTGGTGTTGAAGAGAACCTATCAAATACATTACTTTTGCATTTAAATATCATGTACTCACTCTTACCCACATTGTACTCCAAGCCGTGTTCCAAAGCATAATTCTCACATATTTTTACCAGCTGTCTTAAACCGTTCATTGTGGGGCTCAGCAGCACCATGTCGTCCGCATAACTTAAATTGTTTACACAAACCTCATCTATTTGGCAGCCGACATGTTTACTACTGAGCTCCTCAATGAGCTGGTTAACATATATATTGAATAACCTAGGAGAAGTAAGACCACCTTGTCTTACTCCACATTCCAAAGTGTATTCTTCAGAATATGTATTGCCCCACTTTACTGAGTTTACTTGGTTGTTATACCAGTAAGTAAAAATACCTATAAGGTCAGCTGGTACTCTTTCATTTCTTAGCTTTGACCAAAGCTGCCATATGACACTCGGTCAAAAGCTTTGGACAAATCCAAGAAACAGGCATGCACTGGCGTCTTACGTTTCCCATAGTAATTCACAGTTTCCTTTAAACATAATATTGCACTTTCAGTTGACAGTCCTGCCCTAAAACCAAACTGTGTATCTTTAAGTGTGACATAATTACAAAGTTTTTTGTCTAACAAGCCATCTAAAACTTTTGATATTACAATTGCTAGTGAGATTGGTCTATAATTACTTCTTAGTGAAATATCCGCAGTAGTGTTTTTCAGTATAGGGACCACAATTGTTCTCATTAGATCAGCTGGCAGATAAGAGTGTCTAATACAGAAGGTAAAGAACATAGCTAGTACTCTACAGAGATGAGGACCCGCATGCTGCAGGTGCTCGATACTGAGCCCATCATGCCCAGATGATTTTCCTCGCTTCATATTTCTAATAATGCTCGAAACATCTTTACTAGAGAAACCAATAGGGTTTTCCACGGAGTGGAACCCAGTATCAAGCATTTTCGGCAGCCGGGAGCTTACCTGGAAATGCGCCTTGAAAGAATTAGCAATTCCCTCAGGATCGTCCGTTCCCTCTATACTAACAGGTAACTTGATCTTACCATTTAACTGCTTGGTACCCTTCCAGAACTTATTAAAATTCTTATTCGAATGCTGTGTGGCAAGTATGTCCATCTTTATTTGTTCCTGATTATTCAGGCAATATTTAAGGTGAGACTTAAAAATTCTACGACTCTCACACATTTTATCGAAAAAACGCCCATTTCCAGGTTTACCTGCATATACATTTGGTAATCCAGCTTAGCCTGCCTGTGAACCTCCTTGACATGCTTGTTCCAGCCATACACACATTTAATATTACCTGTTTTCTTAACTTGTTTATAACTTATTATTGACGCCTGGCACAATGACTCAATAATGTCCCTATATAAATTATCAATTATTGCTCTATGTAGTATATTTTGACACATTCCATCAGCACATTTTTGCAACTGCTGTGGAAAATCAATGCCTCTTAATTTACTGTTACACAACTGTTTATATTTATTTATTTCGTCTAATTCCCTTACTCCCCATTTTATCTTATTATTTGTGCATTTATTTATTTTAATTTTTGAATTAATCAATTTTAAATTACATTTTAATTCTATATTCTATTTATTCATAAACTGTATGCCAAAAATAATTATGGCAAAATAAAGCCAAAAAAATATACCGACCTATTTATTCCAAGGTATATTAGGGAAAATATTGTGCGAAAAGAAGGGATCACCACCCCAAACTATTCGGATGAATTTTAATGCGAAACTTAAAGCTCAAGAATTCCATTCATAGAGAATATAAAAAGGCCTAAAAGCCAAGACTTTATTACAAGAATTTCTATTACTTCATAGTCGCTGTCAATTTAACGCCTGACGTCTTAAAGAATTCAATACAATAGATAGCGACCTATGACCTATGGAAACTTATGAGCGCAGTAATGAATATTTGAAAATTGTTATGAATTTCACAGGCGTTCTTTGTGGATATTGAAAAATACGTTGGGTATACGGTTATTAAGAATAATTGCGAGCTTGATATTATTTAAAAAGATTCTGGCGCATAACGACAAGTTCTCAAAACGTTGATTTTGCAAAATGATTAGGTAGATCTCAGCCATATAACTTTGTTTAATATTGTCTCACGTTTACGCGAACATTATACATTTCAATTAAACTACTTTATGCGGTTTTTATTACAGTGTAAATATGAATATTTTGAATTAAAAAAACGGGTGCTCCTGGAGTGCCGGCAAAAGTGAAAAGTTGAATATTAACGTTGTGCATTTTTGATATTTTGGAATGGTTAGGGAATAATTTTGCACGAATTGCTTTAATTATCAGTATAAAAGTACTATCATTTATGAGGTAAAATACAATATTCATTTATTGCGCTATCGTACACAAACATGACAATTCTCCCTCCGTCTTACGAATTTTCGATCAGGTCACGTTTCCTGACGCGAGTTTGACAATTTTTCCTCCGTCTTACGAATTTTCGATCAGGTCACGTGTACTGACGCGAGTTTAACATTTTTTACCCATCACAAAAAAGTGCACAACGCCGCTAAAGAAGTTTTCACTTCAGAAATATACTGCTCGGTACTCTGTAGCTCAACTAAAAGGACGTAAGAAACGTCACTTGAGTGCACTTTTATCAATAAAGTATGATATTGTTTTTTGACATTTTATACCATCAATTTGATGAGCGTGATACGAATGAGATCTGTCACAGGACCCAAGCTATGGGAGTATAGAGTTTGTTAAAATAAACCACGATAAAATCTGTATCGTGTAGTTTAATTTCAACTTTGTAATTCTGTACTTAGTAGTTTCTATAGCTCCTTAAGGAGTTATTGTATTACTAGCTTTTGCCCGCGGCTTCGCTCGCGTTAATTTAGAATTTGACAATCAATTCGGGTTGTACTCTGCTTGTAATAATATAATTTAATCATGATTCGAAAGACACGTGGCGCCATCTATTATCATAAGAACGTTATTATTGTTTTCCTCGGGAACAGTAATTTTTTTCGGGATGACAGGTAGCCTATGTCCGTTTCTGTACACCTGAAAACGTATATGCAAAATTTCAGGATGATCGGTTCACTGGTTTAGGCGTGAAAAGTTAACAAACAAACTCATTTTCGCTTGTATAATATTAGTTAGGATTAGCAGAAAAACCGGTAATCTTTGTTTCTTACTAAGATAGACTTGTTGCACAGCAATTCCTTTGTATATTACAAGGGTATTTTTGGGGAGTTACATCACGTAATCATATTTGAGCTTTGAAACATGATTTCTAAAATTCTCTATTGCTCATTGGTGCGTAGTATCCTCGAGTATTGCACACGAGTGTGGAATCCACGGTACGATATTTATAGAGAGGTTGGAATCTATCCAACGTAGATTTCTGAGGTGCCTGCAGTACAAATCCAAAATCTTTGATCCATCATATGAGGCAAGATGTCGAAGACACCATATTCTACCACTGTATGAAAGAAGAAAATTATCTGACATCACGTGTCTTGTTAAAATTGCCCAGCACGGTATTGATTCACCTGATCTTTTATCCAAAATATATCTTAAAGTTCCAAATAGAATGACTAGATCTCATGCATGTCTAGATGTTCCTCAGTGTTCTTCAAATTATAGGCAGAACTCGTTTTTCGTCCGAGCTATTAAAGAAATTAATAAGGTGGTTAGCTTTCCAGAACTAGACTTATTCAACTCGAAATCACATATTTTCAATAAAATATTAACAAAGGCATGGTTCTCAAGCTGATTCGTTCATAATTTGTAACTTACATTTGTTTTGTTAATTTTTGTTTTGTTTAGTTTTCCTCTCATTACCATTTTCTAAAACTATTAGTATTATATAACAAGCTTTTTAGTTGTGTATCTGCGAAAACATGTAAATGGTGCATAGTTTTAACACATGTTGTATTTTCTGTTATATACACTGTATGTTTTCCCAACAAAAAAAAAAATGATTCACAAACTTCTACTTACAAGAACAACACATTATGGCAATACACTTTATTTAGACATTCGCGATTTGTACACTTATTTAGATACTTATATAATATTAGAGTGTTCATTGTGTGCGTTATTTGAATGTTTGCAAAGTCCCCCGCGATACAGGAATTATGCCTAGTGGGACAATTAGGTACGGTTTAAAAAAAAAAATGTTAGACAACGGGACTGCAACCATGATTGACCGACCACGATTGATGTAAGTCGGTCGAAACATTGGGCAATGAAAAGGTATTTGTTACTTTCAAATACTTAATCGCGAGTCGTTGTCTCATATTATCTTAAATACACTATGGAAATCTTTACAGTTAAAGGTTATGTTAAAATATATTTCAAAGGTATATAACAAGACTACTAAAGCTTACTGTCGTAAGTAAGCTGTATAATTGCTAGCGAGATTCGCGCAATATGACAACGTAACTAATATTCTACTAGGCGAATTATTGGAGTACAAGTTTGATAGACCGATCGATCGTCTATCGTGTAAAGGGGGATAGCGCGATCCATCAGCGTGGCGACAGATACATCATTCTACAAATGCGCTACACATCGCAAATATTAGTTGAGTAAACCAGACTAATTGAATAACTGGGAAGGTCATTATAAAGATATTTTGTCTGCACAGATGAAGCCGTAGAACAAATGATTGTTCTGGGTCTGGATTTTCTTTGTGTCAGTTGTTAAAATTATTGTAAAGTCCTTTGCGACATCAGATTTACAAATCGAAAGAAAGTTGCACATTTAATTTTAAAAATCAAAAAGATATTTAGCGCCTCATACAAGGTGCCATGCCGGTTTAATTAGTTCTGAAATAGTGTTTTTTACGGTTTCAAACAATAAGTATAAAATTATTAGAATATATACTAATAATATAAAGATTGATTTTTGTTAGCTTGTGTGTTTGTTTGTAACGATTTACCTCAAAAACTACTCAATCGATTTTAACTTTTTTTTACCATTGGAACGCTGGCTGGCTATATTTACATAACATACATATTATATTTCATTTAAAAAAGTACTGTTACGAACATATCCTTACCTACATTTTCGCGGGCAAATGCTAGTATTTTATAATTCTATCACTATAAGACTACTTAATGTAATTATTATTCATCCCAGACGGACGCAGATAAAATGCGCATCTAGTTGTACATTGACCCGACACATCGTACCTTTGTCCCTTAATTGACGCGGGTCGTCACCCGCCCATTATCGGGATTGATTGCGAATTAGAAAATTAATGGACATATTGATAAAGAAGTAAAGGTAGTAATAAAGAAGTAGGTTTGCTGATATCGGTGGTAAATAAAAAGAATATTGTGGTCATCAGACCAGACAAAAAGAAGAGCATCATGAACTTCTTTCAATATTGACGGTGATTAAATCGCGTTATGTATGTTTTAATTATAGTGGATAATAGTCACAAATAATAGATATTGAGTGCCTTTCTAATCGGCAGTATAGCACGAGGAAAAGCGACTGCTGCGCTATAGGGTTTTCGGTCCCATTCTCAAGTTAGGCAAAGCGTTATTGGATTTTTCTGACAAAATTGCCGCGCTCCGTGCTGCTATTGAAAATCAGTCTGAAAGGGGCAATGGACTTGCTCACAATAACCTGACACTTAAAAGTTAAAACCATTGCTCGCGAAATGTCGGTGTAAGACACGTTTGCTTATCCCTTCGGAGATTTCGGCGTGATACTTTGTATGTATGTTACACAAGCACAAAATATAATAGTGTATACAAAAACCATTACATGCTTTGTTTAAACACTTGTACTCAAAATTAATATAGTTTTAGACAACGGGACTTAATTGCGTTGGTGAGTATTTTAATACAACGTACACACACACGCATACACGCGTGCGCCTCAAATGAAGTCTATACACATGTATATGTGTGTGTGCGACCAAGTTAGCGTGCGTATAGGCCCGACAATCTACTTCTACTTAATAACTATAAACAAACTATATTCAAGGCATCACTATCTTAATCGGTTCACCTCAAAGGTTACCCAAAGATAACCTTCCAATCGATAAACCTGACCTTACCAAGTTTAATTTTTAATCGATCTTAATAAGTGTCTAAAATCTTAGAAGTAACAACATAGGCTACTTTCTTTTTAACTTAGGGGAATGCAGTTACGCTTCCTTTTTTCCGCGGAGAGGAAAGGGTAAAGGCATATCCACCAGTCAGGACACCAGAGGATCATCTGATCCTCTAGAAGGTTTATACAGAAAGAACCGGTTGAGCCTGAAAGATGTCAGGCTGGTTCCTACTATATAAACCTACCAGTGTGCCAACTCGCTGCCTTGAAACACGAGTTAGTAAACTAAGGTTTGCAACTGAGGTGGTTGGAGTGTTAATATCCTCTGGAGAGTACAATAATCCGAGCTAACGTCCCGTGACGGGCTAAGTGCCTGCTGACAGCTGACGTAGTTTAATTTATGAAGACGGCTGTACCGTTATCATCGCTAGGATTTCCAAGTGGATTGCGTTAATCCAGTTTGATGTACTCGAATGGAATTCGAGCTTATTAGATAAGGTGATGGTGCGGAAAGATTGGTGTTTTCTGGGAATGTGGTGTACCAGGCGGTAACCAGCTATATGTACTGATTAGTTGGCAGAGTTCGTCGTTCATCGTTGGGTAAATGTATTGCTGTGGTAAGAGTGACTATACGGAGTAGATAATAATAATAATAATAATATTCTACCACATACACACAACACCATCTAGTCCAAACTAAGCAGAGCTTGTAATATGGGTAGGTACTAGACAATGGATAAACATACATATATACCTTTTTTTTTTGTAAATGCATGCATATTATACATAGAAACACCCAGACCAAGACAAACATTCATGTTCATGCGCACAAATGTTTGACTTGTGCGGGAATCGAACCCGCGACCTCAGGCGTGGCAGTCGGTTACACTCACCACTACGCCATCGAGGCCGTCAAATTAGATGGAGGCAGTTATTGCGCTCCAAGATGACACCTGGTAACTACGATCCTTAGTCATGGTGGAACGCCTGTAAAGAGATTTTAATGTATTCAATCTTTTTATGCCTAGTTTTGGATTAAATTCAGAGATGGGTTTAGACGATCTTGACTTTTTCTATAGTAGTCATCAAGACGAATGTAGACAAAGTAAGCAATGCTGCGTTACTAAAAAGCTTCGTCCAGAGCGTATAATAATAATACATTAAAGTTAATATAGCACCAGCATACTTTCCGTGTACTCTATGTCGACGCCATATTGATGAAAATGAAGACTTAAGAATTACCAGATAGATTACACTTTAGTTACTGTTAAAATCCATAAAATATTCGGGTTACCTCATTTTGAAACTCAAGCCTATACTTAGTAATTTTACTTCTATTGTATAAAGAAAGCAACTCTGATTTCAAGAGTGCATCACATTGTTCCATTACCATACAAATTGCGTAAGCGTCTGTAAGTAGCTATTACGGCCAAGGGAAGGTCTGAAAGGACGTCGTACTTCAGCGCAGTCTTAATTAAATCTATTTATGCTCGTTTTGTCCTTCATTCAGCTCTATGCATTTTATTGTGGTTGGCAACATTACTCTTTATGTTGTAAATCTTTGCAACATTTATTTATTAGACCCTGCTAGCACGCGGGTCTTAGTCCGCGTTTCTGTTAATATGTAGTAAGCAAGCGACAGTAGTTCAATGAATAAGGCATTGATCTTGATGAGAAGTCAAATTTATTTATTGCGTTGCCGACGTGAACCTGCTCCTCACATAAGCTGAAGAGGTTAACAACTAATATTATTTAAGCCAAATCGCTGGTTATGTATTATTAAAAACAAATTACTTCGTGGCCTATTTATAGATACTAGCGGTCGCCTAGTGCTCGAAATTCGACCAAAGTTTGCCTGTAAGATATTGCTGATATATGTCATTATATATTGACATATGTAACCATAGTTACGCGCTTCGACTGCGTACGTGTCAAATGCATGGTTATGTACGTGTAGTGCTTTTTCATTAATTTAAATTACACTAACGTTCGCCAAGTGGTCAAAATTTGACCATAATCATTATTTAAAATTTGAAGAAAGCATATCTAAATTTATATTTTTTAAATTACTGTTTCGAAATGTTTCTATTGATAACAATAAAGCTCGTAAATAACTAAATAAAAAAGTTCTGGATTAAAAAAGATCAAAGAAGAAACTGAAGAGAAAATTATTCTTAATTGTTCTATCTTTACCTATTTATACATAAATATATTTAAAAACATATTTTTGTATTAGTCACGCGAACATAAATCACACACAGACATAAAAACAAACAGTTATTTACAAAATAGGACGCACATTTTAAAGCATCTTTGGCACAAAATGAAGCTTGTATGGAGAGCATTTTTGTGCTCATGCCATATCTGATACACAATTAGTTCAAGGCAAAACTGTACACAGATATTAGTCTGATTCCAAACGAAAACAAGTGACTAATGACTGTCATAGTGGTGCGGGATCTTATCGCGCCATCTTTCATTGTCAAACATTTTGTTTAATACGCAGACTGACAAATGCGCTGTTGTGTTTTTGATGTAATTTTTCTCTGCTCTACGTTCTTCATCTGCCATACACGGTTGTTTAATCCCAAAAAAACAGGAGCAATTTCATGCCCCTATTTTACTACATGTCTTAATATACATAACCTCTATCCCCGAAGAGATTTATTTTATTTAGCCTGAGGCATATGTTACCTCATTACTTGGATATGGTAGTACTAGGTTTTATGTAACTATCTAATAAGGCGTATGCTTATTGCTGTCTACGAGCTCTGTACCAGATTCCGTTCTATGGCTAAGAATTTCTTGACAGTAAAGTCTAAAACACAGCCCGATCACCTGAATCAAAGTTGAGACTATGAGCTCTCGAGTAGTGCACGAACACACTGCAGTAACCTGAACCATCGCTGCGCCGCCGATGTTACGCTTTAATATTGCCGTGTATACTAAGAGCAAGTCCCGAGCAGCGATAGCTCAGTGGGGAGACCAACAGACTGCAATGCAGAGGGTCTCGGGTTCGAACCCACGTCGCGCACCTCTGACTTTCGGAAGTTTATGACTTTTCGAAATTATGTGCGTATTGATTGACAATTATCGCCTGCTCCGTGCCTCGGAGAGCACGTTAAGCTGTCGGTCCCGCCTGCCATGAACATCTATGGCAGTCGTTATTGGGAGAGTGTCGACACAAAAGATCCCACTAGGTCGAAGTGTCACCGGTCTGCACTGACTGGCCTCCACATAAGATAAGATAAGAGCAAGTGCCAAATTTTAACATATTTCCAGGCTACCTACGGGTACAGAGAATTTCCAAAGAACATATGATACTTTGCTCGATCTTGAAATAAACATAAATATATCTAACATAAATGTAAATTCAGTACATAAATATAGGAAACTCACTAAGCCCTTTGACGTTTTTTTTTTCTTTTTTTTTTATTGCTATTGTTGGCAGACGAGCACGTGGCCCACCTGATGGAAAGTGGTAACCACTGCTCATGGACTTCAGCAATCTCAGGACACAGCAAAGCCGCTGCCTACCGTGAAAGAAGAATTCTCTTTAAACCTCGTTTGAAGAAGGACATATCATAGCGCTCGGGAAACACCGAAGCTGGCAGTTCATTCCAGAGCTTGCACGTACGTAGGAGAAATTATCGCTGAAAGCGTACCGTCTTAGAATTGAACGCTTCCAGGTGATGTGGATGAACCCTGCTTCGGTGTCGAGTGGTACGGTGATAGAAAGGGGCCGCTGGTACCAAATCAAACAGTTCTTCAGAGCACTCCCCGTGAAAGAGTCGGTAGAACACGCAGAGAGACCCAAAGTCTCTTCGTTGCTCCAACGACTCCAGTCTATCCGTGAGATTGGGATCATCGACGATTCGAACTGCCCGTCTTTATAGGGAGTCAAGTGGCTCGAGCTGGTATTTGGGAGCCCCTGCCCAGAGATGTGAGCAGTACTCCACGTGCGGCCGGACCTGTGCTTACGTTCATTACGCTGACGTTCATTAGTGTTACTTTGTGACCTAAGTGAATAAATTATTTGTGACTTTGACTTTGACTTTGAAATCACGTCCTGCATATTACGTGTAAGTGTTAGGTACACACTTATATCACGGGAACAAAAAGACAATCCATTTTATTATTTACATTGAGTTTTTGTTACAAGAGGTGACTATTTAGTTACATCAAAATTGGAATATTGATGGCCACTAGGTAAAGAGAAAACGAAACATGTTATAGCTGAAGCAGATCATATATTGCAGACTACATATGTATAGTCAGTCATAGTAGTGTCACAATTATTTAATTTTCATGCATGGAAAACACTTTTAACCTTAATATGCTGTATAAGCTATATATATATGCTATATATTTTAATATATAACTTAGTCATTATTGACAAAGTTATATATTAAATGGATTGTGTGAGTGACTGCACTAACGGCGTAGTGGTTTAAATGGTCGCCTCGCCACTGCGAATAAATACGCGTGTAGCGGATTCGAAAAAAAAAAATTGTGATCCACAAATGGTTTTCCGGTTTCTAAGTGTTCTTTGTGTCTGTTGTTTGAATGTTTGCAAAGCCCTCCGCGATACAGGATTTACAAGAGCGGGAGATGTCTTTAATAAAAATATGGGTAAATACCTATGAGGCTACCTTTAATAGGTTACACCTAAAACTATAGTCCTAACACACCTCTACTCTTCCCCTTAGGAACATAGGAGCGAGCAAAGGTAAAAAATATTTTACTCAATTAAAAGTTTAAGCTGGCCGTTTTATTGATGCTCCTTTGAGAATCATATTTTCTATCTAACAGTTTAATTTTAACCTGTAATCGAGATATAACGCTCATTAATCTAAAAAATTTACTCACGGTATCCCTATTATAGTGTAGTTTGTGACGGTACATGAACAAACAAACATACCTATGCCAAAAGTGAGAGTGAATCAAAATTCTTCTGCCTCAAAACGGAGACATGACATCGCAGCACCAGTCAGCTTGTGACCACGGCCGGTGTAACCTGGTCGAAACGTCAAGCCTAAAAAGGTAAACGTTATGCATGATCGCCTTAATATCCGTTACATATTATATATATATCATGCAACGCGAAAGTTTAAAAGTTATTATCCGTCAGATAATAAATGATAAAACGTAGAACAATGGAAGCTGCACAAGTCACAGTACATCGGGAGAAGCTTGCAACTATTAAAAATCAATACGGGCTGTTATAACTTTGTGATTCGCGTTCACTCAGCGGAGCGAATTGTTTGAACTAGAATATGAGCGCGCTTCAAATTATAAAAAAATTTACCAGGCTAATAAACAGGTACGAAGTTGGTAAAACTCTCGTTTATATTATGTAAACTATTTATTTGGAGCAGGAACAGCTCAGTGAGACCAACAGACTGCAATGCAGAGGGTCTCGAGATCGAACCCACGTTGCGCACCTCTGACTTTCGGAAGTTATATGACTTTTCGAAATGATGTGCATATTGATTGACAATTATCGCCTGCTCCGTGCCTCGGAGAGCACGTTAAGCCGTTGGTCCCGGCTGCCATGAACATCTATGGCAGTCGTTATTGGGAGAGTGTCGACACAAAAGATCCCACTGGGTCGAAGTGTCGCCGGTCTGCACTGACTGGCCCCCACATAAGATAAGATAAGATAATGTAGCTTTACGTTACTAAAGGGTTATGCAGATGTATATATCTCGGAAAATGTCTTAGGTTTAGCCCGCGGTTTCGCTCATGTAAAAGTAAGTTAGGTTATGTTAGTAACAGTACTATTTTTTAATAAAAAGTATAGTTGAGTTAAAACCTTACAAAAAAAAATCAAATCTTTCCTCTTTATGATGTTAGTATAGAAATGTGTACACACGCACATTTAGTAAACAATTTTTTAGACCTACGTTATAGGTGATGACCTGATGACTGATGAGTCAATCGTCGTCTATTGAACATTACGTGCTATTACCGAGCACTTCCTTGCAAGAAATAAACACAATACAAAGATACTTATTAAAATGTCAAGAATAGAAATATAATAATTAATATAAATAATGAAAGTGGATATAGTTACAAGAATAGAAAAGGGTATGTTAAGCTGGTTTGGACATGTAGAAAGAATGGACGAGGAAAGACTGACTAAGAAAGTTTATAAGGCTAGTGTGAATGGAACTGTCGCAAGAGGAAAACCTAGGCGATCCTTTCTCGACCAGATCGGAGGCGTTCTGGACAAAGGCCAGGTTAAGAGCTCCTTGAACCGACGGGCGTGTATGAGGAATGTGATGAAAGTGAAGTGTGTCAGGATCGTAGCAAATGGAAATCTGTAGTCTCTGCCTACCCCTCTGGGAAACAGGCGTGAATCTATGTATGAATCTATATGTTAGCAGTCATAGTACATCAATATTATTAATACTGTATGATTAAAAATAACCTATTACCAAACCTAACATTTGGCGAGAACGCATATTCAAACATTGTATATCATGTACGTAATATTTAATTTAAGTAACATAATTATAGGCTATAAAGTTGAGATCATTCTGGAATCCATGATTTGTTGAATTTCATTGGAATAACTAAATTACAATGTTTGCTCTGCTAATTAAACTGAATAGATTAAAACTAATCAAAGCAAAGGAGATTTAAAGATTTAAAACAAATAATTTAAACTTACGAGGAATAATTAAGGTCAGTCGTTTTAAGTTGGTAGAGGCGCGCTGCGAAGATTTAGTGTAGGTAATAATAGTAAGAGAGAAAAATAGCTATGTTGCCTCGACAATACACAGTTGCAAATAGACATTACACGCACACATATACTTGAACAAAATGACTATGTATTGTTAAAATAAACAAAAAAAACTATCAAAACAAAATACTATCAAATAAATGTCACCTGCAATTGATTATCTGATAGACTAATTCGATGATGTTTAAATACTACACACACAATGACAAAAAGAACACTCAGATTCTTCAAAACTCTCTGTAGATTACATATACCTATAATAAATAATTTAAAATAACGGTAAAACAGGAAACCTACTATCTGAGAGTTCTCCCTCTCTCTATAATGTTCTCAAAGATATGAGAACTGGCAACCGCAATGGCCCAGCGTGGTGGGCTTAGCGTTACCGTTCACACACTGAGAAAAGATCCGTGCCCAGCAGTGCGACAGTTTACATACAGTCTGACATGTTTTCACATGCAGTGGTGTTTTGTAGTATATCATAAGGTTAAATTACTTACTTCGTTGGCTCAGCGATCCAAAGTGGATCTTGGCCTCCGACATTAAAGTGCGCCATTCTTTCCTATTTGCCAAGTCAGACCAATCGAGCACATTCATCTCTTTCAGGTCTTTAGCTATTTCGTCTTTCCAGCGGTACCTTGGACGACCCACCGGACGACGCTAAGGTTAAATTACATACTTTTTTTTATAAACTACTATATATATATATGGACCTACACAGAGTGGTTTAGCATCGATAAAGGTGTTAGACAAGGATGTGTAGCGTCACCTTGGCTGTTTAACCTATACATGGACAATTGTTTGAAAGATTTAAAAGATTGTGAATGGGGATTAAGAATGAATGAGTTACTTGTCAAATGTCTTCTTTATGCCGATGACCAAGTAATATTTGCGTCATCGGCGGAAGAGTTGCAGGCGATGGTAACTATTATGCATGGTGCTTTTGAGAGTAAAGGAATGAAAATAAATGTAAGCAAGACGAAAGTAATGGTATTTGAAAAGGAAGAGTGCGTGACGATGTGTAATATTATGATTGATGGAGAAAAAGTGGAGCAAGTGAAAGAGTTTGTATATTTGGGTACTTTGTTTACAAGGGATGGTAAACATGACGGAGATATTGAAAGGAGAACGATTGCTGGCAACAAAGTGAATGGAGCCCTACGCGCTTTTATGAACAGTCGAAATGTATCCGAAAAGGCACGTTTGGCTGTTCATAGAGGACTATTAGTGCCCACACTTATGTATGGAAGTGAAAGTTGGGTATGGCAAAAGAAGCATGAGAGCAGAATAAATGCTGTAGAAATGAGAGCGTTGAGAAGCATATGTGGTGTGACTCTGAAAGATAGAATAAGAAATAGTGTGATTAGAGAGAGATGCGGCATGAAAGTGGATATAGTTACAAGAATAGAAAAGGGTATGTTAAGCTGGTTTGGACATGTAGAAAGAATGGACGAGGAAAGACTGACTAAGAAAGTTTATAAGGCTAGTGTGAATGGAACAGTCGCAAGAGGAAAACCTAGGCGAACGTTTCTCGACCAGATCGGAGGCGTCCTGGACAAAGGCCAGGTTAAGAGCTCCTTGAACCGACGGGCGTGTATGAGGAATGTGATGAAAGTGAATGAAGCCAGAGAAGTGTGTCAGGATCGTAGCAAATGGAAATCCGTAGTCTCTGCCTACCCCTCTGGGAAACAGGCGTGAATCTATGTATGTATGTATGTATGTATATATTATATATATATATATACACTTTTATATATGAATGTAGTATAAATATATTGTATAAGTTTATATTTATTATTTTATTCCATTTTTTGTTTTCGTTTTGTTCTCTTATGCATTGATGTGTATTAATAAATTATTGTTAGTAGGCCTGCGAGAATACCAGCGTTGCAGTATATACTGCAACAATAGCTGACGCAGTTGCCTAATTTGATCTCCATGTACCGTTTTCTGCTTAATTGTATTTATTATTGTTTTTAAAATTATGTATGTATGGAGATTCAAATAAAATATTTTCTTTCTTTCTTGCTTTAAAAATCTAGAATTCTTTCTTTCTACTGGAACTCCACAAGAAGTTGTTAGCCTGCGATATTCTACTGTGTAGTTCTCTTCTAGTCCAGCGACCACATAAAGCAAAATGCCGGAATTATACAAAAATCCAGCGATACCTACCTCTCTTAAATTTAAAAGACCATACCGGCATTACCGACCAATTATACGTAAAAGATAGGGTAAAGGCCGAACGGAATAACTTAACATAATAAATGTGACAAGTTTTGTTAAAATAATGCATACACGGACCCAAAATTGTATAATCGCCAGAATTTGGGTGTTATTTATGTACATATTTTTACGTTTAAACGGCATGCATGACCCTTAATGACAAAGTTGTCTTAAAAAAAGTAAACTACATACATAGTCATGTATATATTTCCCAAAGGGGTACGGTAATTTATTTCCGTAATTGATAAGGCGTTTATCGTCTACCAAGCATAGACAGACTCGGCGCTGCTACTGGAAATTCCTTAAGATAAAAATCTCATAATATTGTCCGATCAGGCAATTGAAACTGTGACCTCATGCAGCACCAGTAGCTTTCACTCTCAAGGTTCTAAAGACCAACTAAATCGCTATAAAACTTTTCTAATTCTAAAGTTAACGAGTTAGTAGTTTTTTTGGGGAATAGAATTCGCCCACTAACCCTTTGACGGAATAGCCACCTGCGGCTATTATCCTCACCATTTTTACCCAATACGTACAGCGTTATCAGTCCGTGTAGTGATTTTATTTAATGTTTCCGTCAGTAAAAGGGTTTTTCAGGACAATATCTGCCCTCGGGCGTTTCAAAGAGCTCGAGCGCCCTCAAGCCCGTCGTTTATTATACGAAACATTACAATTCATGAGATAAAAACATACGTCTGTACATTTGTGGACATTTTAAAACATTCCCGAGTGCCTTTTCGTTGAAAACTTGCGTTTTGCGAGGCAATGGCAGTTTTTCAATTTTAAATCTGTAGTTTCGTTGTGACCGCTTAAAGTGAATTGTTTAAAATATGGTAATGTAAGGGTTGTTATACAGAAGTAATGTTCAGCACATTTGGTTCGGCAGCTGTTGTTGAATGGCAAAGCCTAGTTACTTGAAGAAATATGCTTGCTCAAATATAAATTCAGCTTGCTTGCCCGAACCATACACACAAAACACTATCGGCATAAGTTGACAGTCGGTTCCTCGCTTAGCTGTACTGATTATTATCGATTCAAATACAAGCTACTTTTTAATCCAATAATCATATATACATAATAATAATAATATAATAATAATATTCTACCACATACACACAACACCATCTAGCCCAAACTAAGCAGAGCTTGTACTATGGGTACTAGACAATGGATAAACATACATATATCGGCCTCGATGGCGTAGTGGTTAGTGTAACCGACTGCCACGCCTGAGGTCGCGGGTTCGATTCCCGCACAAGTCAAACATTTGTGTGCATGAACATGGATGTTTGTCTTTGTCTGGGTGTTTCTATGTATAATATGTACGTATTTCCAAAAAGAAGTATATATGTATGTTTATCCATTGTCTAGTACCCATAATACAAGCTCTGCTTAAATTGGGCTTTACATACATATTATACATAGAAACACCCAGACCAAGACAAACATCAATGTTCATGCACACAAATGTTTGACTTGTGCGGGAATCGAACCCGCGACCTCAGGCGTGGCAGTCGGTTACACTAACCACTACGCCATCGAGGCCTATGTCTCCGTAAAGGTAAGCAATGATGTGTTACACCCTCATTTCGCACGCCGTTTAATGGATCAGCTGAGTAATAAGGAGCGATCCAATTGTCGTCTAAGGAACACATACTCTATGCGCCTATTGACAATTTCTTGACAGAAGAATCCAATACCACTTTACCCTACCCGAAATTTAAACCCGAGACCTCATGCACAGCAGTCGCATCTGCACCGCGCGCGCGGTTCCATCAAGCCAGTTAGTCGTCAGACAGACAGTCAATCAAATAATCATCAACACATTCGATTCTACTACCCAGCTATGTCGACCCAAAAATAATAAAATAGGAGTTACACATAACTGGTCCTCTACTGATAGCACAATGTCTCCTTAACAACTTAAATGACGTATAACAGGCACGCTCAACTACTTAAGAAGTGCTAAAAACCCTAACCATAGTGAGAACTCAACGCAAAGTTATTTGACTGCAGTGTTCTGAAGAGTAGAGATCCTTCGCCAAGTTCCTTCAGGGTTTAGGAACGGCAAAGGCCTTGTTCTACTCTAATTCTTTTATATGATGAAAATTAAAGATGCAAAGGATATACCTATTAAGTTCAAGCTAGTAGAAATCTATAGTGTCCGCTTACCCCTTCGCAAATGACGCGCAATTTTATGCACATTTTGTAAAAAATATATTAATAAATGTAAAAAATGTTTCATACTTTGGGTGATTCGCCATCTTAATGTTCGTTAAAACGCAGACAAAACATTCAAAAATGTAATTCGGTATTTAAAAAATACATATGCAATCGACACTATACTTACCTACATCTATATTAATAAATAAAATTGAAGTGTCTGTTTGTAATGTCAAAATAACAGCTTTTTATCTAATGCAATGAAAGTATATAAAGTACTTATACGAAAACATCTATTTTTAAAATTTTGTCTGTCTGTCTGTCTGTTTGTTCCGGCTAATCTTCGAAACAGCTGAACCGATTTTGACGGGACTTTCACTGGCAGATAGCTGATGTTATAAGGAGTAACTTAGGCTACTTTGATTTTAGAAAAAAAAATAGGGTTCCGCGGTGACAAACACTTTTCAGTTAAAATCTACGCGGACGAAGTCGCAGGTTACAGCTAGTTTACAATAAGAAAATAAACATTCGAGTCTTCAAACATAATGAGTTTCATTAATAAGTATTAGAAAATCCAACGCTGTTTATTTCTAATAGTATAGAAGACGAAATATAAATAATTATGTACCTATCTACGAAAACGCTCTATAATAACGTCTCTATATAACGTCTTTTATTATGACGTACCTACTATGAGAAAAACTAGACTTAACTGAAATGTTATTTTCACAGTAACAGAATAATTTAATGTTAATGAAAGTAAAAAAGAAGTAGCATGACTAAATCACTTTTAAATATTAATATTTACTAAAATATCAGAGTAGTTACAAAAACCTGAAAAGTGGCTAAGTTCATTATACATGAAAGACGTGTCTAAATCATTATGAGATATAGGGCAAAAGGGCGTATAAATCAACAGATCCCACTGGCCGTGAAAATACAAACCAAAGATGCATTTGAATACACGCTTTGGCGTCAGTTCAGAACTAAAAGGAAGGCAAAGGAAATAGCAGAATCGTTCACATCGATTGATGTGCGACGGCTCGGCGCCATTGGTCAGCGCTCGTGACGTCACACGCCGTATCGACCCGACGCCTACGGACGCGCATGCGTCAAGTATACAACTCGAACGCGATTGGTCGACGGATCTGTTGTCGAATGACTAACGTAATAAATTAAAAAGAAATTTAATTTAGATGAATTTTAGAACGTATGTATTTTTAATAAGGTGTTCTGAGGATTTAACGGAGCTTAGAGTTCTCATTTTAAATTAATAGGAATATGACGTCATAAATATCTTTACACAGTCTGAACTCGCGTAATTATTTTATAAAATTATTAAAAAAAAAAATATATTCAGCTTATTTATAATTTTAATTGGTACAATTCCAGTATCTAAAATATTAGATACTGGAATTGTACCTATTAAAATTATATTTAAGCTGAATATAGCTTAACTTATGTCAAGGAAATGTCTGGCTGATGAATTTTAATTATATAATAATACCTACAATAGCATCAAGTTTGCATATCGAATCTACTAAAATCCTACGTAATAGGAGGCAAACATAGTTTCGTTTTCATGGCACATTTGTGAACCTGCAACTGAAAATTACCTAACAAAAAAACAACACTGCCGAACCTTTTGTAGTTTCTCACGATATCACGAACACGCAATCACTTGCACGTACTTATACTCCTAAACTAAAAGCAGTTTTAGCTATAATGTAGCACAAATATAATCAACGCATTTTTATTTATAAAACAAAACAAGTCGTTATGACGTCACAAACTATGAGAACCATTTTATCCAAACGTGACAGCTGTCAAATTGACAACACGCAATAATATTTTTTCATACAAATTGGCATGCAAACGATATGCCTGATCGATTTGTCTCTGTCCCAAGGACAAGGCCTATTCGCAGACGGGATGTCAGACAACCAGGCTGGACACCTACGTAAAAAATGCGAATTCATGTTCCTACTGATAATGGCGTTTACTTTTTAATTCGATAGATTCTCTGTATACTTTCCATTACAAAATAGTGCTATAAAGCTATTCGTAACATGAGTATTTATGTTATGTCTCCTGAATGACTGTCGTATAACATAGGGTAACCTAAACGTAATATATTTTCCTTTACTTCAGATAGATCTCTCATAAAATACACGAAACTAAATTATGTGGACGTTGCACTAAATACCGCTGCGTGCTATTAAAACCCGTAATTATTTTCTTTATAGGATTAAAAGTAAGTTTTATCTAGTTTTGTATAATACGAATTAAGTATAATATTCAGCGTTACATTAAGTCGTTGTAGCACTTGTAGCACGTCCGCTTGTAACAGTTGCCGAGCGTCTTATAGAAAATTATCGGGAGTAGTTCCAAAATTAAATTCAAACTTTAAAGGCATCAGAACTGGCCGGTTACACAATAATTAAATTTCGAACAAAGACATTACACCCAAAATGTCGTCATAATTTTTAAATGTCCGCTAGTGAGCCGACTATTACCATAATCCCTTGCGGCATTCGAAATTCAAAACGTCATCAGCAAAGCCCGCCATAATACGTTGTATGTTAAACAAAGAGCTGTACAATTTACGTGGGTGTTAGGAGAAACAATGGTACGTCCAAAACTGTATTAACGGTATTCAAGGGTAGATCAAGTCGATGGGTCTGAAATGTAAATTGGAGCCCGCATCGATCCGAACCACGATTACTGTGCGATCTTTCGGAATTTTAATTACTGGATTATTTCGAGTGACGCTTGATGCTAATGTATTAAGGGTTTTATGTTGGCGTGGAAAAATACATGAGAAATTTTTCCTTTTGCTATCCGTGATAATACTCTTTCAATGTAAATGAATAGCAGATTATCATTTGCAACATGACGCGTGTAATTACCTGATTCTATTAGTACACTAGCTTTTGCTCGCAGCTTCCCTCGGAAACAGTATTTTTTTTCTAGATGAATTTAAAATTTCATGATGATCGGTCGAGTAGTTAGGATGAAAAAGTTAGGTAATATTTATGAAGGTTATTATTATAACTAATTGTAATTATAAGGAATATAATTGTGACTCCAGACTTTATTCAATTATTACTGCGCAGAAAAAAGATACAGCAAATCTTTGATAACAGCAAAGGTGCTGTTAATCAAATATTTGTGTATCTTTGCTGCAGTAATGGATTTCACATAATGTTAATTCATGTTCTAGCCTTAGGGTATCGTTAGCCTTAGGGTTGCGGAGGTCAGATGGCAGTCGCTCCG